>JAHREE010000131.1:2373152-2399764 GCA_033628505.1 Tringa tobata | reverse complement strand
CTTCTTGCCGTCCCCCTCCCCAGAAGAAAACTCCCTTCAGGAAAGGAAGGTCGTTGGCACGACCGGGCTCACACAGCTTCTGGTGGGGGCAGCCTCGCTGGCACCTGCAGAGGGTGAAACCTCAGCGGGGTGAGGGCTTTTTGAGTATTTGCCGGTAATAAAAAATGTACACACGTCGCCTTCTCCATGCTAAAGCTGCCGGCACGTTAGAAGCGATGAGGAAAGCCTCAGAAAGACCGACTCGGAAAAAGGGAAAAGATGGGGTTTTTTCACCGCCCGCGGTACCCGGTGGCAATTCGTTGGCGTCCCCAAACTCGGAGAGCTTTAAACAAGCGCCGAAATTATCATTCGGGGGTTACTTATTCGTTTGTTTGTTTTAGTTAAAAAAAAAGATGAAAATAGGTGGGCTTTTTTTCCCTCCAAGTCTCCTGCAAGCACAGATCACCTAAATAAACGGTGACAAGCAGAATTTTGGGCGCTGGTTGTTCGTTTGCCTAATCACTCTCATTTCGGACCCTGGAGTTTCTCCCCCACCTCTTTTTCCCTCAGCGCCGGGTTCGACCGCTGAATTGCTTCTCTCCCACTCGCGAAAAAAAAAATAAATAAAATAAAATTTAAAAATTGCCGAATAGCGAAGGTGCGCTGGGAAAGCAGAGCTTCAAACAGAACGATCTGCGGGCGAAAACACGGACTTGTTTCAATAAAGCTCAAGCAGATTTCACGGTGTGTTTAGCTCAGACCATAACATGCATCAGAACATTGCGAGAGATTAGTGACTAATGTATGAAGTAATCCAACCCTTGAAGGAATTGGTTTTTATGTACACACACACGCACGCACACACACACACAAAGATTTCGACATCATTCTGCCTTCAAGGCTCTGTGCAAATATTAATCTGTCCTTCTATAATCTACCTTCTCTTCTAGCTTGTATTTTAACATCTCTTTCTTTATAGGAGTCCATATGAGCCGTCAGTATGCAACTGCTAATATCTTTTTGGGTTCCGTCGATCTGTAATGGTCATATTCCAGGGTATGTTAAAGCACCTTGAAGGAAAGCGGAATTTGTTATTACAATCACAAGAGCGTATTTAAGCGCACGGACATAAGCTTGAGTAGGGGTGAATGTGTGTGTAGACGTATACTTAATAAGAGGACATTCGTGTTTTTACTTTTAGAAAAAGTCCTTTTTTCATTAAAAAAAAAAAAGTCGGCATTTAAAAAAAAAAAAAAAAAGAAGCCACTGAGTTCGAGACGTGCCTCGTTAATGAGTATTTATCTTCTATGAATCTCGATTTCTGGATCCGTGGGGAAAGGTACGTCAACCGTATAGTCTAAGGAGTATCTGTGTCCTCACGGTCCTTTCCGAGTGCTCGCTGGGGTTTCCCCAGCAGGTCGGGGTGAAGATTTGAGGGACCCCCGTGGCTGCCGGGCGGGCAGGTACCCCCCCGTCCCCGCTGTCCGGAGCTTTCTCTGGCTGAAGAGTCAGGTCTGCTCCACCTCCTCCTGTTTGAGCATCATCCTCTGAAGAGGAGGCAAGGGACGAATCGGGTGGAAATTGCCCCACTCGCGACACTGATTAGACCCTGCCTGCATTTCCGAGCAGCTTGGTCACACGCAAGTGAATTTACGGGGGGAAAAAATAACTTTAAAAAAAGGCTGGGTCCCGGCTGTCATCCTGTCCGGCGTTCCCGGCAGAGGTGTCCCCCGCATGTCATCCCCGCGGAGCCGGCGGAGAGACGGGAGGGCCCTGCCCGCAGCCCCCGGGACCCGGAGCGGAGCCGGGGGAGGCCGGTGGGGGGGGCTGAAGGCCAGCCCCGGTGCACGGCCATAAATCCGGGCTGTCAGCTGTGACAGACGGCTGGTGAAACACAGCACCTGTCCAAACACTTTCCAGCAGCAGGTAATCAGAGAACCGACACTTTACATTTTTGTGTGGAACAAGCGCATTAACCATTTCGCAGACCTTCCCAAAACAGCGACGTTTGTACGTCTGGGTACTTTGTCTTTCTTAACGTCTAATAAATCAGGATGACAGAAGGGAGACAAAGCCTTTCTCCTTTTGATATTTGACACATCAGCAGTAAGCCGATACTTTTGTGCCCTGTTCTTTCAGCCCTGCGAGGTTCTACATCACCCAGATGATCTGAGTGCTGGTCGGACCAGTGCAGTTGGGATACCTGAGGGATTTTTACATGCTGTACAGGCAAAACTGATGTCAGTGGTACAGAAAGCCTGGCTGGAACAGGGAGTGTAACCGACCGTTCGTCAGCGTGTGAGGGAATCTGCAAACATCCCACGGTGGCTGCTCCACACTCTCTGGACTTTCTTTGTGCAGCCCTTGGTGAAAACCCCAGCCTGAACAGAATTGCACTTCAATTCTGGTCCGACTGGGCTCTGGTTTTAACTGCATTTTTGAAAAGATTGTTGGCCTGCTAAATAAGTATATTTCGTTTCTGGGACTTTTTGTTCCATAGCTGTTTCATCTCTTGCAGATTCTGAACGTCTTCCTGTGCTTTAAAGCGAGGAGAAAAAAAAAAAAAATCATACGGGACAATAAAAATATTTTCAAACGTTTTTGCAGGGCTTCTCCCTTTCTTGCCCTTCCTCCTCCCCCCAACAATAAAAACAGTTTATTACTTGAATAATGTTAGTTCTAACCACTTTATTAAATCTCTTCAAATCTTAACCTACTGAGCAGCAGAACTGCATAAACTCTTCCTTTGTGGATTAAGATCAAATTCGTACAAAGGAGAAGTTTAAGTACTTCAGGAATTAATGGATGCCAAACAGAAGCTCACAGAAGAAACAAGCTTTTAAAAGTCATCTGTGGATAACAGCTTGTATATATTACATTGATCCCATGCAACAGGAGAGTACAGTAATACTGTACCTATTCTCCTTTATGGTAGAGATAAATAGTTTTACTCCTCTAAATTAGTGGAGAGACATCAGTAGGGCAGCATTTTGATTGTGTTATCTTCCTATCACACTAATTAACCCCATTTTTTACCAGCCAGATCTGATGAAGCCTTGTCCTGGTTTTGGCTGGGACAGAGCTAATTTTCTTAACAGCAGCTGGTATAGTGCTATGTTTTGGGTTTAGGACAAGAATAATGTTGATAACACACTAACATTTTCAGTTGTTCCTAAACAGTCAAGGACTATTTCAGCTTCCCATAGAAGCTGGGAAGGAGCATAGACAGGACAACTGACCCAAGCTGGCCAAAGGAATATTCCATCCCATAGACATCATGCTCAATATATAAATGGGGGTTGGCCGGGGAGCAGGAACCCACTATCGCTGCTTGGGACAGGCTGGGCAACCGATTGTTGGGTGGTGAACAACTGCATTTGCATCACTCCTTTTGTATATTCTTTTACATCGTTATTATTACTACTACTATTCTTATTATTTCTCCCATTACAGTTCTGTTAAACTGTCTTTATCTCAACCCATGAGTTTTTGGAGGTTTTGTTGTTGTGTTGTTCTGGTTTTTTTCCTTGCTCTTCTCCCTATCCCACTGGGGGACAGGGAGTGAGCGAACAGCTGCATGGTCCTGGTTGCCAACTGGGGTTAAACCACAAGAAGCCTAAGACTTGCTTTCAGGTCTTATATTCCCAATGACCATAAGAGGGATAGGTAGCCCTTCAGTATCCCTAACCATTACTCAGGAAGAAGTCCACTGGTGTCAATCATTTTACTCGAGAGCCATCTCAGCACAGCAGTGCTGGCTACAAGACTCAATTTGCCAGAGATCTGTAGTGAAAGCTCCTGAGCAAACATGCAGTCCTGGGTATCGGCTTAATTTCACACTAGATGCTGAGAGGATTGGGAGAGGATAGATGCAATTTTGCCTCGGGACCGTGTCTGCTTTTTCTGCCCCAAATGTTTTCTCAAAACGGTGATTCTTAGGTACCTTAGCAGGACATCTCAGATACAGTAGACGCTTAAAGAGAAATTTCACCCCAGAAAAAGGCACATACAAAGGACTCAGATTCACAGGCCCTTCGTTTTTTGCATCATGCCTTAAGTAGCTCTCCTACACAAAAGCAAGGAGGACAATCACAGCCCCACATGGAAGGGTAGAATCAAAGTCCAGATTTTGCACAATTCTTCATTGAGCTTCATTTAATAACAGACAAGAAAGTCCCTTTATTGTGCCAGGCTTTTTGTCTTTTAAGTCTGAAGTAGACATAAAAACAAAGCTGAAATCCACCTCCAGCCAAATTCAAGGCGCTCAAGCTGTGATTTTGGCAAGGGTGATTGTATCCTGTTGCAACTTTGCCTAGCACTACAGAAGCTCTTTAATAATGGGTGAATATGGTTCCATTTCTCATTTATGTTCTGTAGATAGAACGTTTTCTTCTTGAATAAGCTCTCCTGTTTTCATTGACACTCAGAAGTCTTGAAACCAGCTTCAGAAAAGCTATCTGTGAAGCCTAAGTACCCCATCATAAAGTCAGACAGATGACTAGAGAGAGCTTGGCCCTCTCTAGACATTCAGACCTATATTGACACATCCTTATTTACAGTATATAGATTGCCAGCTTCAGAAAAGCTAGTAATTTACGTAGTCTCTAGCTGTGCATAGGAGCTAAACACTGTCTTTGCCTTCAGGAAGTTTTGCCTCCATACATGTGGATGGACTCGGTCTTTGTCCTCTTTTCCAGAGCCAGAGGGGGTGTGTACGAGGAAGGACTGAGCGAACGCACTGTCATAATATTTGTGCTCTTGCACCATGGAATTGTTTTCTTTGTTATGGCATGTTTCAAAATTTCAGAGCTCTTTCAAGCAGGATGGTGTACTAATAGCCTCCTTTGCTATGGGGAAAAGCAATACTTATGTGGGTTCTTTCCTCTTCTTAATAGCAAAGCAGAGAATATTCAAAGTGGAGCAATACAACTCCACTCTTCAGTACAGTGTCTTGAGCAGACTATGTGGGAAGTAGGACCAAGGACCACTATGTAGAAAAGCATGAGAGGAAAAAATGAAAAATAGGCTGACACCTAATTTTCCAAATTCCATTGCAGGTGCTTCCTGATCATAGCTATTGAGTATGTGTTTATAAGCTCTACACAAGGGTTCATAAATGTTTTAATAAGTATAATTTAGCTCATTTAGGGTCCAATGGGTTTATTTTAGCTGTGTTTATGCCATTGTTTGAGTAATAATTTGGTACTGGAGTAGTATTCCAATAACATCTGACAGTCAACTAGTAACGCTTCACACAAATAGTATATTTCATGTTATTAGTAAAGTATTTTTAGCCCACTGTAAAAAAGTAATGTTAATGAATATCATGCTAGAACTAAGCTGAGCTTAACTATTGGTATTCTGTGGCTCCATGGTGTATCCCAGGCTACCTCACTGGACAGAAGAGTCTTAAGCAAGACTGCTTCTGTGAAATTTATTTTACTTTGGCAGAACTTTTTAGTTACCTGACTTAGAGATCCTGAAGTTTCAGCACAAACCTGAGAGTCCGATATCCTAAACTTGCATTTTTATCAGTGGCTTTCAAATGGGCAGATAAACTTCAATATTCCAAGTAGAAGTTGTCAACCTTACTTCAAGGTTTTGAAAAGATGTTTTTCCTGTAAGACCAAAGAGGTTACCCATGGCCTTTCTAAACAGACATATGACAACAAACTCTTTATTTTAATTCCTTCCACAGAATTTGCTGTTGAAAATTGTGACATCTCACTATGTAAGTAGTTTCCCCTGGATTTTTAATAAGAGTCTATGGAAATGCAGACATGAGAGGCTTCTAGAATTGCCCAATTCACTTTCCTTCCAGTGCAATTTCTTCCAGTTTATTCTTAATAACTTATGAAGCAAGACAATATCTAATAGCCTGGTTTAAAATATCCTAAGGTATGAAGAAGAAACCCAAACAGAAAATACAGTTTCCTTTGTGAGAAAAGTTAAGTTGCATCACCAGGTAATAACAGATTTTTAGTATTTGATATTCCTAAAACAAGCATCTAATGCAATTCTCTTTCACCATCCAGCAACTGCTGTTGCTCTAGATACTTCATCCAGCCATCTTCAATACAGCGATATGTGCTCATTACTCACCCTCATCATACAACACCAAAGTAATTCCCCTCTCTTTGGCATACACAAGCCTCAATTAGTTGTACGTTATCATCACATTCCTCATTAATCACTTAGCAGAATTGTACAGATGCACAGCAGCAACTTTCTCGTTTTTTCCTCATAAGTCAGTCCAGGAACCCCCCTAGTCATTTCTGTTTTTCTCTGAACTTCTCTGGAGTATCTCTTTCTGACTAATCATTAGACACGGCGAAGGCATAGCTTTCTGTGTCACAATACCTGGAGTCACATCAGGTTCTTCCCATGCCCCCCAGCTCCAGAAGGAGCAGGTTAAAGAAGGATAAAAGTTTTAAGTTGTCTTCCAAGAGCCGAGCTAACACATGATAATAGAGTACACAGCCTGCAGTTACCCAGCCTTCTAGCAATAACCACTAAAAAAATCCCTTCAGTGTAACATTTCAATAAAGTCTTGTTCAAGCAGAGAAACAACCTTCCTCTTTCACCTCCCTCTCTTCCCTTATTTGTCCTTATCCAAGGCTATCTTGAGGAAGCAGAAGCAGTTTCTCCCGAGTCTAGTCTACAAAACACTGAGCGCAGAAAGGCAGAACTTACCATAGACTCTTTTGATGCCAGCGTCCTTTGCTAAGATGACTTTGCCCCAAGTCTCTTGCAGACACCACCTCTCCTTCCAGACCCCGAGTTGGGAAGATAAGAAAGGCATATTAACTGCATTCTTCCTGGTCAGAGCCTCTAGCTCAGCTCCACACACCCACGCTGCGACAAAGTCACTGCTGAGACTTCAGCCAAATTGAAATAAATGTGTGCCACTGTTAATGCCAGTTCCCCAGGAACTGTGGACAATCTCTGGGTCTTCTACAGCTAGCTAAATGAAACATTTGTCAGAGCTCTAGAGGAACATTCAGGTTTAAATTTTCCTATTCCCCTAGGGACTAGGCACTGCTCCCCATTTCTTTTACTCCATATAAAAGAGATTGGTTTTACCCTTTGCTGGGAATAAGTTCCCCCCCACCCCATACCATTCCCAGTGACTGCAAGAGAGAATTTCCTCTGTGCATTATCATTTCTGTCACCACAGACGACGGGTTCAAATCTGAGCAGTTGACTCAAGCTCAGCACATGCTATCACCTTGTTATTATAATTTCTTCCTCTTCACCACAAACAGAGCAAAGATTGTAAGGCTACCCAAATTACCTTCAATTAATATTTGCATCAGTAAAATTGGAATGTGACACTTTTTTGTTCCTTGTACAGCTGAAATCTCAGGATGAAAAGATCCTGTAACTAGCTTAAGAAGTGAAAGACATATTTTCATTGTTTGATTTACACATTGGGGAATTATGCTGGGTTTTCCTACAGGGTGGAGATGACTCCTCAAACTGGGAAACAACATCTGAAGCAGTTAGAAACCAATCAGTTCACACGCAGGTTTGTGGACACTGGAATGGTGCCAAAAGCCTGTTAGTTGGATGAGTAAGTTGGTCTAGCAGAGAAGAGCATGGGATAAATAGCTCTTGAGCTAGTGCTTGCACTACTTGACAGAATTTACTGGCTTACTCTGAGGTACCATATAGGCTTTTTTATTTTCAGGTCACAGGGTGGTATCAACAATTAGTAACTATTTTAATTTTATATATATTAGCGTTACATGAAAAAAACCTACAATAAAACATCTTAAAGCTAGTAATTCAAAAACTGAGACCATTGTGCTCATACACCATCATTTTATCTCCTTTTAATTCAGTGCACATACCATTGTAGTGCACTGCTTAAATTACAGGATCACACTATTTTTCTTCCTATAGGAATCTCGCATTATCCAATAACTAGTTATTGTGGGAAGGAAACAGTCTTGTGCAATTAAAAGGAAAATGGTTCTCAGGGCTATGACTCCGTGGAAGTCAGGTCTATTCCAAGTGAGAAAAAAAGGATGTCTGGAAAAGAATGGATGTTTTAAATATAAAAGTCATAGGATTCTAGATGTGCATGTACATAGAAGTCAAAATCTTTTCAGCCAGCTTGATATCTGGATATATACTAACCTGTTGTAAACTAAGCCTTCTTTTTTGCATTGGGAGTACTGCTGGCAGTTAGCTTTATTAGGAACACAGGCAGTCACTACTTCACCAGAATCTATTCTGATACAGAGGACACTGCAATCAAAGAGGCAGACTGTGGTATCATGTACACCCTGTCATAGTATCCCTTTAGAAATGTGGTTTTGCAATTTCTGAGCAGTCACGTGCACCTAGAGTTGAGTCCAACATAGATAATAATCTAAGCCGTGGGACCCTTCCCTTTGGCATAGTTCTGTTCTTCCTCACCAGGACAAGAAACCCAGCTTAGCGTGCTGGTACCTACAGGTCTTCTAAGTGGGATGAGGCCTGACAAAACTGTACCTTCATCCTCATATTCATTCTTATTTAATCGCTTTGCTAAACAGGATTGAACACTGCTTGAGCTCAGTTTATTTTGGTTGGTGGCTTTCACAAGCACCTTCCATACATCTCTTCTGATGCAAGGCCAGCAAGCAGCATCCTACAATCAGATATTGTCCCTATAGCATGGATCTATCAGCCCCACTATTCAAAGTGCAGCACAGGAGCATCACAGGGATTTATGACACTAAAAGGAAGACTTGATACCCATAAATTCATTCCTAGAGTCCATTCCTCAAAATAACATTTACTGCCCTCAGACCATGCCCACTGCATGCAGCTTCTACTGATACCAGTTACATCCAAGCTTGTATACACAAGCTATAAAACATAGCAAATGGTCAAAAAACAACACAAACCAATCATTATATCTCACCATTTCATGACAACCATAAGACACTTGAATTGTATCAATAACATATATCCCCCCAAAGGACTGGTAGGAATGGATGCATGTAATGATGACCTCTCTTATTTATTTGATAAATTTCACATTCAATAGCAAAAACAGACTGAGAAAAATATATTTCCATATATTGACTGGAAAGTATGTTCTCTACTTAGCTTCAGCCTCACAATTTTATTTCACAACAGAAAAAATGTTGATGATACCAAAAAAGTACAACCCATTTGTTTTCAAGGTACACACATCTAGATGACAGATAGCTCCAGCTGATTTCAGCAGGAGTTCTCATGGACACTAAATATCTCAGTCATTCAGCTCTTGTTGGGAGTGGCTCAAAACCCAGCAGAGCCAGGAACTAAATGGGAGCAGCTATACATTAATCTTAATTGCTATTCTATAAATAGTCTGGGAAAGAAGGCAATGGGAAGCCCCAGCCAAATTGAGCAACCAGAGCCATGAAGGGGTATTTTTGTGTCCCCTGCATTATTAAAAGGCCAAATAAGTGTTCAAATTAGAAGGCTCAAACACTACCATGAAACTTTGTTTTGAGCAAGAGGCTCATTTTGGCATAAAGCCAAAAAGAACCCATAACATTCATTTTCATCTGATAGTTTGCTATGTTTTCATCTTTCTCCACCCCAGTTCTTTAAGCTCTCCTATGTAAGAGCTCAATTTGAAATCTTCAAATGCTGAACATGCTGATTACTTAGCAACTGATCTTAAACTTATTAGGAAGAGCCTTAAGGCCTGCAGCAAGCTGTGAGGGACCCACAGGATTTCAGGGTGCTGAGCGTGCTGTAGACCAGGCTGCATTCTGTTGTCTGAGGTTTTCAGCATACAACAAAGAATAGGTTAACCAATCAAGCGTGCCTCCTTTTGTGCCTTAACAGCCCATCCCACAGACTCTGCAAAGTTCTGCCCCAGACAGGCAAGAAAAAAAGTCTCATACAATGCCACCCAGGAGTCCATGCAATATCATCTGTACTGTACAGAAGTCCTTTGACTCTAGTGGGAGGTGAAGTCTATGAGCAGCAACTGGAAGGAGCCTGAGAAAGGAGGAAGGAATAACTTTGAGAACCTCCTAAAGGCCTTGCTGCAGCTCTGTCTGACAGCACATCAGTCACAAGTCAAGAGGTTTATAAATTTCCAACCTAAACACTCTTATCACCACATGCAGCTCTGAATGTACCACCCTAAGGGTTCCTTTCTGCCCGTCAATGCACAGATATGTTATCATCTTCTTCTATCAAGTAAACTCAACTACTGTTCAAGTTATGCTGATGTGATAACTATATAGTGTTGATCATCCATATCAGGTTGAAAACATACCTGAGCTCCAGAACGTTTACGTGTACAGGCTACTAGAGAAGTTTGACTCATAGCCCTATTTGCATAAGGCTCTGTCTCCTTACTTTATTAGTTCTACAGTTTGAACATACAGAAAAAAACCTGATAATATTTAAATAGAATTTACATATTTTCATTAAAAAAGAATTATAGTAAGGAAAAAGCTGGTTTTCTATTAAGAGGAAAAATCCTAATCCAATCAATTATTCAGTCTCAATCCATTTTCATTTGGTTTATTTTTCAGACTTGATCAACACTGACAAACATACCACTGTTTTCATTTGCCTTATTTGCTCTAGTTTATGCTTTATTTACTACTTCCCCACAAACTAACAAGAAAAATCATGAAAAACTTAATTTTAATAGATATCATCTGATAAAAGTAATCTGAACAATACATCAATGTTTTATCTACCAATAGAAGTCTCAGTTATTTGACAACTCATCATTTACACTTACGCTACAAAAAAGCCTAAATATCTTATTTTTCTGGCTGCACAAATAAATGCATACATATTTTTATTCACTAAAATAACAAGTTTGTCTTTGTTAAAAGATATGCAATATGACAGAGAATAAATGTAGACTAAATTTGGTTGCATTTGAACTATAAATACAGAGCTCAGCTACAAAAAGGTAAAACCTTAACCCTGCAAGCACTGTTTAACAGATGTAAATGGGATTATGAAGAAAAAAAGGTTTTGTATGAAAAAGGATTTGCAGAGGCAGTTTCTCGCTCTGCAATCAGAGAAAGGACCACACGCTACAAAGAGTAAGGAATCCAGCCTTTTGACTTGAGAAAAAGAGGGAATGAGTCTCCTTTTTGGACAGTAGCACACACCTGGACTGAGAGTGGCACAGTGCACATTCACCACCCCAGGTGCTTTCACTTGAATCTGGGAGCTCTGGCAACACCATCTATCAGCCTGTACAGGACACTGAAAGACCCAAGCAGGGCAGAAAGGTTTGCCAAACTACCACCAACACGTGCTTCCAGGGGAATTACCTCTTCCCTGGCTGCTCTGTCCAAGAGAACTCCAGCATACAACCTGCAGCTCAAATACATCTTAAAGCTCCTGTTTAAATCTTACCCATATAGATATTTCCAATGGACTCATAATTCTCATAAGAAACACCAGGCTAGATTGTGAAAATTGTTATACATCTTTTCATAGGAAGCCATGTGACTCCCAGATTCCCTCATAGATACCCAGTTTAAAAATCCACCTGTCCTATGTGAAACAAGGGTCTGGTAAGACCAAGGTTCTGTCCCTGGCACACCTATTTTCCATAGCTTAGGGAACGTACAACAGATAAACCTCTCCTGAAAGTATTCCCTAAGCCTGCATAAGGCTTTGGATATACCTAAGTCAAAACAGGACCCTTGAGCTTAAGAGCTCTGAAGAACTTTTCCTTCACAAATTTGCCCTGTCACTTTTTGAGCCTATGCCAACCTTGTCAGTTAAATTTCAGTTAGATTTGTGTCATGTAAAGAAGCACCTCTTGCTATTTTGCTCTAAATGTACCATCTGATAACAGACCACAGGACTGACAAGTGTCTTCTGGGAGAGACTTGTAGCCATTCCCCCAAGCACTGTTCTCTCAAAACTTGAGACTTCTGTCATACCCTCTTCTGAGTCATCTCTTAAGAAGTTATAGTAAATTAATTCCTCATCTTGATCATACTTGTGAACCTCTTCTACCTTCACTGTACCGTGTTTTGAGAGTTAGAGGTGGTGGCAAATGCACAGGAGAAGGAGGCCTGCAACTACATATAGGATTTGAGAGCTGAATATACCATGGACCTATATTATCCATATACAAATTAATTGTTAGTCATGAACAAATTATCTTTACTTGATGCTATTGTTTTTTCCAACTGCAACTAGTTACGGACCTGTGGTTTTCATTAGAAAAATCAAAGCCTCACTCCTGTATGGGCAGTGTTGTTCCAGAGCCTACCTGCAGCACTTTTTTTTTAAACCATTTGAGTTGCTATGTATGAAAAAGCCAGACTTACCCCAGCTTTGGTAGGTCATCTTGGACCTATGTATTATGTATGTCATCAGTATTAGGTGTGTAGCTCTGTCCCTTTGTCTTTAAGGGAGCAGCATGGGATTTTGTAGATAATGCAAAACACTTACCTCAGGTGCCCCTGAGGACCATGAAAGACATTGGGTGGTGAGGTAAACCATGAGTCATGTTTGAAATCCCTACAGGTGATCCCCCACTCTACTATCCATACCGGGATCACTTGCAGTGGCACATACCATTGTTGAAGCCTTGTCTGACACCTATGCAAGCAGAAGCCCTGGATCAGCTGAAGACTAAATCCAATTTTACACAAATATTTTCTGGTTTGTATCTGTTCTTCTGACTCTGAAGAGAGACCACAGATGTCTTGAATAAGTAACTAGAACATTCTTATTTTTTTTAATTAGAGCAGGCAGAGAAAAATCCCGCAGTTTAGCAGGATGGGACAAAAGCAGCAGGAACAAGAGCCATCTTTTGTCCTGGTTTCAGCTGGGATAGAGTTAATTTTCTTTCTAGTAGGTGCTGTGTTTTGGATTTAGTATGAGAATAATGTTGGTAACACATATTGGTTTAGTTGTTTCTAAGTAATGCTTATATTAAGGACTTTTTCATCTTCCCATAGAAGCTGAGGGAGCATAGTCAGGACAAGCTGGCCAAAGGAATATCCCATACCATAGACGTTATGCTCAATATGTCCACCTTGTTTATAGCAATGAGTGGGTGAATTCTTTAGGCCCTTTCTATGGGCCTGGATACCTTCTGTAGACAGAAGACCTCCTCTGTTTTTGGCTAGACTTTTAGTCTTAGTAGGGGAAAAACATCATTTTAAGAATGATCTACATTTTATACAAGAATATTCTTCATGGCAAGCTTGCATGCCCACCATTGCCCAATCTGCTGAGAAGAACAGTGCTGCATGTTCCTGATTAGCCAGAGCAGCACAC
The DNA here is from genome assembly GCA_033628505.1 of Tringa tobata. NCBI lineage: Eukaryota > Metazoa > Chordata > Aves > Charadriiformes > Scolopacidae > Tringa > Tringa tobata. Next base: position 2,386,516 of record JAHREE010000131.1, on the reverse strand, counting down.
AAGCAAGACTTTGGAAGAGCTTTCTATTACATATTTGGAGTTGCAAATCAGCCAAAAGCTATTAAAGAAAGGAAAAGAGCTTTCAGAAGAACAAAACATCCATTACACCTTTTCCCCTTTCCCCCAACTAATTTTTTTGTTTAATATTAGCCTCAGTAACAAAAAAGTCATTACAACTTACTCAAGCTACAAGATAGCTTAAATATTAACAAGCATGTAAAGCCACTGGGGGTAAGAGCCCGGAGCTGTATAATAATAAAGCAAGACTCAGCGAGATTCCATAATTATTTGTTACACAACCCAAGAAACTAGCTAGAGCATTTCTAAGATTATACGCCTCTCATGTATGATGTCTAACCATGCCAGAAATTACATAAGGCTTTTTATAACATAATCATTAGTCATTAAAAAGGTAGAACAAAGGGCCATTATGACCAGAGGTGACAATCCAAGAATTAGTTTACTTAGGACCTGATCCAGAGCCCATCGTAGTGATTTGCATACATTTCAACATGCTTTGGACCAGACATACAGTTCTTTCCATGTTGCAGAATTTCCTTTTGGTTTTTTGTGGAACTAGAGGACTGGAGCTGTGGAGGAAATAGAAGCAGGCATTTGTTCCTGTCAGAGCTGAGAACTCAAAGCTGGCACTGATTTTGGTATTAGTAGCATCTGCTTTACATCCTCTCAAAAAAAAAAAAAGCCAGCCACCAATTCAGATTCCCAAATATGGGTTCATATGCTGGCTAGGTATTTCAGTTCTGGAAATGTTGACCTATGCAGCCAGCCCTACCAGGAGCTGCAGGCAGTATCTCAAGCAATTCAGATTCAGACGGATATACCTATCCCTATGCACTTTTACATCAAGAAAAATGCAAAACAGATGACCAACTGTACTGTTATAACAGGAAGGTGACATCTGCAGCATGAAAATAGAGTTTTCAGCTATGAGTCCAGCCCTATCCAACAGGAAGCCCTTTTGAGTAAGAGTGAGACTACTTCTTTTCCTTCCTTCAGGCATGTTAAGAGCCATGAGAAGACATAGCTCAGAAGGGAAATACTATGGCCAGACAGAAAAAAAAAAAAGCATTATCCTACATATAGGATATTATAGCTCCCATCAGAGAAGTCACCTTGTAGCTGAGCAAGGCAGCCCCACTGGGAAGACTCCTATGGGATTTTGGTTGGTTTCTGGACCTCTGACTTTGTTGCAACATCCACACCTTCACCTTCAGGTCTGACAGTCACACCACTCAGGACTGATGGAGCACCCTTGGCCTCTCCAGACTCATAATTTCTCCCTTAGCCCACAATCCACTCCAGGTGCTTTGTAAGCCCTAAGCCTGGCCTCATCCAAATGCTGCAGAGTGGCCAGCATATACTGGCTAACACACTCTGGCTTTCCAAACACAGAAGCATTATCTGGCAAATTCATCAGGTCAGCAGAAACAAGGGACACCTTTCAGTAAAGCATCATTTCTTCATGTTCAACTGCTTTCTAGATAGAAGGATTCATTACAGTGCTGAATAGCCTGTGGTCCTGCCAAAGTATCCAAACTCCCTTTATAACTCCTTTTGGTTCCCTCTGTCAGCAAAGCAGAGACCTGCCCCTGTGAGGTGCTGGTCTGCATGCTTTGATTCGTGCCTGCACCAGATCTGGGGACCAGATCTACCAAAGACCTACCCAGGAGCTCAACTCCATAGGGACACCAGTGATGCCCCATCTTGTGATGCTGCAACTTCCAAATCTGACCCAGCAAGTGATACTCATACTCTGAGCCAGGCAAAGTCACACTGCCATCAGGGATCAGAAGGAGAACAAAAAACCCCACACAACAACTAAGAGAGCATTCTTCTCTTCCCCCCCACCCAAATGACTAGTGTGTCAATTTGCTTTTACTGAGATAGTCTTCTGTGTTCTTCAGTAACATTCTCTGGACATGCTAACCCTTTTCTACAGGCTAGGAAGCTCAGATTCAACAGTCTGTCTCTTTTCCATCATCTACACTTACAAAAGGAGGAGCTATTCCTATAGAAGACCTGGCCCTCATTCTATTCTTCAGACACTATACATACACTTTCAAATGAAAGGATAAGAAAGAATTTGATGTTACTTCTTCAGCCTTCTTGGACGCAAAGCTAAAAATCTTTTGAAACAAAGGGAATTTTTAAATAGTTGTAGGAAAATAATTTCTAAGCCAAGATACGTTTGTCTTCCAATAGGAACACCACCAGCCCTTACATACCTTGTGCATCTTAGATCTACCCAGTAGGAACAAATACACTATTATCAGAACTGAAAAAACACCAACATTATTCTTGCCCCCCCCATTAGCTTGAACACTGGTCACAATGTCTTCAAACAAAGAAGAGACCAGTTAGAATTTGCCTAACTGCTGGTTTTCTCTTGACTCCAGTTCCTACAGGTGGTGGGTGGCACACCCATTAAGAACAAAAACTAAGCAGAGTGTTTGTAGAGGTGTGCAGATAATCAAGGCAACACTGCAGCCTGCAGGTGCCTTTTAAGATAACACCAGGACACACCTGGGTACTCTCTCCACTCCCAGAGAGCATACTGGCAGCAACAGACTGGAGGATCTTTTGAAGTCACTTTAGAGGGCTAACACTGTTGAGTAGACCAAAAATAAATTATTCAGACTGGATTCCTAAGCAGAAGGAAATGGAGACTTACCCCCCCCTTCTCAATAATTGAATGCCTTTATGAAGTTTGTTTGTAGAAATCTTTCTTTAACCTTGGATGTTTATGTGTTTTATTTGTATGGGAAGTGCTAAAAGAACTCAAGATGGCAAACAATAAATGCAATTGTACACAAAACTGGGAGCATAAAAGGGAAATAGAGAAAGACTTAGAACTGAAAATGAGTACAGAAGTGGGGACCAAATCAGCTAACACTCTCATTACCTACTTTGATTTAGGTGCCAGATATCTTCTCAAAGCAGCCCTGTTAACTAGTCTGTTGATGGCTACTTTTTTCAAGTCTATTTTCCTCCTCCATTGCTTCAACATATTCCTCTCCTTGGAGGTCAGGCACTCTACCACAAACATTTTCAAGCTACTTCAGGGGGTTCCTTTTTCAAGTGATACTCTTTACTTAAATTACCTCAGAACTTCAGATCCTTTGTCAGTTCCTCCAAACAATAAGAGCCAGAAATATAATAGCATCTTCTTTTATTGCTTGCTCCACATTCCTAGACAGTTAAATATTCTCAGCACACTCCAAGAACTTGATTAGTTTTGTCCTTTTATATTTTTTTTATCAAAACTCCTCCATGGCCTGCTTTTTAAATCCTTCTAGTAGTTACTCAGAACCAGATTCTGCTCTACCTCCTTCATTCAGTTTTCTGGCCTCCAGGAGGCTTCTGGATCTTTACTTTTATTACCCAGAAGCATTCCGTAAACTTGCCGCTCATCCCTTCTTCTCCAGAGAAGGCATATGTATTATTGGCATGAAGTGCAAGCCATCCCTTCTGCTTCCCTGTCTCCCTTCCAAGGCAAGTTATTCTGATGTAGCAGTCATAATCATCTGCCAGGTCTCTGTGATACCTCTTATATCATAGCTTTGGCTGTGGTCTAAGGCTTTGAATGTTTCTTGTTTATTGCCATGCCCTTAGCATTAGCATAGACAGATCCCAAGTGCTCAGCTCACTGCCTTGTTATTCCCAGTCCTGTTTTCCTGATGGCTTTCATACAGCTCCCCATTCTCCCCTCCACAGGTGAGAGCATACCCATTTGCCTGTGGGCTCTTATCACTTGTTACTTTGAGCCTAGTTCAGTATTCTTCTGTTTAGAAGTGTTTCTCCTCTGCTTAGAGGAAATAAGAGATGATGCCCAATTAGCTTTCTCAAAGCACTTGTTCACGAGCAGCAAACACAGAGCAACTCTCTCAGGCCACACATTCCCCTCTGGCACCTGCCTGTCTCTCTGCTTCAGCGAGAGGCAGGAGAAGTAACTCTTCCAAGCACCAAACTTATTCCAGTCTGGGCAGGGTCATACTGGGCTGTGGTACCTCTGAATTGACATAAGAAAAAGTAGTCAGAGGAACATTGTCACGGCTTATCTTCCCATGGTAACTCCCATTTTGGTTCAAGCATCCATCACACTACCCAGGACAGCAGAGGGAGCAGTCTGAGGGCTATTTCTGTGCCCTTCAGAAGGCAGTCACCCAACACCAACCACCCCTCTTCTCTCAGCCTTTTAGGCAGTGCGCTCACTGCGCTTCCTCTTCCTTTTCTTCTGAAAGAAGCCCTTCACAGGCTCACATATAAAGTCACAACTTGCTTTACCCACACCCTCTGCCTCAACTATTTTTAACTAGCATACTGAAAAAGAAGGACTCCACTTTAACTTCAAATATACCAAGAGCTAACCTACACACTACCAAAGCCAAACAGCAACAAGGTTCAGACATTGATCAGACCATTTCCTGCTAGAGATGACAAGTCCTTACCTTCTGTCTCTCCCAGATTATCCAGGGGGGATAGACACAACTCACACTGCATCAGCCATCTAGTTGCAGTAAAAGACACATACAAGGGCTGCAGCAATCCCTCTGCTTGCAAACCACAGAGAACTCCCAAACACAGTGACAGCCCTGACCTGTGGGCCATTCTCACTTTTATGGTTGCCTTAATCAGCAGTATATTGAAAAGAGCTGTGCTGCTCAAGCTCAGAATGTTTGCATCCGCTCTCCTGGCCCTATATTCCCGTAAGCTGGTAGGCACTGCAGGCAGGCAGTGGTGTCCTTCAGGTGGCCTCTCAAGATTATTTAAGTGTGCATTTTGTGTTGATGCTAGGTTTTTTGTCCCTGATGTCATTCCTCATGTCATAGCATCTCTCCTGCTCCCTTCTGACAGCTAAAAGGGATGTGATGGGCATTAGCTACGGGAATGGCTTCTGCTTTGCTAAGCCATTTACTTTTGCGTGTAGATGGATTCCTTGCACCACGTAGCGCTTCACTGCAGTGACCCTGGATGGTTCCCAGTGGGGTGCCAGACATGGACAGAAGGAGGATGAAAGAATACGAAGCTATGACAAAAAGACAGAACAGTATAAATCTCACAAGTTCAATTTTTTATGTTTTTCAATACTCCAGTAAGAATTCCCTAACTTCCTGTACCCTTGAGGTGGACGTAAAGGTTTTGAAAATTCCTGTGATTTTTGAGCATCTCCAAAACTAGCTCTAAACTTTCCTGGCCCAAAATTTCCCCAAGCACCTACAATCTTTCTTACATATAATGTTTGAGTCACAATCTGTTAGTGAACTTGTAATGTGCAGTATCTAATGTTATGGCACAAATGGGCAAGAAAACATACTGGGAGTATTATGTGTTCATGCTATGATGTATTTTCAAGATGGAACAGTAGCCAAAGTTAAGATTGAGTTTGAATACTGAGTTTAAGAAGAGCACAAAGCCATAGAAATGTCACTCCCTGCACCTGGGGCTTTTTTATGATCATTACTACTTTAGAAGTTAAAAATTATTTTTGGAGTAGGTTCTATCTTGTTTCTAGTGCTCAGTCCAAAGCCGTTGACACTGGTGGAAACTTTCCAGTTTAGAATGTGAATTGGGCCAATCTTTCATGGGTATATTTTTATTGAGAAAATACAAAAGGAAAAAATCCTGTGAAACCAGTGAAATTGCTTCAGTGGAAGTACACTGGGGTAAATAGAAATAAAGTTGTTCTTAATGAAGCCCCAAAAATGCCCTCAGTGACTCAAGTGAGCTCCTGCAGAGGGCCTCTGTTGCAGGTCCAGGAGGAAGAACACAATGTAATACCCACCTCTGCATTTGACAACACAACCCTTTTGAAACCTAGAGTAGCAGAAGGTGGCAGAGCTGTTGCCTGGCTTTTGACAGTGTAACGGTGGTACCTTAAACAACCATCCAAACGGACAGTGTTAGCTGGTTAGAGACAGGCTTTCTGCAGAAGGACACAGGGTAAGGACTCAAACAGGTAAGATAAAAGACAATAAAAGAAAAGCAATCTTATTATCCCCATTTTATGGGTAGGAAATGGCGCTCTGGAGAAATTAAGTGCCTTGCTCAAAGCTATACAGGAAACCAGTGTCAGAGGAAGCAAATGCAAACCTGAGTGTCACAGTAGTTCCTTCCTCTCGATACCATTTTGACCATCAGGGCTGCTTTCAATTAAACCTTTTATTGAGGACATCTCTTTCTAGCTATGCTTTTTTTTTTTTTTTTATTGCATATCCCACATGGTGGACCTGTAGAATTACGAGTGTCTCCAGCCAGCTTCTTTACTGTGTTTTACGAACCTTAATGAGCCCCCCCAGAAAGCTGAAATACCTACATGGAGGGGGAAGGGAGCAGAGAAGCAGAAATAGCAGCATTGTGTGCAGCTTTTAGTGTGCGGTCCAGGTTCACGGAGCGGTGTGTAAACAATCCAATTTGCCACATTTAAGGACAGGCACAATTTTAGGAAATCCAAACACCCTGTTAGCCTACTGACCTCTAGATAACCTACTTCAACAACAATGAAACGTACAGTATGCTAGGGAGGTGGAGGGGCAACGCTGGGAAGATGCTTTGCTGCCATAGGAAATGGGCCAAGCAAAACTCTCTCATCATTTTTGATGTTCGTTTGATGAGTCTGTAAAAGGAGAAGAGTATCAGCTTGCTAGAAAAACTGTTTCCTGAAAGGGAGTCGGAGAGAATCCTGCTGCTCCCCAGGAGCACAGGCACCAGCGCTGAGATGTGGTGCTGCCTACGTTTTCTCGATCCTCTCACCCAAGAGCTCTGCTTTTCCGCAGCCACAGGAGAAATGGAATCTGAAGAGAAATTGGCTCTGCATTGGCCACAGCTTCTCATTCCCAAGGTGCAAAGGGAGTGTGCAGAGCAACCCCTTTTGCCTTAGATACGTACTCTCAGTGTGGGATATAGTAACTCAGACAAGGGGAGATCCAGAAACATAGAGGCACATGCAGAAACTGAAAATGAAGGGGGTCTAGTGTTAAAAACAGGAGAGAGGGCTCCTTAACAGCATCATACATTTAGTAAGCAGCTATCTGCATAAATACCTTCAAAGGCAAGCAGCGGGAACGAACTCATTCACCTTGCCTGGGTTTCTTATTCCAGTGCAGGGAGGTGCTGATGATGCTATCCCTAAATACTTTCTGTAGGGGAAGAGCTGTGAGGCGAGGTTACACAGTGAGGGCATTTTACCATTTGCATTTTTCACCCAGGCATGGAGTCTGCTTCAGAAGATACTTAAAGCCTGTGATTAGAAACTAGTGTATATTGAAGTGCTTTCTTGACCAGTTCAGGTGTCCCCACTGCTTAGCTAGTCTGCTGTCCGGGAATCCATATTAAAGCGACTTGTCCGGTGGCAATGCAGAGGACAGAAGGGATGTCTCCTCACTTTTTTTAAGATCACTTCTAGCTGCCAGGAACACCACTAGCAATCAAAAGGAAATCACATGTAATACAGTATTTTACCTAGCTCGGTATGTTTGTGTTCTCAAAGCCTGGACTGTCTGTGCACCACATTGTGTGAACGCAGAGGAGAAAGACCATTGCAGCGGCATCAGCTTTGTGTTATTGTAGGTAAGAACTTAAGACAACTCTGTTCAGTGGGCTAGCCACAACCGTCAATGAAAAGAAACACCAATAGCCTACAAGGAGTATTTCACTGAATTTCACTGAATTTTTAGAGTTGGAAGGGACCATAGAGATCATCCAGTCCAACTCCCCTGCTGAAGCAGGATTGCCTAGAGCATGTTACTCACTCAGTAGTTTCATACAAGCCTATCTCTGCCTGTATCTCTTCAGTCTTTTTAAAAATTACTCGACTTTTTCTCCTCCCAGTCCTCAGTTGTAACATACTGGAGCTTCATTATACCAGCACTTGGATAAATAAAATCAGCACACATGTATCATGTAGGAATAGCAACAGCCATGACTACAGTATTGTAAGAGTGAGAAAACTTGTTCTTTATCACCTTGTTACGTTGGTCCTGCAAGCCTAGCCATAAAAAACGCCTTGTAACAATACCTAATATCCAATATGTCTGCAGCAAAACACATTTTCCATGTAATCTGACTGTATCAAATCCGTATACGTTGCAGAAAGAATGACTTGGAACGGGAAGAAAGAAGGAACATTGAGCTCTAGGAAAACTCAAAGGAACATTTTATTGTAACACGTATAATAGAAAGTTGGGGGGTTTACTTTCGCCTCAAGGTGTAACTTGCTAATAAAAGTTCTGGAAAACCTGCTGTGTATAAGAACCCTGGCCTATGATGTAAGAATTCATTATGCACACAGGGGCTATTTACAGCCTTGTAAAGTTGTAGACAAGGAAATTGTTGCTGAAATATAGTTTCAAAAGTTTAAAGGTAATCATTCTACTGATGTATACACCTCAGCTCTTGAACAGATCTTTAAAACGGTTCCATGTAAACCGAAAAAATCATATGGCTTGAGCTGTAAACATCCACCCATGTTTCTTCATACGTGTTGGGTATAGAATTATATATACGTACAGGGGTAACTGTGGAGTCTTTATTTTTATTCAAGAGTTATATGGGTAAACCTATAAATTAAGCATATGCATAAGGTGTTCAAAAGTAAGACAAACTGGAAACGATTTTCACTCCCCATCCTCTTTTCATTCCCCATTTGTACCCTTGAAAAAGAAAAAAAAAAGAAGAAAATCAAGAAAAAAGAATGAGAGTGTAGAACCAAAATGAAAACAGACAAATATATTTCCAGCTTTCTAAATCTAAAGAAGTTGTATCAAAAATACTGGAACTTTAATTGGAATGTGTATTTGTTGTCAGAAGAACAACTGTGGATGCGTTAGATTTCATCCAGGTTCGACCAGTGTTTGAGGCAAAAGTGTTGCTGGGTTTGATGGGTCCGGAGACTCTCCAGGAACCCTTGGAGAAAGCAGCTGCTCTTGTTCACACGACTGAGACCAGCAATGCCATCTTTAAAACTGGGGGGAGAAAAACTGTCGACTGGAGGGTGTGCTCTGTTTTACTTGACTGCTGCATGCTGTTTTATTCTCCGGCTCTAAGCATTTTAATTGCTGCTACAGTGCTTTTTCCGACACTCTGAAAAGGCTTTGTGGCCAGATGTTGTTTGTCATTTGTCCCACAGTAGCTGGCAATAATATAATTACAGAAATATAAAAAAATGTGCTCAGCACTGGGGATCACTAGCCAATCCAAGCATTTTCCTACCGAATCACTTTTTCAAATATTCCTTCGCACAGCAGTCCAAATGATTTTCTAGCTCTGGCGGAGCTAACTTCCCAAGCATTCCAGTTATATTTATTTTTTCTAATGCACTTGTCAGCTACTTCAAACTCCACCCCGACTCCTGACAGCAAGGCCAATCGAACACCCTCTCATTGTGGTTTCATGGGGAACCAGCTCATGGCCACAGAAATGGACTGCACCCAATGGCACTGGCCCAAAAATAACTGCACCACTTCCACTTTTTTCAATGCGTCTGCATTGTTCCAATAGCACTGAGATATTGCTACTGATTAATGCTGCTATATAAATAACATGCGAAATGATGGAAAGCTTTAAGGATTATTTTTTTTTCTGCTTTTACTCGTGTTCGCAGTAAAATTTCCATTGGCTTCAATAAGCCCTGTATACCACACTTGCACTAACGCAATTTCATTAACTTAGCTGAATTACTCCTTGTTTATAGCAGTGGAAGTGAGTGGAAAATCAAGGCCAACAGGATAAGAAATAATCCTATTATTCTGCCCGGCAAGATTGCCCTGGGTTTAGAGATGAGGTTTAGGTTTAGGTTTAACGTTGGCTGCTTTGGTCACGTAAGCTTTTACACCTTTCCTGACTCAGAAAGGTCAGGAACAACCATTTTTGGTGAGTTCATTTTTCTCTCAGTCCTTCACCTTTCCTCCCTCCTGCTGCTGTGGGGCTTGCTTCTTCACCAGATCTAGCCAGGGGTAGCAGACAGCTCATCAGCAATTCAGGGTGCTTAGTGATCCACTTAGGTGGCAACTGATAACAAACGACAAGGTCACAAAAGTCCTTCAAATCTGAGAATTTCTCCGTGTCATCACAAGAAGCATTAGAAATCCCCAAAGGTAACACCACGTGTTGGGAAGGTGAACAACCTCACGAATCAGGCGAGTTTCTCTCACATCCCTCCAACCCTGTAAAACAAAGGCATCGCCCATTCACCTATACAGAAAATACTTACCCTGCCACACACACCCTTTTCACCTCTAGCAGAGATCACAAGCACAGCCAGTCTGCCAATACAAATGCAGTTACATCAGACCCACCTCATGCACAACTACCATTTTCCAAATGCGTTGGCTGAGATTCCACCTCTGTTTGTCACTCTGACATCACTCAGTGGCCCATAGGATGCTGCAAGTACAAAACTCCACTGCCGCTGAAGGAAAAACAACTTTTATGGACTCTGCTGGAATTGGAGCAAGCTTCAGGTGAGGAAAACACCAGGGCAAGAAAAGTAATTGTACATGACACTAGTTCCTTTAACACGTGGTTAGCCAGTCTCCACTGCACTTACTGGTGACATTATATAAATGTTTTATGTGTATGTTATATGTATGAATATACAAAGATAAAAGTTGTATGTGTCTGTAAACATACACATCTACACCAATATATACAAAATCATTTCTGGTTTTGCATTTAGGATCTAACTAATTGATAATAAGCCTGCTGTTCCTAACTTTCAGCTGGGAATGTGCCACTTTGCAAGGCTAGGTCCAGTCTCTGAGGAGAAATAACTTCAGAATAAAATTGATTAAATAAAAGTTGAAAAGTTGAAAAGAAAGACAACCATCGAGACATAATCTGGATGTGCAAATGTCACTGCTAGTTATTTTTACACCCACAGGTCCCAGTGAGATGAATGGGCCAGAGTGCTGCAAGGGCTCAGACTTTTAAAGGCAAGGACATGTCTCCACCCCCAGCAAGAGATTCATATTTCTGTGTGAAGCTCAGAGACTGAACGTGCTACCTCCTCTGAGCCAAATTTCCCCTTGGATACACACTGCAGATTTTGGGAGTTGGAATAAGTTATCCTTTGGAGAATAAATTAGTTACTGGCAGGACAACTTTGGCAGCAGCTTAATCTTCCAATCAATTGCTCCACTAGCATGCTCCTAGCCTGGAGAAAAGGACACGTCCTCTTGGATCCAGCATTTCTCAGAGTGAGTTTGTAATAAGAGTCAATTTGGAGGGGAAAAGATGTGATGTTTTCTGTTAAGCGGATACACTTCTTCTCCATTCAGGCCCACAGGGTGATTTTTTTTTTTCTCGCTTCTTTTTTTCGTGAGAACAGGAGGAATAAGAGAGGAAAAAGCCTAATTCGAATAACAGCAGGGTTTTAATAACTGCACGCAGGACACTGTATCCTCTGTACCATGTGGAGCAGTGAGGCTACACTGCCTTCCCCATGGAAAGTCTCTGCCTCTCACCCACTCTATGGCTGTTGTTTCCGTTCTTTTTTCTGCTCTCTCTCAGATGCTCAAGTCACCACGGCTGATCTCTTGAGGTAACCAGATGTGTGGTTAGCCATAAGAGCTGCAAGCTACCCGACAGATGGGACTCTGACAATCTAGCTAGTGTTTTATCAGAATGCAGGAAACAAAGCCTCCAGCCCATGAAGGTGCACACTACGCTTCCCAGGCAGAGCCTCTGGAAAGGGAGAGGCAGGACAGAGGTGTGTTTTCATGTACAGACTGGATCAAAAACTCCATGTAGTGTCCTTGGCTGGGTATTATTTGTTGTACTGCAAAAGCATCTGTAGATCCTAGCCTCGTTGCCCAGTGGCTGGATGTATGCCTAGGAAAGGAATCCTTCTAGATAAAGATCATAGACAGTATGTCTTGGTCCTTAGATACAGCTTGGGAAGTGCTGGGATAAAATCCAGAGGGCTGTAAGCTCCCAGAGCATGAGTTTGCCATCTGAGCATCTTTCATGCATAATATGGGATTTCAGAGCCAGGTCTGGAGTGGCAACTGGAAGTGGAGCCAGATTCTGGCCACAAGAGCAATCCCCCACCCTGGGCTCTTCTGGCCAGACCTCCTGTCTACACCTCCAATCACCTCCCCTTGTCACTCAGCCTGGTGTGTTCCTTTAGCCAGCATGCCTAAGGATCCCCACCTTGCTGCCCTTCTCTGCCCATGGCAGCTCCCTTCTGATGCAGACCCTGCTTTGCTTCTGGGAGGGTCTGTCTTCATCCCCTGCAGACTTCATCAGCAACCCTCAACCGGTAATAGAGACACCTGCAGNAGGGTCTGTCTTCATCCCCTGCAGACTTCATCAGCAACCCTCAACCAGTAATAGAGACACCTGCAGAGAGGACCCCCCATCTAGCTCCCCCATCTAGGTCCCCCATCTAGCCCCCAGTTCCACACACTAGGAACTCACGCAGCATAACTCACACAGAATCTCTCCCCACCCCAGAAACGGTCTCCTGCCCGTGCAGGGCTCCACTCCTCCTTCGTGGACTCCTTTCCTGTCTAGCAGCCTAAATCCCCAGCCCACAGGCAAAGCCACCACAGTGCCCATTTACCCAGTTCACTTCTTCTTCTACCAGCTTTCCTGCAAATGAGGGGCAGGGACAGGTCCCAGAAAGTGAGTGTTCTGCTAATAATGAGCTTATATAGTGGTTAAATATACTGCTATTGCGTGTAGTTAATCAATGAAAGACAAGCATCTATACATGCAATAGCAAAGAACGGGCAGTGTTCTCTGAGTGGAAGAAGATGGTGATTTATTCATATGGAGGAGAACAAGGGAAAGAAAAGGGAAAGGAAATTCATTCATCGAATCAGTTTTCTTCTGTTTGATTTTTATTTGCTTTTTATTTTTTTCTGGAGACTGAAAACCAAGGAAGTGAAAGGGATTTAACTATACCTAGGGCTCAGAGAGATTCCTTGCTTTGCCTGTAACGTATAGCTCTAAAGGCGGTTGGGTTTTGCAGAAGAGAAGGAGTAAAATATCCTCGTGACGGCGTCGATTTGGACATTTCTCTGCCTCTTTCCTGGTGCCGTTCAAACGGCTTTTCTCACCCAAGCAGCCCCAAGCCTTTATCCCTTTCCCCCTCGGGCGTCCCCTCGGGAGCGAAGCAACCTGTGCCCGCCTTCACCCCCCACCCTGGGGGGGGGACGAGCCCCTCGGCCCCGGGGTGGCTGCCACCCGCCTTCCCCCGTTACCCGTTGCAGAAGGATCTGCTGGCTCACAGAGACCCTATTCACCTCCCAGCCCCAGAGCCAAGGGGCTTGTTTAGGGCCGTGTGACCTTGAGCCCCGCAACAAATCTCAGCCTTCCTCTCCCCTCGGTCCGAACGACCCAAA
>JAHREE010000131.1:2335362-2358599 GCA_033628505.1 Tringa tobata | reverse complement strand
CCCCGCGGGTGCGGGAGAAAGGGGCTGCTCCAAACCCCCCCACCCCACCCAGAGCCACCCGACTTCTCAGCAGCTCTTCTCCTTTCCTTCTCTTGCAGTGGGATTGCCGCGCTACCAGCATCACCCCTCCCCGGTGTGCGACAGGAAAGATTTTGTCCTCAATTTCAACGGCATTTCTTCGTTTCACCCCTCCGCCAGCGGATCTTACTACCACCACCACCACCACCAAAGCGTCTGTCAGGACATCAAGCCGTGCGTGATGTGAAAGGGTGATGTCCCCAAGCAGAGACAATCGGGTTGGCACGAAGAGAGCCCAGGTATAGACGGACCCACGCAGATCAAATATAATGTGCACTCTGGTAGCGTTGGTAGTACACGAGTCACTTAGCCAAATTACCTAAGGAAGCAGTGTTTGCCGTCCCCCTCCAGCCTTTGAAGGACACGTACAGCCGACACACGCTCCAAAGCTCTTCGTAAAAGAAAAAAAACGCCTTGCGTGATGTGTTGGGTTAGGTGGCACTTCGGTGTCCTTCCGCCGAGTCCGACCACCTTAATCGTAAACTGCCTTTCTGTGATCTCCTAAAGAATCGAGTTTTGGGAAAGGGAGCGATTCGATATTTTTGTATACGAGAACGTGTCTTTGAATAGGAAAAATAAATCTCCCAGCTCAGCACCTGCGAGGACTCCCCCTTCCGTTGCTGCATTAGCGGGAAATTTACTTCTTTATTTTTTTTCTCTCCCCAAGCCCGGCCAAGGACACTTTGTATGGACTTCAGCACCGACCGATCGATATTATTAAAACAGTATTGTTTAGCCCTTTTGTGTATAGACTTTAAGAAAAGTTCCATTTTTTCCAGTATTGCAGCAATACAATGTTTTGTGTTTTTTATTTTTACAAAAGTTGTTTTCTACCACAATATTTTTTAAAATAATATTTTAAATAAATCTCGTGTATACTCACACACTATTGCTTTAAAAGGAGAATATATTTGCACTTATGTATACTTTTTACAGTTTGCCAAAAATATTTTGATGTACAAATTTTTTTTTTTTTTTCCAATAAAATGTATATAAACGACTACGCGCTGGACAGGCACTTATTTTCCCTCACCTTCTTCTGGGAAAACACTTCGACCCCGGCACCCGACATTGTTCGAGCTGCAACCCCAAATCCTGGAGGCGGAGGAAGGGAGCGTAGGGGTTGACCCGAGGGGGGGCCAGCGCTGCGGTCTCTGGGCCGCGCCACCCTCCCGCACCCACTTCCCATCCCGCTTTCCTCCGCCGCTGGAGAGACTTTGAAGTGAGCGGGGCAGGGGACACAAAAGCAGCGGGATGCAGACCGCCTGCTCCTCTCTTTGAAACCTCCGCCGGGCCCCTAAAACGCCCTCCCCGCTCTTTAGGGCTGTGTCCCCGCGTCCCCGTCCCGCCTGCCCACGCAGCCCCGTCGGATTCCCTCCGTGCCCCCGACGGGGGGGAGGCAGCAGCCCCGGTTGCACCCGGGTGGGCATGTCATGGGTGGGCGGCCAGAGGGATGCGCGGTGACACCGCGGCTTGATAAGGATGCGGGGGGGAGGCACGGAGAACGGCGTGGCCAGGGAACAGGACGGGAGAGGAGATAAAAAAAAAAGAAAAGAAAAGAAAAAAGCGAAAAGAAACAAAAGAAAATTTAAAAAGGGCCCCCAAAGTACCCCAAGCAAAACAAACCCCGTCCCCAAGATGCCGCTGTGCCCTCCGGGGTCGGAGCCGGGCGTCGGGAGCTGCTCTCCCGCACATCCCGCAGACGCCCCCGGCTCCCCCGACCCTGCCGCCCCCGCGGGATGCCCGCGGAACCCACCCAAGGCCACGGCCAGGTCCCAGGGGCAGCCCTGCGCGGTCCCGTCGGCGAAGGCAGCTCCTCTCCTCCCACGGAGGGGACAGAACCCCCCCGCCCCGCACCCCAGCGCGCCCCGCAAGCCGAGACAGCCCCGCCACACCGCCCGGGCGCTCCCCAGCCCAAGGACCGAAAAGCGCAAGGTTTTCAGCAAAATGCTATATATATATATATCTGTGTACATATGTGTATACACACGTACATAGGCACATACGCATATAGATACAAAATGATATCGCTGTAATTATATATAGAGATAAAACTCTTCGTCTTTTCAAACACGCATTTATGCTCAAACATGCCCTTTTCTTCCCCGAGCTTCTCAGGGCCTGTGATAAATTATAAAGTCAGTTTCAGAGTTTGCTCCGACCACAGTGCTGTGTTTACATTCTTTCCGAGGCAAGCCTGCATGGTCGTAATTTATATCCTAAACACTTGAACGTAACTTGTTTATACAGGAATGACAGGACCTCAAAGAGAAAAAAACTGCCGTTCTCCTCCCGGGCGGCCGGGCGCAGGCCTCCAGTGCCCTCCAGCGGCCCCGGCCCGGCAGCTTCGCTGGATTTTGGCCTTCCGACTTTTTTTTTTTTTTTTTTTCCCCACCTTCTGAATGTCGTTATATCCCAAAAAATCCCAGTAGTGCTCACGCCGGCTGTTCTCCCCGGAACGGTGAAGGATCTGCCCGGGTATCCTTCAGTTTTGGGGTTTCTGTGTCGCCCCGTAATGATTTAAGGCTATTCTCCTTTAACAGAATAAAGTTCCTTTTTCCCCGTTAAAGCTTCCCAAACAAAGGGCATTTCAGAAGCGGTACTGTACAGACAACGGCATGTTTCTGGGTGCTGTCAGTAAAATGAACCCAGCCTCTTTCTTCTGAATTTAGGGGTGACGAGCAAATGACAGGGAGGAAAAAAGTGGCCAGTTTTTTAAGTTAATTTGATCTGATTTTGGTTTGATATTTTATTTTATTACAGTATCTTCTACCCTAGGAATTCAGCTCTTGTTTAGTCTAAAGGACTCCAGTAGCCACAGAGCCAGTGACAGTCAAGACCAAGAGCTATGCTGCTGAGGGGACAAGGTATTTGTGTTTTAGCCATACAGTTAAAATTTTGTTGTGTCTTTTGACATTTGTTAACAGCCATTGAGCATGCCAGAATACTTCATATTTTAGAAAAAGAAATTCTTTGTTAGAGATCCAGCACATTGAGCCTTCTCATTGTAACAGTGGTGGTGAAGTACTCACCTCTGAGACTCCTGGAGGCTTTCAGCATCAGAGAAATATTAAATCTCTACCGTTACAACCAGAAATCTAGATACGTATATTTAGGTCGAGCATTATGACAGAGCCTGGGAGGGCATACACAAATTTGAGTGTGTATTTGTGGTTACTCTGTAAGGAAAACTGTAGTTGTTATGCTAAAATGAGCTTCAATTGGTATAAAGCACGGGAAGGTCTGTGTCTCTGAAGCTTTCTCGGTGCTCTTTCCTATGACACCAGTCTATTCTCTTTATGGTTTACCTTTTCATTCCTTGCCTGCTGACACGTTGCTGATTGCTTCGTCCTCTCTGTGTGGACTGCAAGATGCCTAAGCAAGGCCTCTGTTTCTCTTTAACAAGTGCTTGAGTCCAAGTAGCACCCAACAACAGCCACCCACCTCCAGCGAGTCTGAAAATAGGGTCGACACCGACCCTCAGCCTAGGGCTTCGGCCAGTGCAACCACTGTGTCCTACAGGTGAGCACAAAGGAGGACGAGAGCAGTTAGCTTTTCAGCACGCTTCTGCTTTATCCCAATGAAGAGCTCGTGTATCCAAAAAGCTGCATTATTTTTTTCCGACCAGCTCGCTTGGCCTGATGCATTAGTAATGTGTTTCCCGCAACCCTCGCTTCGCTAATGACCTCAGATCGCCACGGCCACAAGAAAGCTACGACCAAATTACAAATAGTTAGACATCCAGACTGATGGCATACCTCACATTTGGTGAGACGCTGAGGCAAATGGATTGAATGTAGACTAATCCAAACATTTCCATTATTAGAGCACACTAGGCAGAGTTTCCGCAGGATGGGAAGAAATCACGCTGGAGTGGCTCAAACAGTTTGCGTGTGATCTGCTATAATCTTACATATATTTTTTTTCTCCATTCTCTGGTTTCATCACAGCCTTACTGCCTCAGTAGAGGGATTTTGCTTGTGAGGGTGTTTACGTTGCACAGAAAAAACCCACTCAACCACTCCAAAGCTGGGATCATTTGAACAATCAATTTAGCATTGGCAAAATAAGCTAAATGCAGACATATCTTCTGTGGGATGTTGAATTTCTAGCTGGTAGTCAACCAAAGCATTCTTTAAAACAGTCAGTTTATTAATCCCATTAAATCCTCTTGCCCATTATTCTATTAAGACCAACATCAGATGAACATTTTACTGTGTTTTGGCTCAGCTGGCAAGGTACTTTTAGCCAACACAATATTTTCAGTTTAGTGTAAGAGTTTTAGCCCGCTTTAGAGGCAAAGAAAACGAAAGATTTTTTTTTTCTTAACTCCATAACAATAAGCCCGATTTTATTGAACTCGAAAGATTTGCTCGTAACATATGCATGAGGTAATATTTAAATAAGCCTGTTCAATAAACTGCTGGGTACGTCACTCAGGTCCTGAGAAAGCAAGGTGCTGCTTTCAATTACAATTTTAATATACCTGAGCATGTGAGTACCCCCATTAAAGTCCACGGGATTATGCAGATGCTTAGGGGTAAAAGCGCTTTGCTGAAGAAGGATGATGGGGCTAGAATTAAACACTACAGGTTCCTCCTATAGGCTGCAGCTGAGCCCTGTACAAGAGCTGGAGTAGAATATACCTGATTCATATACAGGATGAAAATTAATTCAAAACATACTCCAGCTTTGAATAGAGACGTATTTTACAAAACCTGCTGGCATTAATCTGCATGAAATACTGCCTTAGCTAATAAGAACACCCGGGCTTTATTTATACATTGAGCCATTTGATAGATACAAATGAAGAAAGAGGTAAATAGAAGCCAACATATTTTTGAATAAAAGCCCAGAGGTTCTCTCAGAGTTCAATGATCTTTGTGTCTAGATTATAAAGAATTCAGAGCAGCTTCGTGTGACTTGCCAACTACTGAATAGAGTTCCAAAACATCTGTAATATTAAACAACTTCAAGCCTCCTTTTTATGCTTGTTTTCATCCAACTGTGATTTATAGAAATCTATCGGCTTCTCCATTGGTCATTTCTAAAAAGAAATATGCCGGGAGGAGGAGGAGGTTTTAAAATTTGTTGGGACACCACTACCAAACTGCAGCTGGAATTAGAGGTATTTTAACAGTGGATTTAGATTTATTTAGGAGATTATGGAGAAATGTTAACTGCATTACATCGGTTATTTTAACCATTGCAAAATGAATTTGTGGTGCTGTGCAAAGAACCATTGGGCTCACAGGTAATTTGATGTTTTCGGGTAATTCAAAGCGACTGAACTGCTTTTGAGGAACTGATAAAGGACAGATTTCTTGGACTAAACCCCCACTGGTAACATTTTCCTCTCAGTAGAGTTGCAGCCCATTAATTCTCACTGTCCAAATATAGGTAGCATTAGTTTAAATTAGAAGTTTTATAACTGATTTAGCTGAGCTACTGAAATCCTTTATGTACACAACCTTATCTCGTTTTCAGAGATCCTCTTTGGATTGGTTTATACCTATCCTGATTAACATATACCAAACACATTTTACTTGATGAAAAATCTCTCGGTTTTATTTTTATATCAGTTCAAACTGGTTTAAAATTACTCTCTGAGACTGGGTCTCATGCACAGCAGTTTTCTGATATGATGAAAGGTGTGATTTAGTTCAAACTGCATAACTGGTGTTTATGGACACTCCATCACTGTAATCCCTCGTTTAAACACGTACAGCTGCAAGCTACACCAATACGACCAACTTTAAAGTGGTATCAACTCCCCAAAGCTGATTGAAACTAAACAGGACAGTGTCTGTGACCAGGCAACCCCTATGTTAAAGGGCTGAAGTTATTCCCTGTGACAAAGCTGAATGTTAGAAACTGGATCTAAAGCACGATCATACTGGAAACTCCTGGACAATTTTACTTGTGGAATCGAGGCTTTAAAATCAGGTCTTGGGCCTGTTTGCATTCAAATTTTTTCTAACACCTGGAGGTTTCCCTGCCAGAGATTTGTTGACCACTGGTGGCTTGCAGAGCATTTACTGGTGGCTTAGACACAAGTAGTTGGTTACAGGACAGTGCCTCTCATCCTTTGTGATGGGGAGAATATGATCAAACGGGAGGGGGAAGATGCAATGACAATTAGAGTCAGCAGCACGATTCACTCTTTCAAAAGAGGAATAAAATGCTGTCTTCGTTAAAATTGCTGAAACACAGAAATGTTTCCAGCCTCTGCCACATCTCCTTTGGCACATGGTCTCTTAGTGCTGGTAAGGCTAGATGGTTGCTTGGCCATTAATGGAGAGAGGCATTAGAGAGGATAAGGGGCACCAGAAAAGCACGGGAGGAAGGGTACTCTGATCCCAGGTGACTTGACAGACAGAGCTGTAATAGAGAGGGTGCAGATACTGGAACGCAATACGAATGTTGTCAAGTTGGGGTAATGACTGATAAAAGAGGTGCAAGAACAGGGGTAACATCCGCAGCAGTCACGCGATGCTTCGCTATGTAACTGTGACAGGCAGAACTGGGTCCCTTAGAGATAGCGATCGAGTTCCACGCTGCGTGTCATGCCCTAAATCCTGCTTTCACCCGTGAGAAGTTCCCCTCAGCACAGTGCACCCCCGTCTCCCTTCTGGGGCAGAGACAGAGCCACACTGCAATGATTGACAAATACTGCCGTGCTGATCTGGGAACTGGGACACTTGAATGCATTAATATATTGGTTTCACTTAGTGCAAGGCAGCAGGCAGAAAAAGACGGGAAAAAAGCAACAGGTCAAGTTAAGTGACCTCCAGTAAACAAACAGAGGCTTGTTCCAGGACAGCAGAGGAGCAGGGGGTAGGAAGAATCTGGCTTAACTCTCCGTTGAAAGTGTCCAAAGTAGTCTGAACAAGCACAACCAAGGCTCAGAACTCAGCCAAGTTGCTCAGCAGGCTCAGAGGCTCTGTCAAGAAAGCCGTAGGAGCTGTTTAGGGAAACCTGTCTGAGACACAGGCATGTGTGAAGCAGCCCAGCCTTGCTCAAGTTCCCTGCAGTAGGCAGTACGGAGAGATGTGCAGAGATGGTAGTTTTTCAGTTATCGTTTCTTTCTAAAAGCATTGCTTCTTCCATGAGAAGCAACCAAGAGCAGACTACTTTATCCCTGAATACTCACAACTGTAGCTCCCCCAAAGATGGCAAATGCCCAGCCCCGCAGACACCCCTCTGTGGCACACTGTGTGTCACTGCAGCCTCTGGCCAGTGAGGCCTGGTCTTTCACCCAAGAGAAAAAAAGACCACATCTCTATGCTTGCCCTCAGCAGGACCACAGTGAGGACAAAGATGGAGCTCAGCTGATTCCAGCGTGTTTGTGAAGGTAACAGTGGTGAGTATCCAGGAAGGTGATGACAGCAGCAAGAGCCTAATCTGGCCAACAGGGTACAGAGTGATATTCCCCTAGCATGTTTTAGCCTTAGACCTTACTTTCAAGCTTGTTTTCCTGTCCCCTTTCACCTTTCCATGCCTGTTGATTACCCCAGAAGATCTTTCCCTTTGCCAAGTGAATTTTCCTTCAATACTGGGACATTGCCTTGCTCCCATACTACTTCAGACAATGGCCTTTGTTACCAAAACCATGAGGGCAAGGAATGGCTGTGAATGATTCATAGATTTCTGTTTCTGTTCTAATATTATAACACTAGATATGCAGATCTCTGCAAGCCCTTGACATTTCCTCTACATTTTCCCACCGATTTCCTCCTCATTGTTACAGATGAATTGCTTGCACCGCAGCCCTGCTATAGGAACAGGGTTTAAAGATATGCCTCAGTAAAAGACATCCATACATGCTTGTTTCCCAAATCCAAAGAGAAGTACTAGGATTCCTGAAACTTCTTCTTTTACTGTAGCCTGGAGTGGCTTCTTCTCCAAAGTTCCCACTCCCTAAAGGAAATACCAGGAACTCTCCACTTCGGTTTCTGAAGGAAGAGGTCAAAAGAGAAGATGGCAAGAATAGACGAGGGCAGACTCATAGTAACTCAGAAGATCAGACCCACAGGAGGCACAGGGAAGAGCAAAAGAAGGACAAACTTAGTATTTAGCACAGCAGAGATGGACAAGTTTTTCTACCAGCCAGTATTTTATTTGATTAGCTCCTTCTCGGTCCCATCCTTCAGGCTCAGAGGGAAATGTGATCAAAAGGCCATGCTCATTGATTAGAAAAGCATCTGAAGAGAGTAGCTGACATTTTTCCATCCCAAAAATGCCCTGTCTTCCTTTTCAGCCACCACTGCCTATCACTTGGGGGCTGGCTGTTTCCCCAGAAATGGCTCTAAGAGCAGTACAGAAGGGCATGAGACATCTGAACAGTTTCCACCTGCCCATAGTTGGTTCTGGATCTAAGTACCTCCAGAGTCCCCACACAGGAACTACACTCCAAGGGTGAAAAACAGAAAACAGACGCTCATATGAAACAGACCATGCCATCCAGGGGCATCTCAGGACAAATTAGCCAGGAGCAGGCACCACAGCAAATCACGGTTCTCTTGTATGGAAAAGCCTTTGATAGTTGGCTAGTAATGGCTGAAAATTAGGCAAACCCGTAGTCCAGACAGGCATTAGATATGCCAAAAGGATCCGTGTGCTGGCAAACACACTATTCAGCTTGTTCATTTCCTGTACACCGTTTGAAACAGCCAGAGTTCTTTCTCACTATTTAGTTCTTTGAATGCAGAGTAAAGTAAAAACAGAAAAAGAAACATGCAGCTAACAAAAGTCCCAAGCTCAGCATATCAGGATGGACTTGAGCACAGGGAGAGCAGACAGAGGACCCCCCAGAGCTGGGAAAGCCCCCACTTATAGCATATGTTCTGCACAGTCTGCTCTGTGAACATGGTAATAAATTCCTCTCTTGCCTGCACAGCTGTCGTTCACAAGGTCGGTTCCTTCCACCAGAAAGAGGACCTAACACAGCTCTTTCACACCCTTACAGACACAGGCAGCGGGCAGAAGCCTAGCAAAAACCCCATATGCCTCATAAAGTGAACATTTTTTCATACTCTTTCAGGTGGACCCATGTCATTAAGGAAATGTAGCAAGCTCTTCATTAGTCCAAACTCGAAGCCCATGTGGCCCAGGATTCTGTGTGTGAAAGGGGAACAGAAAATTGGTGGACTTAAAAAAAAGCATTAAGGAGTCTAGCATCCTCTGCTTGGTCACGGTGAAGCGCCTCTGGAGAGTGTGATCTACACCCTGAACATCATTCACTGTTTCAGGAAGATCAGTCATTGCACCTGATTTTGCCAGAGCATCCATTTCCCAAGATACCCACTTGACAATCTAAGAACTGCCTACCAAATTCATCACACATTTCCTTTCCAAGCCCGTAGGTGAATGCTGTACACATATAAGATATTCTTTCAATCTGTTCAGGCCATTTCACCAGCACCAGGTGCTTCAGGAGATGCAAGGAATTTTGCAGCAGGCAAGTATAAGATAATCTACATGCACACCAACCAGTCTGAGGGTGAAGATTGCACTCAACTTTGAACTTAGCTCTTGGCCTCGCTGGCATCCTGTGCTGGGCAGGTACCAGAGGCTGTTTAGGTGGTATTTAGAAGGCTGGTTTCACTCTGTGCATTTCGTCTGTGTCTTTTAACTCTAGTGCCAAGACGGATGCTCCTGACTCATCTTAATTAGGCTTTTATTAATTTTTAAGGAGTTTTACCATCTGCTCTTGTCTCCTTCCTGAAGCAGCTAACCACCATCGTCAGGCGTTCTGGCCTCTAGCATTAAATCCCACCTCGCAAGAAGTGAGGCGATAGACTGCAGTTTTCTACAGCATGGGCATTAAAGCTCGTTGTCAAAACTCCTTTTACAGATAAAGCAGTCAAAATAGGCATCAGAGGAAGAGTGATATGACTTGGAGAGCTCTGCTTTAGGAGAACACGAGTCTTTAACCTCAGCATGCACATTCCTTTCCGCTGGCTGCAAAAGAGTTCAGGCAATGGGCTCAGGTGAAGATGACTGCTCTCTAGTTAGGCGAGTTGAATCCTGGCCAAGGTGCCAGGTCCTGACAAGATTGTGCCACTGGCTTCTAGGATAATGCTGTAGAGTCTCCATCGCCCTCCACATGCAGCTCACAGCTGCACAGGGAGCAGAAGTTTCTATTAAGCTGCCTTCAATAAGCCCTGAGTCTTTTTCCAGAGCTCATTTTAAGTGCTCCCAGTCACATGAATATTTTGCCTTCCCTTCTAGTATGTCCTGTTTCACATGTGCCACCAATTAACTCTGTTTGCCATCGTACTGGTCCTTCACCTGCTTTGCCTAAGTCCCACTGACACGTCTCCCCCATTGAAGCACCAGGCTTTGACAAACATAAATAACTTCATTGGTATTTAGACGTTTCACTTCTTTACTCCCATTCCCCTTCCCAGGCTGCCAATATCTATGCTAAACAATACCAGACCTTGTCACTTCTCTGCCAACCTTTATCCAGGGACAAAAATTTGCCATTTTTTCTTCTTTATTGCCTCCAATCTTTTAGATAGCTTTTCATTCATGGCATCTCGTCATGTGACAGCCTTGTTTTCTTTAGCAAACACTTTATCAAGATTTTATTAAAGGCCTTCAATGGAAGGATGGTGGATGCTTGAGTTCAGATAATTTTTTTTTTTTTTTTTTTGTACAGAAATCAGGTTGGAAATATTTAGATAGAATTGGAAGATTAGTTCCCAGGGCGTATGTAATGCATTTCAAGCCCATGAATAAACTTCTCATCTTAGTTACACAGGTGAAAATTAAGCAAACAGGCAAAAACTTTATTAGTTTTGATTGATTACTTGGGTAGAGTTAACATAACTGAAAGAAAATTCTACTACAAAAGTTGATAACTTGGGTAGAGTTAACATAACTGAAAGAAAATTCTACTACAAAAGTTTTGAGAAGTTTACAGTCTGATCAGACACTGCAATTATAAATATAATAAGCTGTTGCTGTCAATAACAATTTTATTTATAACATCACCTTGTCCAATGCACTGGGAACACTGTATACTTGCAGAAGTTAGTATTTTGTTACTAAACACACCTGTTAATAATAGACAATAACAGTCACCTGGAGAACCCGGTAAGAAGAGACGAGAATGAGAAAGAAAACCGGCAAATACGAAGATGCCACAGAAAATGCCAAAAAAACCATTTGGTATGAGATCTGTCTCTGTGCCTTTCCTTAGAATCATAGAATCATAGAATTGTCTAGGTTGGAAGGGACCTTTAAGATCTACAGAGCAAAACAAAGGAGGCGGGTAGGAGGAAACATGCCGGAGATGAAATAAGGGCGGTTGGAAGATGCCCCGGTGTGAGTGACGCCCAGGGGACGGGGAAGCAGCTGCTCCTCCCGGCGCTGGCCCGTTTGGCGAGCGAGCCGGGTTGTCACCAGCCCTATCCGGACCCGGAGGTGACAGACACTCCTGCCTAACACCGTTTCCGACAGCCAGACAGAGCTGTGTCCTGCCTCTCCCAAGCCCAAGCACGGAGGTGCCAAGACTATGTGGAACTTGCCCAGAACTTGCGAGGGAAGAATGAAGCTGAAGTCACATTCACGCACGCGGACCTTCTTTTGTTATTTTAACCCACTTATCGGAGCAACGTGTTCCTGTTGATTTTTAAACCCTATTTTTGTTTTGAAAAGGCCGAACTGCGTCGCTGCATGCATTGTCTGGCTACAGAGCTCCCGAAGGGGGGGAATTTCCAGCTGAGATCCGAGTCAAACCAGCTCAGCAAAATGAGTCATGGGGAAACACGGGGGTTTGAAGCCAGGGATCCAATTTGAAAGGGGTGGTCCCAGTCTGAAAGGATGGAGAGCACAGGGCAGGGGCGCCCATGGAGAAGCTGCGGAGGCACGTGGAGGGCAGCAAGCACACTGGCCATGGAGGGGTCATGCCGACACGGGCAGATGGACGCAGGCACACCGATGTGACCAAACCCATCATAGCTGACAAGGCTTTCCCTTCTTTCTCTTGTGGTTCTACAGCCTGCACACCCAAAATCGCCTGGGGACCTGGAAAGCATGATATCTACTTGCTTCTGGGAGGTAACACCAAGGGAATGTGTCACCGGGAATGTGTCTGGAAAGCAGGAAAGCCCGGAGAGACAACTAGATGAGGAGGGTGACTTTACAAAAAGTGACCCTACAAAGAAAGGCTTTTGACCTATAGGGTGGGAAACACACGTAGGGTCAGGGGAGGGAAACATGTATGAATTCAGCAGCATAAAAAAGAGACAAAAAAGGAAAAAAAGAGAGGTGGTTGGAGTCACTCTGATGAGGGAAGAGAGTGGGAAATCCAAAGACAGGAAAGCAGTAGGCAAAGGGCAGGCTAAGACAGAGGGAAGCCAAGGAGGCTGAAAGGGGTGAATAAAATGATGATGCTGGGAAGGCCTTCGTGAATGAAAAAGGAAAGCCAAGATGGCTGGTCTGTGAGCGGGGAAGTCCTTCCCAGTTGGTACACTACGAGAGGGGAACAGCCACCAGTCCCTGAAAGCTCAATCCAGAAAAGGACAAATGCAGAAATGCATAAATGGAAAGGCAGGAGGGCCTTTTATTGTCCTCTCTCTGAGATATTTCTAGGTAGCTAAAGTGGTTACTACAAGCATATCAGATCCTTACTGAAGTTCACATGGTTTCTCTCCACAGAGAGGACACGGGAATCTCAATATATGGTATCTCCTATCAAAAGTATTTTGCATTTAGCTCACACATGGGTAATGTTTGCAGATTCCTTCAAAGATGAGCTTTAGCTGTCCTAACTGCTTCAGTATTCCTGTTTTCCTTATACCTGTAGTCTGTCTGCAGAGATAACGTCACTGAGAAAAAATATAGATTTGCTCCTTCAGAAAAGCCTTGTTTTTGTCTTATCAGTGAAATAAGCACATCCTGTGCACAGAGGCTAAAAAAAAATAAAAAAAATCAAAGTTCCCTGAGACCTCACTATTGGGCTAGACTGCCAGAGTATTATAAAATGGCTTAAGTAAATAAATAACATTGCATTGTCCAAAAACTCCTTTCTTGGAAAGCTTTGTATCCAACTCTTCATGCAGTAAAGGTAACATTAACATCTTCCTTGTCCTTTAAAATGTACTCTATTACATTGCCATAAAAAAAAACGTGGGGAAAAGATACTCCAAAATTATTCCAAATAAGGAAAATCTGAAGCATAATTTATTACAGCCATAAATTCTCATGTAAATGTCAGCAGCCAGTAGATCCTGAATTTCAGTGATGGCAACTCTCCTAGTTGGAAAGACACAGTGTTTAGTTTGAGGCTGTAAAAATGCTCATCTGTACCCTTTGGACAGCCAGTACCCAGAAACTGCCTCCCAGCCATAGAGAGAGACTCAGATGTGACAGATCCACACTAGGATTTAGTGCCACAGCAACCACCGTCAACAGCACAAGCACTGGCACAGCGGGGTGGTTGGAGTGGGACACTGTGTTGTTGTCTCTCAAGGTGAACTTCAGGTTTCATCTGGGAAACCCAAGACACCTTTGCTATAGGAACCGCTTGCCACCTCAGCGAGATAAGCCAACCCTCGGGTCGGAAGCCTGTTGCCTAAAATTGAAGGTTGCTTGTCAGCTGTCACTCCCAGGGCCTTTGGGATCCAGAATACCTCAAGGCACCCAGTTTGGAGAAGATGGCTGGTTTGAATTCAACTTGGCTGCTCCGAGCAGAGGTACAGGAGGAACAGCAGGGCAAAGGCAAGCAGGGTTTTGAAGCAAGGAGCCAGTTTCTGCCCTTGGGCTGACTCCTTGTGTGTTTTTTATTTGGTCAGGCCAACGTTTTCCACCTGTGTTCCCTCCAGCCCAGGGGACCTTAGTCCTTGTGCCCAGGGCCACTTGCATGCCTTTCTCCTTAGCTCTGCTCTGCCCTTACCTCAGCCTGTCCCCTGGCGTGCCTGAAGCAGCCTTCGCCTCTGCAGCAGGGTAATTCAGATGCAAGGCAGGAGGTGATTTATGACATAAAGCAACACCAAAGCTGGTCCTCAGAGCTTGTACTGCATTCAGTTGTAATACAAACTGCCAAAAAAGCCTACTTTGACTGACTCATATACACATGTCTATCAAGGAGGGCTGTGATATTATAGCATTAAGAGCTGCTCATGGTTTTGCTATGGCAAATACCTACAGACGTGTCATAGGTAGAGATGCTGTTTATGTTTAAAAATACAAATAGTTTATTTACAGGATGGCCGCATTCTCAAGGTGAAAAAACAGAGCACATATCCAGTGGGAGGAGAGCCAGTGAACATGGCTGGAGTGAGGAACAAGGATGCTATTCTTGTCCTCCTTTTTAAATTTCTCATCTCCTTTGCTTCAGGCTTCTTCTCTTTCTCTCTCCACTTCACTTTCAGCCAAATCCAAATCCCTTCCTTCACACCTGTCCACTGTTCCCTCTCTGCAAGCCCCATTCCCAGTCCCAACATTACAGCTTCCCAGCAGTGGTGGGAAGGGGCAAACAGTGGGGCTGGCCCACATGCGTGACCCACAGCCCTTTCCTAGAGGTGATGCTGGTGGTGGCTCTGCCAACCCTAGCTGGCCTTGCTCGCAGGTTGTGGATGACCTGTTTTATAGGTGAGAAGGTATCTATGGAGCAATTGTCCTGGAGATGCTTTCTAGACACTTTGCATCAGCAAGGCACAATCTCTCTGGGGCTACTCAGCCAGCATTGGAGAACGCAGTCTGACCACACAGTATCGTGCCATTGACGTTGAAGCCAAATTCCTTGCTGATTAGTCCCTTTTTCCCCAAAGCTGAATGTTTACAAGCAGTAAGTCCACAACGCTCAGTCACTATTGCAGTTCCTTCCCCACACACCGGAAATGATTGGGAATTTTTCAGTGGGTATCTATCCTTTCATGTTAGTAGGTGCACAAGAACATCAGGGGGAATGAGGCAGGCTGTATTTTTACCTGGTGTAAAGATGCCCCGAACTGAAGCAAAGATCTAGGAAGGCTTAGGGTCAAGAGGAGACACTGTGAAGGTGGATGATGTAGGAAACACTCTTTGGAACGTTCTCCTTGGGCTTGGGTGGGGATCAGATGACGATTGGCACTCACTGAAAAGGGTCTTGTCTGAATCAACCCTACTAGTCATGTCAACAGCTTGCTCATCACGTCAGCCTCAGGCTTTCTGTGCCCCCGGGCTCATACAGGCAGAAGAGTTGCTCCCCAAATCTTCTTATTGAAAAGCAAATGCAAAAGTGCAGCATTAGGGAAGAATTGGTCCCAAAACTCTAGAGGAACGATCAGGTACTTACAAACAGGTCTTGTCATTGTCTTTGCAGGATCAGCCTGTCTATACATTTAAAAGCTATACACTTAAAAGCTATACACTTAGACACGATACCTCAGAAATGAAAGATGCTTTGTTTTAAGGATTATTCTCATTTTCAACCATCATATTTTAAACCCAGTTTCCTCAGAAAATGAGGGTAGCCTTAGTTAAGGTATTAAACTTTTTCTCTTTTCTTCTCCACTTCCCCTTTCTGCTCCTGTCTAGGGTGGTTCTGCCTGCTTCAGCCTTCCTTTTGATTTTTAAAAACACAGATGTAAGCAGATAATGAGGCCACAGGAGGAGAATCCTTCAGGATGTCTTGTTTGGTTTGGAAATATTTAAATGTCTGCTGCATTTCCTTTGAGCACAAGGCAGGAGTCTGCAAAAGTGCACTGCTCCTTCTGCTGCCCACAGTACGGCTAGGGGTGGGAGAGCGTGCGTGCATGTAAGCACATGTGTACATGTCTGCATGGGATGGTTTCTAATCTTTTCAGCATGGCTCCCTTTCCTGGGATAATGTGAAACATTTCTCTAGGTCACATTTCCCTGGAGGAAAAGATTTTAACTCTAGTAGTTCAGGTGAAGCTTGTTCTTTCTAAATAGCCTGCTAGTTACACATGCTTGCAGCAAATTCATAACTTCTTAAATAACGGTAGTTTGAAGAGTGATTTTTGTGGTTTGGATAGGTTTAAATGTTAGTGGGCATTATGGGTGCTGGCTGGTGGTTTTAGATTGAATGATCATAATGAAGATGAAAATTTTATTGTTGTGTTATACATAAAGCGGTGAATGGATATTGGATGAATTACTTGATGAATCAGGATCATAGTTAATCAGCTTTACTGCAAGGATGGTAGAAAGATACTAACACAAAAAGAGACACCTTCCTCATTTTGCTCCGTGCAATTAAGACTGTGTGTTCCCAGCTGCTCTTGACTTTCCACTGAAAAACACCTCGTGGCCTGCCGATTATGGATGGGGCCTGGGAAGAGGTGGAATATAGCTCTGATTAAAAGGCAAGGATCAGAAAAGGACACTTCATTGCAGGCACACATGCATAGAGGAACACTGGCTTATACCACAGATTATTAAATAATATCTGGGGGCTTTTCATAAGAGATGAAAAGTCAGTCACATACTAGCCGTGTTTTTCCTGGCTTAATCTAAAGATAGCGGAGGTTTGCAGAGAATATTAAAAATAAAGAGCTGCATACACAAATAGTCAAAGGAAGTGGCAGTATTCATGCTAGAAAGAGCCATGCCATTGCAAAACATGAAAGATCACTTTTTGGCTTCTCTAAACACATTTGAGCCTTATGGTTCAAAGTTAGAATATACTTATCAATGCAAAGATCGATAGATTAAATTTGCAATATATAAATAAGAGGAAATTGCTCTCTGATCCAAGAAATCTAATAAACCTGAAAATGCCCTAACCATGGCAAATTGGCAAATGATTGTGAAATTTTGAAGTGATTTGTTTGGATTTCCAGAAATAAGGTTGTTTCGAAGAAGCATACATTATAAATACTATTGCACGCTGGCTTTGCTCCTCATACAGTATCCCAACATAGACATTTAAGTCTCATCTTAATTATGGTTTTTTTCATGTGCATTTGAAAATAACTATCTTTTATTGCCTATGCCTTTGTATGTCATTTTAATCATTGCGTACTGACACATCAACGGCTTTTGTACCAGTTGAAAAAATTCTCAACTTCCTTATTTAGCTCACATAAAAACAAGCTTTTCAAAACAAACTAGTGGAAGGATGAAAACCCTTCAAATGTTTTAATTTAATTTCTAAGAAGACAATAAATGTGAGGAAATGTTTTTAACGTAACTTGTTGTATCAGTCGAGACTGTAGTGTAAAGAGCATTTTCTTTTCTATTATTTCAGTTCATAGTGCCAACAGTTGATGATGCAGCTACCCTGCTGTTAAAAATAGTAGTACTTACACAAGTTTAAAACAGAATACCACGAAATGCACTCTACGACCACAAATGCATTACAGAGTATTTTTTCTAGTAAATATGTGTCCTGGGCTTGTCTTGTGGGCAAATCAAAGAATGGGATTAATCCATCTACTAAGAATGGACATTAGATGTGAGCGCAGTGAGCACACATACACATGCAAGCATACACACACTCACACACATAAAAAAGTAAATATTTATTAAATGGATGTCTCAGTGTCAGCCCTGCTCTGTATGTTGACATGATCCAAGTCTAGAAGCCACAGCTCAAAACAAAACAACCTATGAATGCTTGACCTGGAAACAGTGAGAAATTCTTTTGCAATTCACTGATCTTCTAACATTTAACCCTTACAAGTTCTACTTCTGGCTTCTGGGTGAATGTCTGAGACAGAGCTTGAGCGGCAGAAAGTGAGATATGATATAATTATGTATCTCCAATAGATTAACTACCTTAGGGGAGCAGGGCGAGATGAAGTAGGATGTGTTCTGAACAAGTGGAGAAACAACTCACATAGCACATGCTGCTCCCAGAAGGGAAAAAAGAAAGAAAACCTTTGAAACGGCAAAGATTCTTACATTCAAATGACTCTTTTCCAAGTCTGTAATTTCTCAGCTAGGTCAAAACAGAAAATGAGTGATTACTGTTACAACTGGCATACACTCTGCACTTTGGCTGCATTTAAGATACACAACATTTTCCAGAGAATCATGTTGGATAATTTGTCTTGTGTATTTTAAGCCTTTTTCACATGTCCTGAAAGACATAAGCAATAAAATACCTTAAGGAGTGCAGTGGTTGAAGAGGGGAGGCAGCCTGGGCCCAGTGTCAGGGCACTCGGGTGCTTTTCCTGGCTGTGCTGTCCATCTATCATACAACTCCAGATGGGTTGCTTACACCAATACTCCCCAGCTTGGCTGCCTAAAGTTCAAAATCTCTTT
Organism: Tringa tobata; assembly: GCA_033628505.1. Classification (NCBI taxonomy): domain Eukaryota; kingdom Metazoa; phylum Chordata; class Aves; order Charadriiformes; family Scolopacidae; genus Tringa; species Tringa tobata. The sequence continues at coordinate 2,340,296 of JAHREE010000131.1, read as the reverse complement.
GGCAAGAGCAATTTCCAATGTCAATAGTACTGTTTATCTTCACACAGAAAAGAAAGTAACTGCAGCTAGACACCTAAGTCCAGATTGACAGGCAGAAATAAGCACCGTGATTTGCAGAACTAAGCTCCCACAGGGTCAGTGTATGGCACTGTACCTGTTTGTGTATTTGTGCTGCCTATCTCGCATGGTTTTAGAGGGTCAGTGGAAGGAGAGAGAGTCCTCGAAGGAGATTTCACAGCAGGACCCCGCTTCGGTTCTCAGCAGACCTCATGTTCCCAGCGACCCAGGTGTCCAGGCTAGTCATCTGCTGTAAGGGGCTCTCGCTCCTTGCCCAGGCTACTTTCTTACAGAAAACAGGTCACGAGAAGGAAGTACTGAGGATTAAGGTGGGCTCTCACCTTCTGTTGAATCTGGGGTGATCACACATATTTACAGGAAATTGGATGGCACTTCTGAATTCTCCAGAGCTGACAAAAATTTGAGGGAATTGGCAGATGATATCATTGTGAGGCCACTCTTGATAATCTTTGGAAGGTCACGGAAACTGGGTGAAGTTCCTCAAGACTGAAAAAAAAGTGAGGGTCACTGCTAGCTTCAAGAGGGGTAATAAGGATGATTTAGGGAACTACAGGCTAGTCAGCCTCATCTCAATCCCTGGGAACATGATGAAGCAAATTACCCTGGAAATCATTTCCGAACACATTAAAGCCAAGAAGGTGATTGAGAGTATTCAGTGGGAATTTATGAAGAGGAAAATCAACAACAAAGCAACCAGCTCAGCGGATGAAGGGAGAACAGTGGATTTTGTTTGTCTAGCAAGGCTTTTCACTGTAGCATCCTCATTGACAAACTGATGCAGTATGGGCTAGATAAGTGGACAGTGAGCTGAAGTGAAAACTTGCTGAACTGCCAGGTTCAAAGCGTTGTAATCAGCAGCACAAAGTCCATCTGGAGTCCAGGGACTAGAGGTGTGTCCCAAGGGTAAATTCTGTGTCCAATACTGTTAAATATTTTCATTAATAACCTTGACAATGGGATACAGAGTTCACCCTCAGCAGATGATATAAGGCTGGGAGTGGTGGCAATACACCAGGTGAATGTGGTACCATTCAGAGGGACCTCAACAGGCTGGATAAATGGGCCAACAGGACCTTCATGAAGTTGAATAAAGGGAAGTGCAAATTCCTGCATGTGGAGAGGAATAACCCGATGCACCAGTACAGGCTGGGGACCAACCAGCTGGAAATCAACTTTGCAGGAAAGTATTCAGGGGGTCCTGGTGGATCCCCAGTTGCCCATGGCTCAGCAATGAACCCACGTGGCAAAGAAGGTCAACAGCATCCTGGGTTGCACTAGGAAAAGCGTTACAGCAAGTCAAGGGATACAATCCTTCCTCTCTGCTCAGCATTGGTGAGACACATGGGGAGTGCTGGGTCCAGATCTGGGCTTCCCAGTGTCAGAGACACATGGACATACTGGAACAGGTTCATCAGGGGGCCACAAAGATAGTGAAAGGACTGGAGCACCTCTCATAAGAAGAGAAGCTGAGAGAGCCTGGATTGTACATTCTTGAGCAAAGAAGGCTCAGGGCATCTCATAAATCTATATAAATACCTGGAGGGAGTGAGTAAGGAAGATGGAGCCAGACACTTTTCAATGGTGCCCTGTGACAGGACAGGAGAAAACGGGTACAAACTGAAATACCAGAAGTTACATTTAAACATAAGAAGAAAAATTTTTTTTAGCTATGGGGGTGGTCAAAAACTGGCACAGGCTTCCCAGAGAGGTAGTTGAGTTTCCATCCTTAGAGATACACAAAACCCAACAGGATGCGGCCATGAGAAATTTGCTGTAGCTGACCCTGCTTTGAACACAGATGGTGGACTAGATGGTCTCCAGAGCTGCCTTCCAACTTCAGCTGTTCTGTGATCCTGTGACCCCTGTGATCATCCTGTCTAATCTTTTGCACTACACAGGCCACAGAATTTCATTCATGGCTTCCTCATACACACAAGTCAGAAACGTTAACTTAACAAAGCATAACTTTTAGACAAGTGCCTGGACTGGAGTGTAAGATTTCAACTGATGATAAATCCACTGTACCCTTGATGACATTACCTCTTCAGTATTAAGAACCCACCCTTCCCCTTATCTAATCATCATCATCCATTATTAATAATTAACAGCTAATAACTGAAATTTTCCATGAACCAAATGAAGATCTCATTGCTGCTTGTGCAAAAACACTGCATTCACTAGGTTCAGATGAAGTACAGCTGACAAACTTTCCAGACACTTCTGAGGAGCACACATAACCAAGAATTGGGGCCAGCTTTCTCTTTCAGCCTGGGGCAAGTTAAGAAGGGGGCAACAGAATGCCAGACTTGAAAACCTACAGAGGGAAGTGGATCAGCTGAGTAAGAAAGTAATATTTTTAAGATGCTTTTCAAAGTAAAATTATCCTCTCACTAATAAAATGACTACTCAGAGGTTAGCAAAGGTTGCCTGTTTGAGATGCACCCCAAAGGTGGCTGGCTGACACCCCTCCCACACAGTTTCCCCTGCAAAGTCTTCCTCCCTCTCCTTTAATGCCAACAAAAATTTGCCTCACTCAGTTATTGCAGTTCTGGAGCCTGCAGAGAGTGAAATGTTGGCTAGACCTGATGCTCTGATGATATACTTAAAGATTAGAAAATAACTGTATAGACTGTGAAATCCACAAGCCATTTTACCTGCCTTGAGAGCTATATATGTTTTCCCACTCATCAAAAAGGAGGTTACCTCTGCAATTTGGAAGTATGATGTTTCAACATATTTTTGAGACACAAAGGCACATCCTAATCCATTGCTGAAATTATTACAATAGGAGCTTACATTTCCACTTTTAATAGTGCACTTTAAACCCAAGACTTCATATTTCTACCACTCTGCCATCCTGGTTTGGCTGGTCTCTAATCCCTACCACAATACTAATTTTAGCTAATCATCATCATTTTTTCTTTAAATAAGTCCACACTAACCAAAGTGGTGAAAGAACGAAGTACATAATTTCTTTTGTAGCCCAATATCTCCATCTTATGGTCATAGCATGTATAAGTGCTAAGCTTTTTGGGTTTCATTCTACCGTGGCTTTTAATGGAGACTTCTGTGTAGCAGGTAAAACACAGTTCAGTATTTTATCTGAAGCAGATGGGATGTTTTTTTCAAAACTTTTATGATTTTGAATAGGGTGCTACTGCTGAATCTTTTTCTGAGGGAAGGGGTAGTATAAATTACTGGTGATGGATACAATTCCAGTTTATGCTCTTCAAAACCAGTGCTGCACCTCATAAGAAGACAGAAGCTATATGGACAATACCTATCCATCTGTTTGCTACCAAATCATGGATTTTCATCACTGTGCTTCCCCCCACCCCCAAATTCCCAAGGGAAAATTAAGTCATGAAATATTAACAAATGAATTTTCATTAGTGCTTGGAATCAAGCTCATAGGGGACCAGGCAAAGTCAGAAACAGATACAACACTAAACTCTGTATAGTGAATGGTCTATATGCTTTACAGTTGTCCCAGATTGGCTGCTCATGATCTGCACAGCCTAGAAAGACTCAACTGAGCAGACAACAGCGGAGACCTGGAGGCAACGAGCTTGGCAGGAAACAGCCGGTGGTAGAGAGACGTGATAGACAACAGCACTGATTGCTCTCTCAGAAATGTGCTCCAGATGGTGATATGGCATGCTGTGGTTCACTGAGAGCAACTTTGTTTGTATGGGACTAGAATATCAGCTGCTGCCTCCACTGAAAAAAAAGGGTATGACTATGCTGGGGTCTCAAGATCATCGGGAGTAATGAAATCAGACTAGCATACTAGTCAGACTGTGTCCTGGGAGACACGTGCTACACATCAAGCATACCCCTATTAATGATGCAATTGATAGTACACCTCTTCTGTCACACAATGTCCCTGTTCTGGCACTGAATGGCAGCACTATTTGATTTCCCACAGAGGAGAAAAAAAAAAAACGGTGATATTGAGCCTAGCTAGCCTCGAAATATCAACTGTTTTGTTGACCCATCTATGGCAGTCTGGGCACAGAGCAGGTCAGAGAATATGCAAGTAAATTATTCTTTCAGGAATGTCAAAGAAAACCAATTCCTACCTCAAAGGTTTCTTCTAATCAGAGAACCAGGTAAGCAGCAAAGTGTCCTTAGCTTACATTGTGTGCTTTGGACTGCTGCCTCTTCACATAATTTTGAACAGCAAAATCTACTAACCGCACAGCATCTCTTCCCAAACCCAAACATTTCCTCACACAATAGAAAAATTAACTCAAAAGTCTGTATTTATCAGTATCACCTGGCAAAATCTGCAACAACAGAACATTTCGGTGTGCGAAAACTAATAATTTTGACAGAAGTATTAAGCATTTTTTGTCATTCTTAATGCAGCTTAATGATAATGTCAAATAAACAGCGGCCCATGCAGCCTGTCTACCCATGACAGCTCTTCTGTTTGGTCAAGTGAGAGTCTGTCACTAGGTCTATTGCCAGTACTGCCTGTAATAATTCAGGATGGATGTGATGCTCCCATAATACTCAGCTGTTGTGTTTTGAAAAAAAGGTCTAAATTTTTTCCAAGGTGTTCTGGTTAAGTTTAATCCAAGCATTGTTGCAAAAGGAGCACTGAGGGAAATTGCATCACAAGGAAGCACTCAGATACCTGCTCTCATACAGTGACTGTATGGGCTCAGGAACAGGGAAGGCTCTGTTGTCTCTTGCTTGCAGATGTCCAGCTATGGTTAGAACTAGGGCAAAGGCTGTTGTTAGGAAAGCTGTGGGCACCAGACAGAGGCCCCACACAAACACGTGGGTGTCCAGGCCTCTGGCTGCAGGGAGTGCCGGGGCCTGGCCCTTGCCATGGAGGGTAGTGGGGA
>JAHREE010000131.1:2320188-2330470 GCA_033628505.1 Tringa tobata | reverse complement strand
CCCCCCCAAAAAAAAAAAATCAAAAAAGAAAGACGTTTTTAATTTTAAAAGTCAAAATCCAACCTAGCAAACAGCAAAGCTCATTTTCTAAATTGGTGACTTAGAAGCTGCCTAAAAACATTACAGATATTTCCTGAGGCCCCGGCTGCGACTGGAGGCTCCACTGGGTTTGGGAGCAATGGGAAGACAAGATACCTTCTCAAGACCTTGCAAAAGCCACCTACATAACCAGAAGCAGCACAGCTGTGGATGCAGGCTCTGAAGAGCCCCAAGAAAGCGCAAGGAAGATGTGCTTACGTGAAGCCTGAATTCCCATCTTTCACCAGGTCTCCTAAGAAAAGACTGGGCACACAGCAAGGTATTTCTTCCCTTGGAGCAGCAGTGGGTCAAAAGCCCAGCTGCTGTGCCCACAGCAGATATTCTCCCCGGCTCCTTCTCCCTCACTAAGTCAGGATAAATGAGCAACCTGAAATGTGGTTAGGAACACTAATCAGCAGCCAAAAGTACCCCTTGGTTCAGCAGTCGGCTTAGGAGCTGAAGCAACCCCAGGCTTTGTCTAGCATGGCACCTTCCAGCTGGGTTTCAGAGTCTCTGGTTTCCCAGGTTGAGGCCGTTCAGCTTTGTGTGAATAAGAACAACCAAGTCTCAGACAGCCTAAATATCCTCCTACAGAAACGAACACCCTACAGGGACAGGCTGAACAAAGTTTTCATGACCCCTTTCTAACAAAACTAGCCTCTGACTCAGTTTTTGGCAGGAGAGGGAGAAAGGAGGGATCCTTCTGAGACACGCTCAGTGGGAGGGCTTCGGCGAGGGAACATCAGAAGGACCCACCAGATGGACACTTGGACTACATCTAAAGCTTTCTCACATTTCTTTTCCTTCCTCCCCACCCTCCTTCCTCCCCCCGCCCCCTGCCTTCCCCCACGCACTCGGTTTACCTCTTCCCTACTCATCTACAAAGTGCCTGTTCAAAGCCCTGGGGGTGGTGATGGACTGCCACACGTGCGCGCAGGAACACAGGGGCTGACACTCTGCACGTGCCGGCTGCTGCAGGAAAGGTCCTTTGAGTGTGTGGCACACTGGCAGGAAAGTCTTTCTTCTCTAGTCCAGGTCCACACTGTCCATTAAGGGCAAACCCTTTGGACCAGGCTCACTTGAGTCCCCTACAGCCAAGCCTCTTCCAAAGCCTAGGTGGAACATGCTCCAACCAACAAGCAAGACATCACACGGGCAAGACACAGAGTGTGCTGCTCATACTAACCTCCCAACACCACTTTTTAATGCAGTGGAGGTGGTGGAGGGGAAGAAGAAAGGAGAAGTGCAAGAAAGGCTCTGTACTGATTGCAGTGGGATTTGGAACTGATTTAATGAGGAAAATTATTCTTGGCTCCTAAATTGCTATGGTTTCCTCTTTGATTGAATGTTGGTATTCCTTTAAGCTTTCAAAGGAACAAATATAGTTACAATACGCATTTGATAGTGAATATTTCTAGTTCTTTTCCATGTATTTTACCTCATTAATCTTTTTTCTCTCTCAAATCAAATAATGATTTGACCTTCCTCATATTGAGGACATTAGTTTGCTAACAGGCCAAAAAGCACCAGTTTGCCATTTTGAGCAGATCTGTTTTCTTCAAGTTCTTGGCAAGAAAAAAGCTCCTGCTTTAAAAGACAGCAAAGTGTCCTGTCTTGTCTTGTTATTCCATTGGGAACAAATCATTCTTTTATGTATGCTTTGATGTTGAAATAAAAGGGGTTTAAAATACTATTTCACTGTGCTGGTTATAAAACTGCTGTAATTTCCTTGTTATTTGTCTTATTGGAAGTAAGTCAGCGACAAAAGCACAAATATCATATACACAGAAACTTCCTAAATACCCCTTTTATCCACAGTACTCTGTTTTATTGAAGGGCTCCAAACCTATTGTCTGTGAATGAAACTCCATCGTTATTGTCCACATGTTGTTACTCTCACTCCACGCCTGAGTACGGATACACACACAAACCTGGTCACTATGCAATAAATCCCATCCTCACTCAGGCATGGATTTAACAGGAGAGGCTGACTGTGGTGTGGAACGCATGTTCCCAGTCATGTGTTGCACAAGTGGCTGTACAAGGCTTTTGTATTTGGCCTTGCCAGCACTAATTGCCCTAGATAGCACCGTGATGCAGAGATACTAATGTCCTATTGGTGACTTTGGTGGCAGTTATGCAGCAGAGGTCAGTGGATACACGTGTGAACATTTACAAGTTTTGCATTAAATCCCACCTGGATAGAACCTGCACACAGCATAAATTCAGCCCACCATGTACGTCTTGAGTTATTAATGCAGTTCACGCCAAGAAAACTGCAGGCTATTAAAAACACCTTTTATGCAAAATTCAAAACGCCAAGTATTATGGTTCATTTGCACTCATGTAACTGCATTGGCTTTAACAAAGCTTCTCCCCGCTCAGTCCAGCAGCAGCAAGGGAAGGATCAGGCCTTTGTTTTCCATCTCCATTACAGAGCTGTACAGAGATGTGTTCAGACCTGACTTTAAAAAAGCCCAGTGCAACAGCAAGCATGTTGTTCAATTACCTCTATGACACCAATTCCCAGGACGTGTTAGCACTTCCACTGCTGAAAGTCAGCATGCCTCCCCACTGAGCCATAAAGTACACGACATTATACGAAGAAAGGCAATGAGACTGCTAATTCTTAAATAGATCTTAATGATAGGCAACAAAAAGTCAGCGTCAGGAAGAACAATAGGTACCAAAGGAAGAGGAAGATACACCTTTTATTAATTTTTGCTCACAACCACAAGGAGCTTCTCTGCTATAGTCTGGTGCTATTCATAGCAAATACGTTAACTCCTCAGACATTCATTAAACATCATGATACATTTGTACTGTTGACAGTACAAGTCAGCAAATGTTGGACAAGACGCGTGGTGAAATCTCTTATAAATTATGATTAAGGATGTAAATTGATCATGGGCATAAAACAGTCATTGAAAAGCAATGACTACCTTAAAATACAGAAACGGGCCTGCACATGCTGCTGCAAGACCAAACTGTGAGAAAATTAAACAATGCTTTTTCTGTGTTTTATGGTTAAGCTTGTTTCAGAATCATCTTGGAATTAACTGAAATAATCAATTAAGATTATCTCACATTCAGCTCCACAGAAAGGCCAGAAAGGTAGGACTGTAAGAATCCATAGGGGAGTAGTAGAGAAGGTGGACTGACAGATTAGATATATCCCTGAATGCTTTGCTTTGTTTTACTCTTGAAATCACACCCTGAAAAGAAAAACTATAGGCAATTATGTAGTATAGGCTATAGGGGGCTGTCAAGAAGCAGAGTATCAGCTAGAGTGGAGAGTTTTGCTCTAATCTGCATTTGTGATCAGTAGACACAAGATCAGTGCATCAGAAGGAAAGACATTTCATTCTTGGCTTTTCAAATACTTCTGCACGAAAGACCAAATAATAAAAGCTTAGCTATATAACAAGTAACTCTGTATTTTACAGGTCTTTAAAAAACACTTCATAATGTTTAACTAGTAACCTAAGCCTGGTTTGAGTATTTTGAGTACAAGGCAGAAAACCTTCCCACTGCCAATTCTAAACGCAAGAACCTGAAACACAAAGTAACTCCAACAAATTTCAAATTGAGAACAATGTTGCATTGTCAAGGACTAGATTTAATAGGTGTTTTAAGTATTCAGTATCCCAGTATCTATATGTCTCTTGGCTTCCTGAGAGGTTGGGCTGCATCTGAGGCACACAGAGACTTCCAAGTTTGTGGTAGAGCAGAAAAATTCTAGATTTCCAAGTACTTTAGCTCACTGAAAAATACTGCCTCTTCTAGCTCATGCAGTTCCTCTCTTCCCTGGGAGGGATCTTCAAATGTGAGAGCAGAAACAATTTGCCTGGTCTCTGGAATTTGGGTTGACTGTGCATCAGCCTTGCCCTCTGCTTTCTTCATTTCCCGCCTACAAAGGAGAGCACCATACTCTTGCAGGCAGGTATCATTATACCACTCAGAAGGTACAAATTTGTACTTGGTAACAGGTAGAGTCTGCTAAATTGCAGTATGGGGTGGAGCTGGGGCAGCCTGTCTTCAGTATGATCCTTTCTCTTTTTGTTGATTTTTATCTTAGTTGACTGACTCTTTTATGTATCATAAATGCTTTAGACTTATACATAGCACTAATATAGAAATAAATGTTCCCTTGGAGTGCTTGAGGCACCTTCTGATACCTCTGCAGGCACCGCTAACTTCTTCTAGAACTTGTACAGGCTTCCAGGGTGGGAGAAGCAGGAGAGGATCTGCAGGCTCGTGAGCTAACGTAGCTTCCAGTAAAGCGAGGATCAGGCCCAGGAAAGCCATGCATTTCCTCTGGAAAGGAAAGCCCCCCACCTCTTTCGCTATAAATATACCAGACTTGTGTGCTTTGTTTTGAGCCCAGTTTCCTAAGGAAACAAGGTCTATGCAGTCATGCTGTGCCTGTCTGTCTGTCTCTGTTCCCCACTCCTAAGTCTCATTAGTCGTTTTGACCAGATTTGACAGTGGGGGTCATGGTCTCCAGTACGTTAAGCATTTTTTGCACCTCGGTGACCAAAAGTAGAAAAGTGTTTGTTGTTCTTCACGTCTCCCCTAAGAGAAAAGCTTTATCGTATGCTTTTTCTGTCCGAGACAGAATCCAGAGGGGAAGAGACCTTGTGAGACAGGTTAGCAGGAAACCAGGTTGTACTAGTTCCTCTGCTCTGGGAACTACTTGTTTAGTTTAATTTCCGCAGGAAGTATCCAGCATGACAGATACCATGCAGGCGGTGCCCCATAATATCTTTTTGAAGCTGAATATTTCAGTTTTCAAAAGTTACAGATCTTTTTAGAGATCTGAGAGGCTACCGCCTTAGTCTTTGAAGGCTGAAGAAATTTTCTGTCACCCATCTCCCTGTCTTCGTGATGTCTTTATCTTCTTGGGGCAAGAAGACTTCGGGGTGCACTGGGGGACCTCCCTTTCCCAGGTCCCCACCTGCCAGCACAAAGGAGGCTCGACTCCCACGGCCTTGAAGACCGTGCAGTCATTTGCACTTCTGCAGATTCAGTGGATGGCAGGGGTCCAGTCATGGTAGTGATTTGTATTCACCTGCTCAAGTGCATTCAGCACAAATTAGAGGAAAATCAAACCTTAAGGATCCAATAAGAGAGTATTTTATAGCCACTCTGCATAGCAGTGAAAAACGCACATAGCATGAGGCAGAAAGTCTTCTCTCCAGAGGGTCTTATTTGTGTTACAACCCTCTATTAATCATGGCAATAGTATTCTCCTGTGATGTATATGCATAAAATCATCGCTTTTTTTTTTGCTGCAATGATGCTGCTTTATCTACTGCCTCTGCAGTTACATATAACAAGCACAAAGTCTGTGCTTAAAGAATGAAACATATATTAACAAGAAAAAAAATACTGTAATTCAGAATTGCATTACAGGTTCCATACAGGAACTTATTTCCTCTTCTTTATTTAACAAACATATCATGTAGACATATCTATCTTAAGGCAGACATGATTATTCATTGCAAAAGCGACAGCTATTTTTATGTAAAGCAGAAACTAATGAAGTAAGAAAATGTATTGAGAGATTTTTGGCTACACAATTTTGGATTCTGAGTGTGGTGTTCACATGGCAGCTGCTTTGCTGGATACTGCCTCGCTGATGGCTTGTGGCATTGATTTATTGACATGCCCAAACTAGAAGTTAAGGCAGCCTCAGGGGAGCATATAAACTGACCTGTAAATTGGAACATGTGTTTTGGGGGTTTTTGTTATGCCTTTTTTTTTTTTTTAACAAGACTTCTGCCAGTGACTTCAATATTTTCCATTTAACACAAAAATATTCTTCCACATCTCAGATGTATTCAGACCGTAACAATAAATTAGGACAGTGGACTCATGCTGACTTGTGCCAACAGAAGATCTAGCTCCTGTGGATAAATTGTATTTTCCTATACAGCATTAGAAAGAAGAGCTACCTTCTTTTTTTTTTTCACCAACTTTTTCCAAAGTCAAGATTAATCTTAAGTAATGAACTATGAGGTCAGTGAATACTGAATTCTACCCAGGGTATTAGCAAGCTGGTGAAAGAACATTCTCACGAAGCTGTCTGCCACATCTGCTGATGTTCAACAACAAAAGAGACTCCCCAAAGTCCCTGTCTTGTATTACCCCTACACCGGATTTCTACCAGTCAGTCAAATTTTATCTGAGTCATTTACACGCCCACTCCGACAGGAGCGTGGGAGCAGCCAGCAAAGGGCAGGCATCCACCGGGAGCCCAGCCAGAGTGAAGACTGACAGGGCACACCGGGCCCAAATGGTTAGATACTACATTTTCGTAACCAAACTGTGAGGCAAGGATGCTGCCTTTCTCTACGCTGGCAGAGTTCCTCCCATGACGGAGCCTAAGACCGCAGGGAAAGAAAATGATGATGATGATGATTCTGTCATCCAGGCTACATATGAAGCATCTCCTAGGCTTTTTTGAGGAAGAACTGATGTGTCTGGAGCAGCAGAAGCCCTAAGCCAGGGGAAGGGTCAGGGGAAGGGTTGACATTTAGGAGCACAGTTTCTAGCGGATGACAGCGCCTGACCACCAAAATCCAGCCCACCTTCAGCCACGGGAGGTAGCTTGGGTGTTTCACTGTGTGACCATCCCTGATGCCAGCGCTGGCTGGCAGGCCCTCTCTGGCTCCAGGATGGCACCAGGAGCCATCACACACATGCCAGCACTATGGCTTTTGTCATGCACAGGGTGCTGGCAGTTCATCAGCCGCATGGTGACTGACTGGCAGGAGGTCTAGCTGAGAAGGACACATATTTGGTGGCAAAACACAAGTGTTGTGGCAGTTATCATGGCAGGGAAGTGCTTCGCAGTACCTGCACCCCAGCTTTCATCCTCACCTTATCAGCTGGGTCATTTCACATACACTTATACCCACAGGAGAACATAGGAGAAAACCACCTTTTAGTTTCATTTTCCCTTCTCATGGAAGGACAAACCAAATCCTAACAAATTTTCCTTACCTTTTTTTTTACTAAACCATATGCACACACTGCTACGATGCCTGACTACTCTCAATTACCTTAATCTGATTTTCAATCTCAATAACATGCTTGTACTAGCAAGCGTTATTGTACAGAAAGGCAGAGTTTGGGTGTCAGTTTACCATTTTGGTGCTCGCAGACGTGGTCTTCGTTCCTCCTTCCTCCCCAGTCCTTCAAGATCCAAAGGAAAGCGCTCTCCCTTTGGAGATCCACTGCCTTTGCAGCAGTTGCAGCTCAACACAGGGAAAACGTGAGTTGCTCTGGGCAACTGCTCTGACATGTTGTGCAGTCCGGCATCATGGCAGATGATGCATACCTCACTGGCCTTGAGTTTCTCTTCCCACTGTAGATGTACTGTGCCCATGTAACAAGGGAATCGCAACAGCTTTCAGGCAACGTGCAAAACCATGTGAATCTGTGAATTGAAGGCTTTCTTCTTTTTCCTTTGGTTTTATGGATACCTACAACTGGACACATAACCGGGTATTTTTTGCTTCTGCTGGTGGGGGTGGTTCCGAAAAACATCCATTTGTACAAGTATTGGAAACTAAAGATTTTTGTTTACTCAGTGAGCTCTGAAGGAGTTTGCGCTTAAACTAGAGTGAAAGGAAAATAGCAGCCTTGATCTCCCTCAGCCACCAGGACCAGAAGGCTGAGGAAGTCCATGACCTGTCCCTAGATCTCCACCTCCAACATCAGACAGAAGAAAACAATTGCCTTCCTTGGAGACCTCGCAAAGAATAAAGCTGTAGCTAAATAAAATTCTCATGCCAGCAACTTTGGGAATTACTCTGTTGTTATTGTTACAGCAAAATCTCCATTGACTCTGAAGGACTTTCATGTGAACGGAAAAGGGTCTGGAAAAGAAGCTTAGATGACAGCAGGACACAATTCCTACGTTGCTTCCGCTGCCGCAGATCCAGGGCCTGGTGGTTCAACCAATGCTTTCTCCAGCCTGACGACACTAGGCTTTCCTTGCTCTTTGCTCTTGATTTTCAGAAGTGACTACAGCTCAGAGCCTACAAGGATGGGCACAGCACAAGCGCTGGTAACACAGTGGCCACGAGTGAGCAGATGCAGGACATGAAAAACTCATGGTAAGCATCACATGGCAGCAGTTATTCAGTCATTATACCTCACTAAAAAGCAAAAAACCCTCAACTTCACAGCTATGCAGACCCTGTTATTTTAATAGCAGCTACATTTTTACTCAAATAATGGTTGTGCTCAGACAAAAGCCACAGCTCTAAATTTGGCTTTCAAAGACAGGGTTTCTAAATATCCAGATTAAGTCTGGATGCCTGCGCTTTCCAGTTCACAGAACCAGTTATCAGGGCCCCTTGTAAAGTCCCATAACCTCTGCAGCTCTGCTTCGAGCCAGCCAGGTTTTGCCAGCTCCAACCCAAGCTGCTCTGCTTTCCACGGATGCTGCCTGCCTCTCTTAAGTGGTGTGTGGATGGATCCAAACTGACTCATGGGGTGAGCACGAGGGAAGGCAGTGTACCTTCATCCCTGTGGAGAAGAGACTGCAGAGATTTATTATAAGCTGATGCAGAAGAGAGTACTTGCGTCACAGTGATGGCCACGCTACTGAGGGAGAATGCAAAAGGTGCTGAAGGGAGGCGAAGGGGACGCTCTAATTAAAATAGTTTGTAGGTCAACAATAAAGGCATTTTACCAGTTTAGAGTGTCAGTAGGAGTCAAGAGACTGAAGCTCTTCCCATGATTTGCTATGTAACCTAGAAACGTTTTTTTTTTCACACTCAGCTTGCATACTTGAAAAGAAAAGAGAAAGAATTAAGAGCAGTAGGAGAAACAATACACTAATGCTTGTAAAGTTCCTTCAGATATTGGCTCTACAGTAAATTAAAATATAAATTTTAATGATCTCTTACTTATTGTGAGTGAGATAGATGGAAGCAAGGCCTCTGGGTAACCTTAAGGTATTGCTTTCATTGCATACTAACAATTTATTAAAGTTCTTTCATTTTCATTTCCCAAATCCATCGTAATTAATTCTTAAACTTTTCTGAGTATATGCAGTCTTTTATTCAAAGAAAGGTGTCCTCTCCCCAGCAGGCCCAGAAATACTGGCCTGTGATTACAGGGGCAGGGTTTTAACAAGGTATAAAACATTTTTCTACAGTTTTAAAGAGATTTCTCAGTCACCTCTAGTTAGAAACTTCTCCCCACTTTAGCAGCGGAAGGTCCCTGGCCGTACCTCCCGGTGCAAGCCTGGCAGGCCTGTGTTTATGTGCTTAGCCTTCGCCGCCGAGCAGAGGCTGCCAATTGTACCGTGCTGTACTTCATTAAGTAGTAGTTTTACGAGGTGGACTGCAGCACACGGGGGACAGGCACGAGACCACCAGATTTATGGCATTTCGGTGTCGAGCCGACAGCGCGACAGCATTCACACAACAAAAAAAAACGTACTACAAGAATGCTAACGTCGCGAAAGAGCCCCACAAAAAAAAAAAAAACCACCCCAAACCAACACACAACGAGATAGGAAATTCAGAGGTAGGCATTAAAACTCTAGTATCCAGCATGGCAACATTAAGATGGTGTGTCCCGCTCTGCCTGGCTGCTGGGGTCCTTTAATCCTCGGATGTGAGTTAAAAAGCCTGGCTTTTAGGTCAGTGGAGGTGTTGGGCTCCACCACTTACCTACAGGAGGCAGGTACTCATCTTGCCAGCACCAGCTCCTCACCCTCACCTCTGGGCCAGCTGGACTGACTTCTTGGAGCAACGGCCCAGAGAGTTTACGATGCATTTGGTTGTTAGATGGACATCTATCAAATGGGAGGTGAAATACGGAATGTCTTTAAATCCTTTTAAAAAAAATAAATGCTAGTCTCTCTTGCCTGTATCTCCCGCCAATGAATGGGCTCTTGTTTGTCTCTGTGGGATACTACCATTTCAGAGGTATTTTCCAGAAAAAGCCCAGAATGATTAAGAAAAATTGGAATGAAATGGCTACAGCACAAGCAAATGGATAACTGAGTTTTTGTGTAGAGTCAAACTTTAAAAGGTCAGGATCACAGCAAAACTCAGCCACCTCCCCAATAAATTTTTAGGCCCATTACAGGCAGCGTTTTCTTACTTTGGCCCAACATGAGATTAATTCTGGCAATTACAGGCTAGTGGTGTCAGCTCCACGTATCCATAATTGATTC
>JAHREE010000131.1:2279258-2319953 GCA_033628505.1 Tringa tobata | reverse complement strand
TTTTTTTCAAAGGGAATTGCTTAGGAATCCCCTTTGAGAGTGGATTACGCTTAAATAACAAGGAACATTCTCCCAGAATTAAAATGCTCATGTGTACAGTGAATACATGTTGCACTTCAGCCTGACATCTTTACACCAATCTGTAATGTAGATGAAATCAAAATACTGATGGATTGAAGGGTTGGATTGCTCGGTTCAGCCTCTGTGCATCCTCACAGGTCAGAGGTATGCACATATAATTTTAACCTGGCTGCCAGGGCAGTCTTCTGATGCAAAACAGACCTGCCTGTTGCTCAGACCATACTACCAGGGAGGGTTTCCTGGGGCCAAGGAAGACCTGGCCCCTGGCTTCCTGGGGCACCTTTTACTTAAAAACTTTCCTACAGCAAGATCCTCTGCAGTATGGCAAAAAAGGGGCAGCAAGAAACACCCAAAGCAGGCACCTCTACCAGGCAAAGAGTCTTTTGTCTTCTTTGACATGGATTAAAGTTGCTCTATGCTACCAAAGGGGCTTGAACCACCGAAAAGAGGCCTTTGCTCCAGCCCCAAATTGCAACAATGCTGTGGCTTGACAGCAGGTAGCTTTGCTTCAGCTGCTCAAGTTTGATTATCTCACCCAAAACCTGCATAAGGCTATTGTAATTTGGCAAGGAAACACTTTGCACTGATACTGTGACTTGATCTTGTTTGCTGTAATCAGGCTTAATGCCATCCCAGAGCAATCTGGAAAAACTCAGATTTATGCACCAGCACTTGCTTTCAGCAAACCAGATCCAGGACTCTGGTTGTAAGTATTTCCATTCTGACACCTCCTGCCAGAAAAAATTATTCCCGCTGTCAGTCACTCCATACCCGTTTCTTGGCTGTCCTCTCCCAACCTGGGAGCTCTACAGGAGCCAGGTATGTACATCAGACATGTACTCACAGCCATAACCAACATTTCATCCCTGTGAGGTGCCACACAAAGAGCTCACCCAGAGCACCTCAATCACCTCCAGCTCAAAGCATGGTGCTAATGGGACTTGCTCTCCTAATTCTGGCTTTTGAATCTCTGTGTGCTCAACTGTCTAAACCTACTCAAAGCCAACTCAGGTACCTCCACCACGTCACTCCATCCAGGTGCGGCTCCAGGACTTGTCCGAACAGGCAGCTGTTTCACGCTGAGACCATCAGGCTGATGTCAGTGCCAGACGAGCTCCATGGTACTGCTGCCCACCACGCCGGTGTCAAAATGCAGCACCTCTGGCAGGAGGAAGAAGGTCAGGGTGGTGCCAGAAAGGACTGTGAAGGAGCAAGGGTTGCTGGCATAAGTTGGAGGATATATATGTGGATGATATCCATGTACAACACCATACAACCTCCGCTCCCACCACTCACTCAGCACAAAGTTTGAAGCTGTGTTCCAGCTCACAAAAAGGCTTACAAGACAAGGACTGTTCAATGAAAACTCACTACAATAATGATAATAGAGATGGGTGTTACAAATAAACAGGCAGAATCTGGCCAAAACACAAGCCGGGCAACTTGTCTTCTGTGAGACAAGCTGACAGAAGAGGATTTTAGTGAACTTTACAGCTGAAATCCACCATTGGACCATTCAAAATATTTTTCCCCAAATACCAAAAGTGACTTTGACCAAATGGTCTGCTTTCTGGAAAAACAGCTCAGTAACTTTTGTTTCCTCCTTAAAATATTGAAGATAAAACCTTTTTGAAATAAATGGAAAGCCAATGTCCTGCCCTCAATATGATATATTGGCATACATTTTGGAGCTGACTCTGAGTGCAAATCTTGAAACTCTTGGTATTTGGGCTTTTTATATTTGGGATGCGAGTCAATCCCATCTACAGTGAAATGAAGCCCACCCATGAAGTCTGCATGCAGATCTGGAATCATGGGTGGATCAGGCTGATGAGCAGTATCATGAGCTTTTAGTTAGCTTTTATTTGGGGCCATTTGTTTCACATCATAGGAGCGTGAATTTACAGATCAAGTGGTTTAGATGTCTAACTTCTATCAGTGACTCTTTCCATATTTTTCTTTCATGAAAAAACAGGGTTAATTTTGTACAACCTGGAGAAGGGCAAGCTTGGGGGGATCTCATTAATGTACACAAATACCTGAAGGGAGGGTGCAAAGAGGATGGAGGCAGGTTCTTTTTGGTGGTATCCAGTGACAGAACTAGAGGCAGTGGGCACAAACTGAAACCTCTGAACATCAAGAAACGCTTTCTTACTGTGAGGGTGACCGAGGACCAGAACAGCAAGGTTGTGGAGTCTTCATCCTTGGAGATATTAAAAAAACATCTGGATACAGCCCTGAGCAAATGGATCCACATGGTCCTGCTTGAGCAGGAGGGTTGCAGAGGTCCCTTCCGACTTCAACCACTCTGATTCTATGAACAGTTATAGTCTGGAAAATAAAATTCATCTGAGGCATGAGACAGAACAGGATCAGTAGTCACAGAGTGCAAGTGAGCAAAATAAAACCAGTTCTTCCCCCCAAAACAGCTGAATCATTGTGTAAACCCCGACACGGGCAAAGAACACAGCTGCACACCTGGGGCTGCGAAACAACAGGGAGGGAAAAACGGCAGCATGGTGAATACAAACGAAAAGCAAGGATTACCGGTATTCAGGGATTTCACACAGACAAACACACACACACACACACCCCCTTTGCTGCCCCAAAGCCTGCAGATGCAGCTCAAAATAGAAATTTTCTCCTTTCCGGGCCACTTTTGGGGGCAGCCCCAAGCAGGGCGGCTGCAGGCGGGGAGCGAAGCGCTAGAGGGCACCAGCAGGATAGGGCCAGTCCCCGCTTGCTTCAGCTAACCTGCCACCCAGACGTTAAACGCTTCTCTCTCCCTTTTTCCTTTTTTTTTTTTTTTCTCCTTTAAAAAGGAGGTTTAACTCACTCCCAGAAAACAACACATACCTCTGTCCCGCAGAGTTGCGAGGGTCTTTTTTTCTTACGGAGAAAAGTTGGGTGCTGAGGCTGTAACAGAGAGTTTTTGCAACTCCTGGCTGCTCTGCGGAACGACACCCCGCGCACAGGGCATGAGGGGGACTTCAGCTTCAGACAGCCTGGGCAGCACAGCTTCCCTCCAAAGTAGGGAATACTGCTTATCTAGCAGAATTTGAAGCTCATAATATTCAGAACTCGGTGTGTCAGGAAAGGCAACCGAGGAAAAGAAAGATAAAAGATGGAGCTCAGTTAGCTGGTCTCCCTATTTCTCCCCCTCTGCTCCTGCAAGACGCTTCAGCACCCGCAGCAGGTGCTGCCCTGACACCCTGGGGACCCCGGGCTGCCCCTTTGCTTCTGGGTGACAGCAGCACTGGACGTCCCATCATACCCCACGTGCATGCATCGGGACCAACCGCTCCAGAAAGTTCCACACCAGCACCCACCTTGGCTCTCCCCATGGACCACCTGAGCCACTGCCACCTGCTCGAGGTGGCTGCTCACCATGCTGGGTTCACCCCCGCCAGCAGGAAGCAACCCCCATTTGTCATTGCCAGCCAGCACGCAGCCCTGGCCAAGCCACCTTCGTCACAGGCATCACCTGCACTGCCAAGCCTCATCTTTGCTGTCTTTAAATATCGGGGCTCCCAGGGTGTATCAGCACCAGGAACACCGAGGTCCCCCATCCCCACAGGAAGGCAGGAGGGCTGCGCTGGCAGCCAGAGCCGTCCCCCGCCTCCCCGTCACCTCCAGCCTCCACCTTCAGGGACCGGGAGCGGGTTTATACGCTCGCTGCTAGGCCTGGGCCGAGCAGAGACTGCCAATTGTGCTGCACTGTACTTAATTATGTAGTAGTTTTATGAGGTGGACTGCAGCACACCAGGGACCAACGTGAGACCACCAGATTTATTGCACTTTAACTTTGAGCTGACAGTATAACAGGCTCTAAGAGGTAAGTACTCAGTGCTTTATTCACTGATCTTTTGCCCTCTTTTCGCACAAGCCTACATTTTCCTACAAGGCTTTGGAGCCTGCCTGGGACAATGGGAAGAACCTGGAACGGTGAATAAGAGCGTGAGAAGGAGAGACAGGCAGGCAAACAGACAGAGAAAGAGACCCTAAGAGCAGGCCAGGGACGGAGGGAAAGGAGGAGGGGGAGACAGCTTGGTACAAGCCCACCACCAGGTGCTCCAGACCCTGTGGCCCTGGGGTTTTATATTATTTTATATGTTGTGAAATCACAAACTAGAGCCTCGCCAGCAGAAGTAACTCCACAGGAGACGCCAATGACTACATCCCTGCGGGATCCCTACCCCAGCACCCATTTCATAGCAACAGCAACGTTCATATTTTAAATTACAAGAGTAATTTTGCTTGGGAGCAGCCAGCCATCATCCCCATCCCACTGAAAAGTGACTGAAGGAGTTACTCCAAGAGGAGCTCTGCACCCACATCCTTTGACGACATGGACTGGACTTAGCCACATGTGCTCAGGGTTTGGGGGAAAGAAATACTGCCTGGTTTTGGAACGTGGTTGGCTATATGCACCAGGAGGATGGAAAAACCATCACTACTTTTTTTTTTTTTATCTGCACTTGTGCGGTATTTAAAATATTGCTTTGAATCTATACAGATTTTCAGTTATTGGACCTCTTGGATTTTTAAACCTCACTGACTCTCAGCCAGACTGCCTCCGTCTGCATTGAAAGGAGCCATTCTTCTTCTTCTTCTTTTTATTTTTTTTTCCTTCAGTGAAACTGGAGCCTTTCCCTTCCCGTAACTTTCAGCTGGCTGAGCCATTCCTAGATCTCTGCATTTTTCACTTTGCAGCCTGACCCCCAGGACTTTGGGAGACTCATAAGAGAAGTTATGTGACACATTGGCTGCAGTGAAAAGCTGTGTAGATGAAGGGAAAATGCTACAGATGTCAACATAAAATAAAATAAAATAAAATAAAATAATAAAATTTATGTCCACAAGGAAAACGCAGGGCACAAATGTTCAGTGAGGAATAGTATTAGCTACAGACTAGTGGAAAAGCACAATAATATATCCAAAAAATATCAAGGTTATACTGTGTAAGAGAATAAAGTATATGTACCATTTTTCATTATACTTACTTTTTCCAGAAGATCACTAGAAACAGTGCTTTAACGATTTCAAATCTTCTTTCAAAAACAATTATCAAGAAATAATCACATTATTAGAAAATCATCTAACCAGGGTAAAACTGTAACTTTAAACTAGTTCAAATTAACAGATGTAAATTGTTACAGACACTTTATAGGGAACAGCACATTTCGCTTGGAAAAGTAAATATATAACATTATTGAAATGGGGTTAAAATTATTAGACTGCTTTAGAGGACTTAAAAAAAGTCCCAGGGCATGCTATCAAATACAAGATCACACAATCCATTAAATTTTTCATGAGACTTAATGTTTGAGAAAGTTTAGTAAAATCCCCAGGATGTCCTATGACTTTTCGTACTGATTCATTGCAAAAATACTGTCAAAAAAAAAAAAGGAGCTCTTAGGTTATATGTTACCATGTGTAAAAGATTCACAAAATTAATTTCTCAGCCCAACACAGTGAATAGTCTGGAACCCTCTGCAGCCCAAATGTAGAAACTCACATTTTCTCTACACTTTTCAAAGCACAACAGATACATGTCTCTACTGTACCAACATAGTAAAAGACAGAAATAATACTGGGATGCTCTTTAACTTCCAATTTAGAAACACTTCTCTGGCAAAACACTAATACACCAATTCTGCAGTTTTACTTCTGGAATTATCTGGGGAAGGATCATCACCGAACCCACCCACCACAACAGCAAAAGGTGAGGTGCTTTAAGATTAAGCATTAGAGAATTAATTAATTGGGCATCAGAGAACTGATACCCAATTATTGCCAGGATATCTATACTGTAATGTGTTTGGGCCTGGAGCTGCTTCTTGCTGTGTGTCTGTATCATATGTAGCACAACAGAGAACTGATTTGTGTGGGGGCACCTGGCTGGCGTAGGATTATGAATGATGAATAGTAAAAATAAACTGAATGCCTTGACAAGTGATTCTATTTCACCACAAAGTTTTACGGCAAAGCTACATATTTAATATTCTGCTGTCCTACCTGAAAGCATGGATCTGCTAATAATGAAATTTAAGAAGAAAAAAAAAAAAGAAAAGGAAAAAAAAAGAAGAAAAAGAAAGCTAAATTATTTATATTAGGTTTATAAGAAGTTGGCAAACAAGATAACCTTCAGTCTTTACAGGATTCTTATTTTACACAACTCTGCACAGATTACACTTACTGACATAGTTTTAAAGGGAAAAAAAAAAAAGAAGACAAAGACTATAACAATTAAGCAGGAATAAAAGGTTTTAACCAAAGATCATTAACAGGATCTTATTTAACTATCAGTCTGCAGGAGTTGAGAAGAAAGATCTTCTAAATGGCGCTGACAAAACCCCAGAACTTCCATTCAGCACCTTCACATGTGAAAAAGGTTGCTCTGCACCTTGCTGCTAGACCCTTCTGTCATTAATACACATTAACCTCGCCCGAGCATGGAGAGCTCATGTTGTATCAGCTCTGCATACCACCTGACGTACGTAGGACTTCATACCGTCACGACTGGAAGATTTTAGCTATCCATCAATGGCTAGGAAAGGTAAGATAAGCGGACAAAGGAAAACGCCAAAGCGCGATTAGGTAATCTCTTTCCTTTATGGAACGGTTTCTTGTGCTGGGAAGATGAATGGGACTCCAAAAAAGCACGCGCCCTCTCCTGTCAGTAGCAAAATATTTTTTTTCCAAAAGCAGGCATCCCACAGCTCTCAAATTCCTGGGCACAGAGGGTGCACTTCCCGTTGAGAGAAGCATGTTGATGGCCATCCTTATCATCACACTGCTACTTCGTGCCCCTCCTACGCCTGTCTGCTACAGCAACGTGTTGTTTCTCATCTTCCACTTGTCCTGTTGCTCTCACCAGGGCATTTGTGAACTATTTGGATCTGCTTCTCAACGAGATCTTTCAGCACCACGTATAAAAATTAATTGGATGAATCACGCACACAGGCTATATTGTTTAAGGCATGGGCGCCTGTGTCTCCCTACTAATTTTTCAACCTGTTTTCCAATTTCAACCAAGTTTGACAGAGGAGCAAATACCTCCGGGACACAAAGTTCCCACGAGCTCCGTGAAAACAGACATCTGAATAAAGGGAATTGGCAAACACAGCTGTAGGGAAGGCAGCAGGAACGGCTCTGCTCTCAGTCTGGAGTACACCCTATGGACACGAATCCACAGGAAACCCAGTCCCGCTGGGTCTGCAGCTCGTGAAGCTACTTGGTTCAATGATAAAACGTGTCTGTGTGTGACTGGTTGGGGGATCTGCACCATGCTTTCCCTGCTTTCCTCTGGATGCATGAACAGCAAGGCCAGGTTCACGCCTTCTATTCCCAGAGGTGCCCTCCGCTCCTCAGCGCTGGAAAATGTGAAAATACCTACTCCTGCAAAACTGAGGGATAGTCAACACATGCCTGTTGGCGTGATTTGGAGGAGCCCCAAGGTGAAACTGAGACGTGCACCCCTTTCTCCTCCCACCCGCATGTGGCCTCACTTGCACTGTTGCCCAACTCAGCCCAGCAGGACTCCCAAGTTCAGGTTGCTCCTCCCTAAGTCCTGCTCTCTCTGCATCATTATTAGGCCCCAAAGCTTTATCTTAATACAAAGAAAATCAGGCTAAATGAGCTTAAAAATGCAAAATGCTCCTCTGAATAGCTGTTAAATCCAGATCTCTACCCAGGAATTCAGGAGATCTCTCCAATAGGAAGAAAATGGAGCAGCCACTCAACAGTTAAAGTTCTCCAAACTGAGGACATGCAGCTACACACATGGGTCAAGGCATCAACGTACAAGTCCCTTGATGATATCCTATAATGCTGCATGCAGACCAGTACACCCAAGTATCTCTCACCCTGGAAATCAAACAGAGGTATGTGGATTACCACTCAAAAATTCAGGCCCATTTCAGGTCAGACCTTTGCTCAGAAGCTCTTCCTCCCCACTTTTCTCAGCATTATTTTAAACACTCATCACTTTCTAGGACCTCGTTTCTTCTGCCCATACTCCTGAGGAGCTCTCTCCTGTTTCTCTGCCAGACAAGTGCAAACCTCCACAAAGCATCCACTAGCAAAACTCCTCTGCACATTGAAGCCAGCTCAGCCCTTTATTTTGGGAAGAGAAAGGCTGTTATTTCAGCCAGCTCATTTTGTAATGGAGTCTAACACTTCTGGGTTCTCACTTTTTTAAATAGCTGTGGAGAAGTGATCATGCCTGAACCACAAGACCACACTGTGTGTTCACTCTGTAAATACCCTCAGCTTCACAGCTGTCTAGCTAATTGTATGTGCAGACCAAGATGCTTTTGTATAGAGCCACAGTGTAAGAAAGAGCTAACCAGCTACACACTTACCTACAAGTTTTTCTTCTCCAAAACTACCCAGAGTTTTTCTACCTCCGTGCCAGTGATTCTGTGATTGCACAGAAAGACAAGTATATGCTACAAAACAAAACACGTGTGCTGCACCTATCTCCGTGACTGTAAGACTCACCTCTGCCATGCATCTGCGCCATAGGAAGAACTGATCTCTGGGTATTCACCATCAAATTCACACATTTTCCATCCCCTTACCTAAAGGGCAATCTCTGCTAATGGTGCCGGTTGCGTGGAGAAGCCAGCAACCAGAGAGAGAGGTGGAGATGGGAGCAGGTCTGACATTCCACCAGGCAGGAGGCAGTGGTGACCTATATACCCTTGTCAATACATTTCACAAGAAACTCTAAGTCGCTTCAGCAAAATATGACTCCTTTGATACTTTCCTGTTTAATTTAATACAGGCTTTTAGTATCCAAAGAACCCCACTGCTTTGAAATGAGGAAACTCGGTCAAAGACTTCGGCAGTCAGCCCACAGCTGGCAAGCACAGTTCAGGGGCCTAAAATACAACTGCTCACTAGGCTTGCACTCAGAGACAATGGGGCTTTTAAAATAAAGGCTTGTATACACAGGCAAATTTATCAGCCTAATTATACCGGCATAATTAGGCCGATAAATTTCCCTGTGTAGACAAGTCCTGAGACTCTCATACTCATAACTAGGCAGGTCTTTCAGAGACAGAGAGGGGAAAAAAAGAAGGGGAAAAAGTAACTCCTGGAATATCCAAGTAATAAATTTTTTCTCATTCTCTCTTTTTTCTAATTTTTCTTTTAAGATTTTTTTTCTCCCCCTCCAAGTGAAAGGTGTATTGCATTTCCAAATTAACATCTGGATGAAACTGTCGATACACATGTTTTTAGACAAATTAGAAACAACGATGACCAATGTTCCCTCACAGAGAAGGTGTCAGACAAACCTCTGGGCATCGACAGAGCTCCGTTAGGCAGGCCATTTTCAGGATTACAGTTCATGCACTGAAGTGGGTTGCTCACTTTTTAAGACCATGCATCTGACATGAGACTTTCAGACGCCCCTGTCCCTCCACAAGCATCATGAGAAGCCCATGCTGTTAAGAAGAGCGGTCCAGACACGCCAGGAGCAGCTCTATTGTTAAATCTCTTCCTTTCCATCCCTACCTCGCCAATCTTTCCACACAAGCATATCATGTTAACTCCCCTTTGAAGCTGCCAATTCTGCACGACATAGATCAAGCCTAGCCTGGAAACAGCGCAATAGGCCTGACCAGGACAAGTCTTCTCTGGTTTGTATGTGGAATAGGCAGAGCCTCTCGTCCCAAGCACCTTCTGCCTCACTGCCTTGGTGCCCTGAAGCACTACTTCCATGACAATAAAGATCATGTCAGGGGGAAGTGTCATGGCAGGACAGCCACGCTGAAACTAGTCCCAAGACCCTTCCTAATGCTGAGCATTGCCCACACTCTCCTTGCTTCCCACAGTATGTGAACCCAGCCCTGTTACTGCTAATATTGTGACCCAGGCCGCATGAGAATTGTGCCAACACAGCTACTGCGGAGGTTCATCTGCAAGCGCTGACTTCAGATTCTCACAATCTCCCTCAAAATAAACCCCCAATGAGCTCAGAAGAGCCAGTCTTTAATGGCAGCTACTTCTCCGTCCCAACCTTTTATCTTCTCCCTATCTTCAACTTCCATCTTCTTCCATGTCCGTCAGGGACACGGCTCTCTGCCTTGCCAGTGGCAAAGATTCTCTTGATAATCTAGCTTTCTTCCCAGTCTCTCCCTCCTGCTTTCCATACTGGTGTCAGCAGCACAGCACCCAGCAGCTCAAAGGAGAGCTGGGGCCCCCACCATGCCAAGCGCTGCATGTGCACACCATGGAAGAGAGACCTGCCTTCTCCGTCTTACAACCTAAACAAATAAGGCCAAAAGAAATGTTATTCCCATTTTACAGATGGGAAACCAGGACCAAAGATATTAAATGTCTAGCCCTAGGAAGTCTGCAGCCAAGGCAGGAACTGACCCCCTGTTTCCTGAGAGCCAGCGTTCGGTGTCTAATCGCACATGATCAGTCTTTCCTCTTACCTCCCTGTAGGCAGGAGGAATTTGTGCTCTACCTCTCCACACGTTCCTCTTGCGCTGTACTGCATGCAGCCATGCACACCTAGATGGGACTCCTTCATAAATAATCGTATGTGGACCCCTGCACTTCTCTTCTACTTGTCAACCCGTGCCTCCCTTACAGCACAGGAATTAGGCTTTCCTTCCTGTATTCCCAGTGTAATTATCAAACAAATTTTCCTTCTGGTGTAGTCTTCCCACACCGTGGACACTTTAAATCTCGCACATAAATCTCCTCCGTTTCAGCAGGTCTCTCTCCTGGAGAATGACATTTAATGGTGATCTTTTTTTAATCAGGTTCAGTCCCCCGTTTCCCACCCCCGTCTGGTGGAAGCAACTTTCCACTCGGAGAGGAAGTCGGCCTTTGATTTCATAAATGATTATAAGAAGATTTAACATCCTCAGGAGCACAGCTATTTTGATTAGAGCGTTTTTGCTCCGATCCCTTTTCCAGCTGTCCCCTTCTCCATACAAACCCCAAGACGCACCAATCCTTCAGAGCTCACCCGCAGAACGCCCCGGCGCGGGAGACGAGCCGCTCGGCTCCACGGAAGGCAGCGGGATGAGGCCGGGAATCGCGAGCGCAGCCGCCGTCCCCTGCTCTCTACCTCAAGCCCAGGCAGGTGGTCTGCACAGCATGGACACGCCTGGCCCCGTCTGAATTAGTCCCACTCACCTCTGCTTTGTCACTGCAGCCTTACAGCACGCCGAGAGGGCCACCGGGAGGAGAAACGTATATAATATAATTAAATTTAAAAATATGATTTTTCTGCAACTTTGCTTTCAGAGACTTTGCACCATTTTTCCTTTCAAATATTATCCTTCTGAGGATACGTGCATATGCAAAGCAAGATAGTAACATGAGGGCCACAGTCTCAAGTCACCTTCTGGTGCTCCCAAAGGCTGCCAGAAGCTCAAAGGGCTCTCCTTAGAAAACGGTAAATTATATTCTTGCTCAGAAAGACAAGCCGTGCAGAAATTCGCTGCCCGGGTCTCTTCAGGAATATTTCTGACTCTGCCACCAAGTCTGAAGGGGTGGGACCCAAATGTGAAATTGTTTTTTGATCAAAGCCTTCAGTGTCCCATCCTGCCTGTCAGCAGCTTCGTAGCTTCATTTCAGCAGCACTAACTGTGAAACTGAGCACGAACAGTGTGGAGCCAGCTTCACTTCTGAGGACTTCACTCCTTTTTTTTTTAACTATCTTACAGGCTAAATCTGTTCTCCGAGGATCAAAGAGTCTCTTTTGAGATTTGGGTTACCCAGCTCCAGTTTACAGGTAGCACTCCCATCCAGAAATATGTTGATTAAATGCAGCCTGCCCACGTTTCAAGAGGACATTCGGTACAGTCCCTCTCAGACCTGGTTAGCCTGTTGGGATTTGAGCTGGCGTGCCTGGAGACTCCAACTCTTACAAGTCTTCCCTTTCCATAATATCAGCAGCAGCCACGTCAGTGCCTGTGGCTGTTGTGCTATGGTGCAGAAATAAACTTCCCCATCCTACACAAATGCTTGGATGTTAAGGCCAGAGGGACTTACTGAGATGATTTCATCTGACATCTAGAGCAACGTGGACTATAAGATTATGCTAAGTAATTCATACTTCAAGTTCAATAGCTGCGGTTGAACAACAACCACAATAAACATGCAATCATGGAAAATCTACCACAATCCTTAGTAAGTTGTTCCAATGGTTAATTACCCTCACTGTTAGAAACGTACACCTGGTTTTTAGAGGGAAGCTGCTTAGCTCCAACTCCCAGCCAACACATGTTGTTACGCCTACGTCTGCCAAACTGCAGAACCCTTCCTATTGCATTGCTGATCCTACTGAGGTATCTTTAGCCTGTGACAAGTGACTCGTCTGAAGGATAAATAAGTAGAACTCCCCTCACATCCTTTGTTATCACGAGGGCTTTTTTGGTTTCTTTTCGCTCTTTTGGCTGCCTTTGTAACTTTTCTCTGAATCATCTCAATTTTTCTAATAGCCTCCTTGAGGCCAGTTTTGGAGCTTGCTGAACGTAAGTGGTTCTCTCAACATTCACAGGGCTCAACTACCTCCTTAGGTTTTGCTTCAAAAATTTCCGAAAGCATGCACGAGGTCCTCTCAGGGTGCTCTGTATTTTGACCAGCCCTAAAAGTTACAGCAACATTTCCAAATCTTCAAGACCAAAGTCATATTAAGTGACACTAAGATGAAGCAACAAGTCCTGGAACCCCCACATTAAAAAATTTGGAAAGAAGCAGTCTCCCAGCAGGATCAGTGAGCGAGCAGAAAGATCTGTCAGCTGCTCCCGTTTCTTTATGTGGGTGAGAGACTTCACAGTAACCAACTGCTCATTAAGGCTGATGGCTGCCAGCTCGCTGGAGCTTTGCTGTTGTTTCAGAGTTTTAGCCCATTTCTTTCCGTCAGCCACTCAAAGGGCCTGAGGAGATACAACATATTCCAGATCAGCTTTCCTTTTTAATCAAGAAGCAAGCAAGGCTGCGTATACGTAGCTGGTTCATGCCCAAAGCACTGACCCAGCCAACCAGAGTCAGCAGAAATAGCAACTAAATTTGCAGCTGCAGTGGCCTTGTAATGGCACATTACAGAAGGGCCAGCACCTTTCTAAAAGCATGCATCTCAAACCTTTGTTTTCCAGGGGAAGCAGACAATCCTGTCTCAGCTTATTTTGCAGAGGAGCCTCATTGACTTACAACTAGCAATATAATCCACCCTTCTGCTTTGAATGTCACGACTGCGACCCAGAGCATAAGAGTTTTTGGTCACTTTCCCCCTGTTAAATCCTTCTCTCTTACAACAGCACTCCCACCTAACTCAGTCAATTTCTACAGGCAACTTCATAGCATGCAATGGTGCCACTAAAACCCTTGCCTGTCGTTACCTCTTAAGCAGAAGGGCTACCTTGGTCTGCCTGCATGGAATGTCCTTGCTTAAGGAAGGAAGAGGGGAAGAAGAACACCACCACACCCCAAACCCAGTCTTTCCCCATACATGGTACCACTGCTCTCAGAGCATTAATAAAGCAGGTGTTGAAAGAGAAGCTCAGCCTGAGGCATGCTCAGTAGCACACTTGTCGCTTGACCCACCTCCTCATCCCAGAGATTAATTAGGCCTCGCCCCTCCCTGTTAAATTGCCTCTCAGGCACATTGCTCAGCCTTTCTCCTCCTGCCTCTGGCAGATTCACTCACTAACTTTTTATTTCAATATTCATGTTTTCCAGTTTGTAAGGCCCTCCACTGATTTTCAGTAGGCTGCCCCAAGGACTCCGTTCCAGTAATGGGATGTGGGGGAGGACGGATGTCTGGAGTGAGGGAGGACAAGCGCAGATGGTTTGGGATGGGGAGCTGGAGCTTCCAGTCCCCTCTCTGTCTGCTCTCCATGTCTTCTCCATGATGCAGTCCCTGGGTGAAATGCACTAGCTAGGTCGAGAGACTACATCACTGTTCCTCATCTCCTGAAGAAGCCTTCTCCCTGCCAGATGCTTGCTTGAGAGATGCAGGCTCAGAGTTCCCCAAGCAGCGGCAGGGTGTGCGCCCAGCTGTGCCCTAGCCTCAGCTGGGGCTGACATCTAGGAACAGGGCTGTGGTATTTGGCTACAGAAAAGGCTCTGAATTCTGCACAGGGAAAGGGGAGGGTCTGAGGATCAAACCTTCCCCACACTTGACCAGCTAGCTGGCATGGTACTTCTGTATGTACCATGGGAGCAAATCTGCTCCCATTCCTTGCCTTAAATGCCTTGGTATTTCTGTGCATCTTCTGGGGAGGTCAGGTACCTCACTCAGAACTGAGAATCTCACTTCCAGCTCAGCAAATCCTTGGCTAAGCTTTAACTTAGGCTCCTGCCTCCATCCCTGTTCTTTTATGACATCTGGATAGACTGGAAGCTCTTTGGGCAATGCCTGCTTTTTGCTATAGGTGTACAGCAATAAGCTTAGCAGGGCTTTAATTAAGATATCTAGGTGCTGTTGTAATACAAAAAAATAAATATTAATTAGTAGGATCAGCAGATTCACATACCAGACATATTGCAAGACACGCCCCCGCTATATTTATACATGTTGATATGTGAATGTGCCTGCAATGGTTAATACCAGCGTACATTTGGCTTGTCTGCACCCTGTATGTTTTTCATGTAATATCCCTTCCTTTCATAATCATATGTCACTTAATATCCTGACTAAGAACATTCTGTAAGACGGTAGCACATGTTTGGACAGAAGAGTGAAATTATCTTTGAAATGTAGCACAGATGGAGAGATCAGATGACAAGTCTCTTTTCCATTTCTCTTAGCTTTTTGCTGTGGCTACCTGCGTTTGAAAATTCTAAGCCATCATCAGGTTCATTCTTCATGCTTGCGATGAACTAAGCCATGCTCACAGCTATCTGATTTTTGCATGCAGGTTGCACATTCCATAGAAAATCCATAATGGAAAAACATAATTGCAGTAACAAGCACCCTACAGGGATGCAAAATTCCTCCAGAGGGTTGTCGGGGGTTAATAGGGCTCTTCTTTGCACGGTTCTGCAGAGCCATTCCTATTCATATCGACTGAGAACTAGAGGGAAAGCAATAAAATTACCAGCAAAAGCCCAGGCTCCTGCCTATTCAGTATACCATGCTAACTTCTAAAGACAGAGCTCTGATTGTATGGCTGAGCCAAACAGGATGGCTGTTTTTAACACCGTTCTAACTTATGGTAACCATTAACTACAAGCTGACTTCCCATTACAGCATACCACTGTGAACACCTATTAGCAGCTAATTGAATCATCTAAAAATGGTCATAATTCAAACCTATGTTTGTATTATTGTAACGTTTCTTACAGCTTTTGCTGTAGTACAGGAGAATATGCAAATCAAGGCTCTGTTTAAGAGCTCATGGTGGGATGGAAGTTTAAATGGAAATCTAATGGAGTGACAAAGGGGAATAAAGCCATATTGTATTTTTGATGTTACCCATGAGACATGATAGGAGAAACTAATAACAGGCTAACAAGGCTCCCTATCTCTAAACGTTTTCCAGCTGTGAGCCACTGAAGAGCCAAAAGACCTCTCTGAGTCAACACCAACAAATGCATATGCTCACATCGTAATTTTCTGCAATTTCTATTCATAATTTCAAGGCTATACGGCATTTTTTTCATTCTCTTTTTTATTTAAAGAAATAAAAGTATTTCCTCTCAGAGGCATCATGGGTTCCCTTTCAACCCACTATATCCTGAAGCCTTCAATTTTGTTGTAGTTCTTTAAACATGAGTATGTTTTTATTACATTATGAAAGGCAACAAAGTGCTGTTTGCACAGCATTATTGACAGGTTTGTGCATATTTTCTGCCAGGGCTTTTTAATTTAACTTACAGCCAGAACCTTGTAAGGAGGCTTCATTAAATCTATGGAAAAGTTGTTAGGTGCTATTTTGGGTAGAAATAGGGCTATTTCAGATTAGCATAAATTAGCTTAAACAAGCAAATCAGTTCAAACGATCTACTCAAACGGAAAGAAAAATATATGTCACCGACTGCAAAAGAACTGTCAAGAGCAGATAAAAAAGGTACCACACCTCAGGTGGAGGTTGCTGCCTCTCCAGGGAAAAGGTCCCTCCCTTCTGCTGAGTCACAGCAACGTGGTGCTTCCAGGACGTTTCAAGGCAAAGTAAGGTGCAGTTCCTTAAAGCTCACTCAAGGTGTCATGAAGGTTTGCACCACTTAAGTAAATCCAAACTGGGGGTGACAAAAAAAAAAAAGTTTAGGCAAAACTTTTTCAGATTCCTCCTCCAGTGAAGGACCCAGCCACCATCAAGTCTGTTTAAAGCAGGTATCTATTTGCACAAGGAGGTGTGAATTTCCTCAATATATAGGTGGAGCACTGAAACGGTCCCGCCGCACCCCTTTTCCACATTATCCACTGGTCAGCCCAGCAAAGGGCTTTTCAGATCTGCAGACATGGCTTCATCATGGGACCCACCACCCAACTGGTGAGGCTGGCACAAGGTGTGACCCACGAGCTGCAGTCGCTCTGCTGGATGCACGTCACAGCCATCGTACTGCCTGGCCCTTCCATACTCATTAGAGGGCTCTGATGCTTCTGTCCTGCCCCAGCATCTGATGTAGACTGCTACCTGATTGGAATAGCCATCGTTTTTTAACTGATACCAAAGAAGTTCTAAATCACCTGCCATTCATTAGACCGTTTGACACTGGCTTAGCACAAAACATTTTCATGGATAGGGAACAGTGGATTGTCTCTCCAACCAACATATAATAAGAACAATGTGTTTTACATGGGAGATGGGAATTCTTCCCTGCAGATACACATGTGCAACCCTGCTGGCTTTCTTGGAAGCTGCATACATACGGCTGAACAAACAAACAACCACCACATCACTTCTCTCGGGCTCAGGGATTTTCCTAGTTTGCTCCACCAAGCTTAGTAGCGTGCCAGAAATAAGTAACTGAACCCTTATATAGGCAATCCAAACAACAATATTTTTAATGTCCAGTCCCCAGATCTTTGATTCAATCTTCACTTTAAACATTATGAAATCTGTGTTTGTTGAAACCACCCGAGTTTTCTGGAGCAAGTAGCACGAGGAAGGCAATGGCTGGGAAATACATGGTAATTGCCCTCTGGCTGCCAGGCAGGCTCGCACGTGTGCGTGTGTGTGTCTCTCCCTAGTTTCAGGAAGCCCCTGCTGCCCTACCAGAGCTCTAAGAGATTCTTCCTCTGCTAAAGCTGTGGGGGCTTTACCTGGTTTTAAAGCAGAAGCTCTCATGCGGTTGTCCTTCCTGTGCCAGCACAGCACAGTTAATAACCAAGGCATCTCTGCTGCATAGCAAGGACATGATAAAGCTGCCAGCACTGAACTACCACGGGGCACAGCAGCAGCCTAGAAGCAAGTATCAAGGAGCAACCTGTTTGCCCTATAAAGTCTCTTGGCATCAGGAAAAATGTCCTCATCTCATTACCTAAACTGTAACGAGCTACCAGCATTCACATTTTTCATTTTAGCATAGACGGTAAAAGAAAAAAAAAACTCCTGAAGATGGGAAAATCGAGGGCAAACAGCAGACTGTGTGCCTGTTGCACTTTCAGTCAGTTCCCATCCCATGGAAGAAAGGAAATTAAATTTTTTTTAATTTTTTTTTTTAAATCCTCAACTCTGACCTACTAAGCTTGTGGGTCATGACCCCCATTTGGGAAAAGTTGCACTTTCTCCTCCTCTTCCTCCCTAGCTCACACACACACACACACCATGAAAACATTACCCTAATGACCACTGACAAAACAATGCCTGAAGGAATGTGTCAAATATAAGCATCCAAATAACAGAGCCAAAAAAACATGTCAGTCTCTCAATTTCAGCATCAAACATAGGTTAATATTTAAAAATATGTCCCCAAAAGCTGTAGATTTTCACTAGACAGCCAGTTCAGCATTAAATAAATTTACTGAAAATGACTGAAAATGGAATAAAATGACAGCACCAGAGACTAACCATTAATTCTGGGTTCTTTCCTTTCCAGGTCTTCATTCATTTTTCTTCCCTGTGACTTAACACTTGTATTTTGTCCTCCCTCATTTAGATACTATCTTTGGCTATTTCTTTACCTCTTCTTTCCATATTTGCTTGACTTTCCTTTCATTTTCTGTGGAGCCTAACTCCAAGTTCCCCATGGAGCTCATTCACAGTCAAATGTTTCTTACTCAGGGAAACCTTCCACATCATCACGTTTGTCAGTGCGGTTCCTCCAGCTTTCATTATACCCTTGGGCTAAGGACCATGTGAGCCCTGGGTCTGGGGAAAGGAAGTTCATTCTTCCTGCCGTCCATGACAGCTGCCTTCAAGCATCCCAGCTGGGTTTCTTGAACCCAGAATGGGAAAACTCCAGCTTTGTTCAGCCCAGGAACAAACTTCTTTCACCTCTCAGATATGCCATGCTCGTCAAAATTTCTGTCCTAGGTCCATTGCTGAGGCTCTGGTTGATATTTGCAGAGAGGTGTCATTAACTGCAAGGCTACAACAAGTAGAGATGTACCCCGTGCTCAGCCGTGGCGTACCCAGATACAACATAAGTCTAAAGCAGGGGTCCTACCTGTGGATGTGTTTCATCCTTCTCTTTCTTCATCTGTATGTGGCTGCCCCTCCTACTTGGAAAAGGTGCAAGATGTTAGACAGCACCCCTGAACAGCAATTCAAATCCCCGAACTGCGCTTGAGGAAAAATGTTCCTGCTTGTCACATTACTGAAATCTTTTGGTTCCTGATAAATTCTCAGTTCACTAATACTGATTCCATAATATTTACTGTCCAGTCACATTCAGCTCTTGCTTCTTTCCATCGCTACTGATGGTACAGCAGAAGTATTTTTCTAGCATGTTAGTTGACCTTAGCGTGCCCTGTTCTCTCTTTATCTGCTTTTGCAATGCCTTTTTCATTTAAGGCAATTCAGGTTGTTTATCACACCCACTACTCAAGAAACACTGAGGTTGCCAGCCTAGGAAATATCCACCGGTCCATGAAAAGCCATGGCCATGCAGCATCACACATGCTAAAAATGTATTCATGCCAGTCCCAGCAGGGACTCACGTGCAGGTGCAAGTTAAACGCTTGTTTTGGTCCTTTTCACCATAAAGCATTAAATCTCGGGATCCCTTAATACTCCCACCCAGCCTCACAGCAGGCATGTCTGAAGAGACATGAGCGCAAGCATCTCGTAGAGCTGGTGAGGCACTTAGTGAAGTGTTCCCCTTTCGGGCCTCACTTTTGCTACTATGCACAATAACGCTCAAGGCTATGCAGCTGCACTCCAGTTCATGCAGGATCAGGTTCCCCTGCCCTCTTTCTCCTGGCTTAGCACTTTTTTTCTCATTCTTTTTTTTTTTTTTTCTATTTTTTTTTTTTCCTTTTTCACCCTATACTCATGCATGAACACTTCAGAGCACCATTAAGCTCAAAGAGAACATGCATGAGCACTTCATAGGTCTCCGCACAGCCCTCTTGCCAGCCTTTCCCTTCAAAGAAGCTGCTCCAAAAGCTGAGTGGAGCCAGGGATAGTCTCCCCGTTGGCCTTGGATCAGGCCCAAGGCAAGGGACACAATTAGATGGGAATGGAGGCACTAACGAAAGGCAGCTTGCCTGCCAGCAGGCAAAATGCAGGGAGACCTACAAGGAGAAAGCAGTATTTGAGGGCCAAACTTGCGATCCTTTGAGGGACAAGCCTCTGTGCAGCAGATGCCCTGCCAAGCAATCTGTGCTCTTCGTGCCTTCCACCCGAGCAGCGTGCCGAGGCACTCAGCCGTGGCTTTGAACTGCGAGGTGAAGACAGTGTGTGGGCACTGCCTCGCTTTTTTTTAATCCATTAGATTTATTCGTTTAATATATTTGTATTGTCTTGTTTATTCTTCTTATGAATCTTATTATTACAAAACAGCATTTTTAAATGGCAATGGAAAACATGCCAACTGAAGACGTTTGGGAGAGTCAAAAAGAAACTCAAATAAAAGCCTGTATCCAAATTTCATGAGGGGGCAAAGGGGTATTGTTCTTCTCATTCCCCTTTTTCTTCTGTGTGTACCAGTCAATCCAGGAAGAGATGTCTCAGAGCAATTCTCTCCAGCCCTCTGCCACTAAATAGGGCAATACAAGAGTCTTCACAGTCCAACAGTTCGTACTGTCTGTTACTCAATAACTTGCAAAGACACACTGTGTTAACACCACCCAGCACGAAATTAAGTCTGCATTCAAGGCAAATTGTCTATGGCTCTCCATTTTTCATACTGCTCTTTCTCGAAAATAGCCTCCTTGTAATGACTTATCTACCTAATTTAGATCTCGGTGCTTTCTACTCACGTTAACATTGGTTGCAATGAATACAAAAGTACTATCTCATCCGAAAGAAAATCCAATGGACCCTTTTATCAGCATTGTAAGGTGATATGTTTGGATGAAGCGTCTGGGGGGGGTCCTGCCAGAGCTCGGGTTTGTTTAACATTTTCAGCAGTTACCTGGAAGCAGAAGTAGAAAAAAAAATATTAATTATATTAACAGTTGACACCAAGACTGGGGGAGAAGAGGGAAAACAAGAAGTTTATAGGGAAAATGGAAATCAATTTACAAGGATTTGAGAATTAGACAAGCATTATCGAAATGATGCAAATTTATATTTACAGTACGACAACAAGTAGACTGCTTTTTTGTCGTGTCTGGATAACCTTATGCTACCCTGGAAGATCGTGTGCACAGAAGGACAATGGTAATATCTTGCACCCAGAAAATGGATTGTCCATTCTTCATACACTATTTTAAATGCTGTAGAAATTCATAGAGATGTGGAGGTCGCAGCAGCAGAAGAGTACCTACAACTGAATAAAAGTAACACAGATGATTAAAAGACTGAAACTACTATTGCATGTGCAGTTTGCCCCTTTACCCTAATGAGAAGAATTAAGTTCAACTACTTAATGGCCACAAATCATCTGCAACGCTCTGTGCTGCTTCATTGCGTACATAAATTATGGTTTACTGCACTGTATGTAAATTACAGTTTACTGCAACCCAGATTTACTTATATGTGCAAAAGAAGAAGAGATGGCTAGACAAAGGTAGCTGTCACGCACGACAAGATAGCTCAGGAGCATCATTTCATGGTAGAGTCCCTGTGCGTTACAGACTGGGCTGTGTAGGTGCTAGCTGCAGAATAAAGCCTCCCTGCTGGAAAAGCTTTCCTCAGCACTGTGAGCTCTTGCACTATCAGCTATTGCAAGGTCCCAGAGATCTGCAGATGCTGGATGAGAAGCAGCAAGTGTTGTGAGCTACTGCCTAGCTGGGGAGAACCCAGAAATTGACCTTGTCCCATACACACCTTGAAGGTCACCAGACAGATACCAAATGAATATCTGAGCCATAAATTGCCTACAAAACTTCCTTACTCTGGCTGCAGTCTACTATTTGCCTTTTGCTCCCCACCACCAGCTCACAGCCCCTTTCTCATATTCATCCTGGCTTCCCCGTCCTCCATTTCCAGTGTCAATAGTGCAGTGCCTTCTGTCCCACGCTCGTGCCTTGCCTCTTCTTCCAGCTTCACACGGGCTCCCTGGCTCACGCACAACCCCTGAGCACATTCCCGTCTTCCTCCTTCTGCAGGACAAAAGTAATGACGATGTCTCCTTTTCTCTGAAACATGCTCAGATCTTTGTCCCAGACACCCACCACTTCACCCTCAACCAAGCACTACCTGGTAACTGACACAACTCTGAATACTACAGGGTTTTTCACCTTACAGCCCCAAAGATACTCTGTACAGTAAATATAGCAATACAACTCTGGAGACGTTAAGATGATGAAAGACCACATCAAAACTTAGAAACATGAGGGTCAAGGCATGACGAGAGTTCCTCAGCACATCTTGGACAGAAGTCATGAGCTTAGCCTCACCAGGTGGATATTCTCGACAACCTGCCCCAAGGTGCTTAAGCAGGGATGGCACAGTCAAGCCTCCAACCTGGTGTCATGGACAAAGTATCCCAGGTCTGCCCTTGCCTAAGAAATACCTAGGAATGAGACAGCATCATGGAAAACTCACTCCCTTTGGGATTTTTTTCCTTCTCATCATTCTGTGAGTCAGGCAGGATTTGTGCTCATTTGCAAGGATCTATGATTGGCAAGGACCAACTGAACACACTGGGGCTTTAGGCCCCTCTTCCCTCCTCCTCTTAGTCTGTTCCCAAGACCCACCATGGCAGAATTTTCCCCCACTGTCCCACCTCTCTCTCCTCCAAGGTAACATAGCATGAAAACCCAGGAGTTTTACCGACATAGCTACGTGAGCCATTGAATAGCTGACATGCTCCAGGCTGAATTCCAGTATGGCACATGCACGCCCCATGCTGGGTTATAGTCAGGCTGTATCCACACCAGTAAACTAGACCATTATTGCATTAGGACCAACCATCCAGGCCAGCTGGCAGACAACAGCGTGCTAGTGAACAAGTCTCCTAAATGAGGTGGCAGCAAGCAAACTGCCTACTGGGTACACGGCCCTGGCACACTCCAGTTGCCAGAACAGGCCCAAAACTTGTTCAGAGAGAGTATCAGTTGCAACGGGCCGTGGTCGTGCCAGAGAATGTGCTAGCAGTTTACTAGCACAGACAATCCTCTGCCATGGCCAAGGAAGGCTGCCAGGCATGCTTGGATTTACTAGCATGCCGGGTCTCAATATTTGTCTTTTCCCCATGGGATTAATGATTCAACAGCGTCCCAGAATGTGGCAACCACAAAGCTAAAAAAGGTCTGGATTGCATCCTCTGTGTGGGAAGGTGGAAAGGTACATACCGAATGTTTCCTTCCCGCTTGCTCTTCACAAGGTGAGCTGAGACGCATTGGTGTATTTGCCTTCATCCAATCTGCTTGGGATAGGTAGGAAAATACACTTGATTACTTTCTTCAGTGCAATTTCTTCATTCTTCAGGTTACTTCTGAAGCTTTTTCAGATTCTTCGAGGCTGCTTCACCCATGGATTGTTCTCAGTGTAAACATACTGGTTTTAATAACACACTTTGGTAAATGACATTCACAATTTGCTTCCCAAACTACATAGAAGTTTAAAATGTACCTTTAAAGAGATATTTTTAGGACAAAAAAAGCTTTCTTCTGAGGCCTGCAGCCTGCCCTCATCCTCCTCACTTTATTGTAATTCAGGAGTGATTCTTTCAATATCAGAGTTGCCTACCAGCCTAAAACTAGTATCGCAAGAGGAGCAGTAGGCCAATAAATGTGCCTGACTTTACAGATGTTCTGGCCACAAATCCTCTGCCAGCTCCAGCTGTGCCATCCACAAAAGGTACAATCTCCAGTCCCCTTACCTACCTGCTGCTGCCGGTACTTACTGTCCTTTCGGCTCAGGGGAGCCCTCAGCCATCCTTAACACATTGCACCTGAGTAGCTCAAATGATTGAAATCACAGGCCTTTGCTAAACCAATCCATTTTGACTGACAGGGTTCAGGGAGCTTTTACTTAAGCAAATCTTTCAGGAGTCTGAAGACCTTCAAAAGGTAGATAGCAATCTGCAGCTGACAATGGCAGCATCTCCTATAGATGCAGCTCTTCGCAGAGCACCCTATAGTTATAGCACCCAAGAGCAATAGCTTTGGAACAGATGCTAGGCAAGGAATAAAATGCCTGTGTCTTACGTCAAATGCAGACACTAAAAGACAAAGATGACTGAATTAGGTGCACTCCCTCCAGCTACAGCTATAGGGTAAAAAAAAAAAAAAAAGCATACTGTTACTTGCCAACTCCAAACAGACTCTAATTTAACCTCAGCACTTGATTTTCATAGTCAAAGATTAAGTGGAAAAGACGACAAGTCACAGATCAATCTCAGCTGGACTAGACATCTCCAGAGGTCACCTCCAAGCCCCCACCCAAGGCAGAGGTGACTTCAAAGTCAGATCCAGGTGCTCAGAGCCTTGCCCCTATCTGAATATCTCTAGGCAAATGTTCTTCTCTCACTAAGACCTTCTCAACCCAGCCAGAGGACAGCTCGCTTGGGGCAGCATCTCCTACACCCACCATCTGCAGGTGAAAGCTGCGAGAAGCAGAGGTGCAGGGCATGCCTGAACCATTTTGCTCTCCCACACCCCCCTTGCCACTCTTCAGAGCCTCCTCTGACTTTTTAGAGATGCTGTTTACCTTCTCTTCCACTGCCTGATCCTCCTTAAGTGATTGCAGCTGCTCCCAAGGGGAGCTGAGGCTGTGGGGGAAGTGAGAAGGACAAGAGCAGACCCCAGATAAGCAGGGCTCAGCCTTCCCCTTCCTTCTTGCTCCTGCCCTAGGACTGATAGGCCTTGACAGCACAAAAGACACAGCCGCAACCTGCTCGTTTCCCCAGTTGGAGTAGTGGCTCAGGTGGTGTCAACCGCTGAAGAAAAGGCTTTGAGGCAGGTGAGGGAGAAGGAGAATGCACTCAGGGACTGATAGTTTCTACCTACCAACTCAGACTTCCCTCAGGTTGCTCACAGCAGCCCTGGCACCTGCTCATCCCAGCAGGGAAAGCGAGGCACCTGGTAGGCGGTGGCAATGGCGATGAGGGACATAACCTCTTTTAAGAGACCAAATCCAAGAGTTAAGGGGAGGATGAGCAATATTGAGACCTCAAAGCAGCACCTTATAGCTCTGTCTTCCCTCCCCCCACGTTTATTTCCAAACATTCTCCTTAAGCTGAGCTCACCCCTCACAGAGGGAGGTGGCTGACACAATTGTGAACTAAAGCAGCCCTGCTAAAGGTGGGGCTCTGCCACTTCTCCCCCCCTTACATCTACCCACTCACTGATCTGCCATTTATTGCTGCCACACCACTTACAGTTCAGAGTATCTTTATCACTTACCTAGTTTATAAGCTCGGGAAAGCAGCAACTGTGGTGCCAGGACCCTATTTGCTTGCTTTTATCCACCACTGTTGCCAATATAACCAGCATAAACGGATAAAGGCAAATCCCTCGGTACGCCTAGCCCCTGAAATCCTCCACATCTGCTCAAGATGAATATGCATCTTCAGGTGCTGGAAGATGAGTTGGTATCTGAAACAGAGTCATATTCATCTGTATTTCAGACTAACATGACATCAGTGAAATCACAGCTCAGACTGAAAGGTTTGGGTTTGTCTGCTTGCTGCTGGCAAAAGAATTGGTGAGTAGGTACCTCGCTACGGGCCAAACACTGCGTTGCTGACTCAGGCACAGAGTGGGATTTTCAAAGTGCTTAAGGAATTCACATCCCAGATGAAAATAGCACTTGTACCCACAGCCTCACTCAGAGTTTTCTTTGGCTTCGATAGCAGAGAGGGACAGAAGGTCTGAGTTCTCAGGCTCAAACGTTTGTGTTCTGTCCCATAGACATTCAACTGAAGGAAGAACTCATGCAGACACAATCAAAAGTAGGCAATGATTTATAATCACAGGCTAGTCAACCCTGATTTCTGAGCAGCTCAAAAATGCGACTACATTTTTTCCTTCCACCTGTTTGAAGAGACAGGGAGGTATTATCAAAGGGTGGGTCAATGGAGCATAGACAAACACCTGATCTAAACTGAAGTCACAGCTCTCTCTAGCAGAGCTGGATCTTCTTAAACCTTTGGCATTGGTCTCCCTGAACTCTTTTTTAGTCTTAGACATAGGGGAAGGCAAGTGCGAAGGTGAAAACTAGAGTACTGTAACTTTGTACGTTGAGCACTATCAGCAGCAACCCTGCTTTGACAAGGCAAGTGTGCTCTCTCGGGTTGTCAGATCCCAACCCACTTACGGTTTTACGGGTCAAAAACAGGAGAAAAAAAATGGGAAGGCACTGGGTCAGCAGGTATAAGTGAAGAAAGCTCCATTAACTTTTCACTAGGTGCCTTATCCGTAGACTTGAGGCAGCTGGAGAGCAACTTATAAGTGGCTACAAAGTTTAAAAAAAATCTTACACCATCAGTTTTAAGGAATGAAGCTGAAAACGCTTTCCTACTTTTCCTTAACTTGTCCTATTTTTTTACTTCAAATTTGACGTGTACCTTGAACAGTCAAACAGTGAATTCAAAGATGACGAGAGAGAGCAAAAAACCAAAGAGGTTCAGCTATGAAATGGAGTCCCAAGAGATTACTGAAAAGGACAGGACTGGAGGGTGGGCTGGTGCAAAGTGCCCTTGACCCTTTGAAGCCATCAACTTTCACCTTCTGAGGCAGTTCTTGTCCGAGCCTCTCATCAACCGTTTAGGACCTACTGCCAGGATCACAAAAAGTCCCTGGGATTAGCTGGAGCTCAAACGTAGCACCGAGAGGAAAACAAAAACCCACACCTAAAAGCTAGCGGAAACCTTCCCCGTCCTGCGAAATGCAGAGAGGCCAGAGAAAGAGGGAATAAGAAAGCCTCTATTTTTCTGTCACCACCAAGGCAGGCCGAGAAGAGACCACCGCTCCTGTGACGGCTGAAGTCCCCGAGAGATGCGAAACAACTTGCGGCAACAGCCTGAAACGGTCTTGCAAGACTGGTGTCCTCACGTTGCCTGGACGGGTGACGAAACGGCGTTGCGTTAGCCCCGTGGCTGGCTGGGGGCATCGTGCTGCGGCTCCACAGGCTGCCATTACGCGGGGCGCTGCCTCCTGCCCGCACTGCCCACCTCCTCGGGGCACAGCATCGGGGGGGGGGGCAGCGGAGGGCCAAACTTCCAGCCAAATTTCAGTAAATTGGCGGAGCCCCACCGGCCTCCCTGGGACTCCGCTGATTTACAGCGGCTCGAAACCCTGGCCCCTGCAATGCTTGAAATCCTGAGGCAGGCTTTCATTGGACACAAAAGAATACTCTTTGGGACGCTCTGAAACCTGTGCTGCGCGCGAGCGAGGAGCTTAAACGATTCCCAAGATTTTCTGTGAGACATGTACAAGCACACATTGTGCACCGACACAGGCTCCACCAGACACACAGACACAGAACACACTCCCTGGGATGTGCCAGGGTGAAGAAGAGTTTTCTAAGTCACTTCATTTTTACTGGAAACTCTGCGCCAGTCCTCCCACACATAACGCGCGGTGCGCTCCTCGTAACCGGCATTGTCTCAACTTGTGGTATTTTAATAAACCTTCCTGCCAAGCCAAAGACGCTCTGAGACACATCACCTTTGTCCAGAGGAGGATCCCAGCTGAAACGAAGTCCAGAGAGCGTGACCTCTGCTACAAACCAACACATAGGTATGTTAAACGAGTTCCTATTAAAAATAACTGCTCTCCGTATTGCCTGGAGTAGAAGGGGGCACAGGCTGCTTAGAGAGTGCACACGAGGGTGACAGATTGCAACAAAAAAACCTTTCACTGTACACAGAGGAAAATGAGGCGGTACAAATGAATGCCTCTTTTTTATTTCGTAGGGACAGGTTGGCAAAAGCAGATTATTGGGTTTGGGCTGCACGGAAAAGAAGAATTATCTTTTTCTTTTTTTTTTTTCACTGGAATCCCGATTCATCTTCATTATTCAGTCACTCAAGCTTCCTTGGAAACAGAGTGCCACTGAGTTATTATGGCAGTCATAGATGAATTCAGCAGAAAAATATACGTATAATAATGAAAAAAAGTAAAACTGCTCTCCTTGTGCAGCCCTACAG
This sequence comes from Tringa tobata, assembly GCA_033628505.1. Lineage (NCBI taxonomy): Eukaryota > Metazoa > Chordata > Aves > Charadriiformes > Scolopacidae > Tringa > Tringa tobata. The sequence goes on along the minus strand of JAHREE010000131.1, from coordinate 2,292,245 downwards.
AGAGACAGCCAGACAAAAGCATGAAAAAATTGACTGTCTGGCCAAGAATGAAATTGCTGGCAAGTCTGGTTTCAACCCTGCTATTAGCTTTCTTGCAGCTGCTTCAACTACCCAAGCAGTATTGAGATAAGTGCATTCTCAAAGTCTTTTTTTTTTTTTTTCTTTCTTATTGGGGGCAATAAGCAATACGCAATAATTTGCGTATTAGCTTGCTTTTGATTAATACCTCATCTGAAAGAATTTAGGAGCTTACGGTCGGCCACTTTAAATAAATTTAGAATAATTTTTGGAAAAAAAAATAAATAAAAATGGGAAAAATATCTCGGAAGCGTGCCTGCGTTTAGGGATGAATGTCCTGCTTCCTCCGGTGGGCAGAGCGCTCTCCAGCTGCGTCGCACATGGGGCAATCCCGCTGTGCCAGAGGGGCAGGACGGAGGCAGGAGCAGAAGGAGGGAGGCCTGGAGGGAGGTGACGGTGCTCTTGGCAAACATCCCTGCTTGCGCAACGGATGGGCAGAAAAAAAACAGGGGTGCAGGGGTGGACCTCCATCCATCCACCCGGCTCTTACCCTGGCACCGCAGCCACCTCAACGGCAGGAGGGGCTGCCAGCGCAAACCTGACTCGTTCCTGGGAGGAAAGAGGGTTCCCCTGGGGTAAAGGCTCACGTCTCGCTCCTGTCCCAGGAAGGTGGCTGCTGAGCGCTGATGGACGGGGTCGAGGGAGGTCAGGCTGGAGGTCTGGACCTCAGGAATGTCTCTGGGACCTGATGTAATGATAAGGCGTGACATTACGCTCGCCTTCAGGCTCGCTGGCTTTGCAGGCGTGTCGTTAAGGTTTCCTCTCTTCAGAGGTGTAAAGCACTTCTGTTGCAAGCCCGGTAAAAGAAGGTACTGTCTAAGGGTGGAACAGAAAAGGTTATGGAAGATTTGCCAAGAAAGTGCCTGTGCTCTTCTCGTTCCAGAACACGGCAGGCTTAACACAAAAAAAAAATTGAAAAGTATCAAAAGGCACCCAGCGATTGTTTTTTAGGAAACAAAAGAAGCACTTATGGGTTAGCTTTTCCAAGTTGCTGCATTAGTAGATACGCTAAACAGACAGCTTGATCCGGATGAGTCACACAGCAGAAGAGGAACAATGACCTGTGTGTTCCTCCAGCACAAATTATTCATTTTTCTCTGTCAATAAAGACTTTTTTTTTTAAAATATAATTGCATATGGGCAGCCAATGAGGAGGGTGGGGCTATCAGAAGATCACCCCCTCCCCCAGGGAGTCAAATCTATTTGGCCTGGTGTCAGAATTTCAGGATACCCTAAGGCAGGCCACAGCATCTTAAAATAACTTAAACACACCTCGTACCATGCCTGGATGTTGAATCAGCCCAGAGATGTCAATCACGTCCTGCCGTTCGCAGCAGAATCACCTCAGTTGCTCTGATCCTCACTTTTGAACTTACAACTTCCCTTCACAGGAATCGGAGGGGGGTGTGGGTATGTGTATGTGTTTGTGTGTGCGTGTAATTCCCCAGTCTCCACAATAACAATTCCACCCTTTGAGCCTCCTTGTTGGGAAACAGCCCTTGCAGAACAGCAAGTTCCTCTTTCACAACAGCTACTTGCTGAAAGGAGGCAGCACAGCTTGGCAATGGCAGTAGGAGACAGCAAACCTGGGCCTTCCTCCTAAAAGTTTATAGGGCTTTTGCTACCGACTGGCACAGGCCAGGGTGATTTAACCCCACTGAGTTATTGCCATCTTGGCCCCTCTAACTCGTTCAGAAGTATCTGCTCATCTCCGTGGCGTCGGTTCTCTGAGAGCTTGGCTTGAGACACTAGGTCTGGTTCTCAGAGGGTCTAAGGTTCCTCTGGTGTTACATTATACTCTCCCGTTGCTGCTGCTGTGGTGGTTATTTATCTGCACTGAAGCAGTATCCCACAGACCAGGACCCTGCCGTGCTGGAGCTATGTGAGCTCTAAATCCTTCCCAACTTCAGTTAACTGCTCACCTTCCCTGGAGAACAGTATCTACATGTAGCAACTGGCAATTAGGGTTCAAAATAGATCAGAATACATCTGCCGTACTCCCTCATACCTTTTCTCCCTCTGTAAACTAAGGGTGGAAATACAGATCCGTATAAAATACTTTGGGATGCATCCACAGGTGCAGAGCAAAGTGCTGCGTTGCATTGCTCTTCCATGTACCAACACACTGCCTTCTTCTCTGCTTCACCTTGCTGTCATGGGATCCATGAACTCGTACTTTAGCAAATTCCATCGATGCCTGCTGAATTAAGTCCAAGAATTTACTTGAAAATAAAAAAAAAAAAAAAACACAAACAAAAAAAAAACAGGATTAATGCGTTGTTATTTCAGGGATATGAATAATCCATTGCTACTACATATTAGGGCAAGATACGCGGTTTCAGAAATTGGCTTCACGCTTTTCTTGCGTGACTTGGAAGTCCCCAGGTTGAAGCACTTGCCTTATTTATTGCAGACCACTAGGTGGAAGTGCTGCTCCATCTCAGCCTTGCCATCCCGAAGCCTTCTGGAAGAGGCATCCAGGGCTGGAGCGATCCTTGACAAACTTTTTTTCACGGGGAGGCGAAAGATGAAGAACCAGAAGCCTCGGTGTCCCGTCCCCCCCCCCTTTTTTTTTTGNATCATAACAACAAGGCTTGTGACAGCGAGGCATAAAACCTGGAATGTGCCTTCAGAAGGAGAGACGAATGAATTTGTCAAGCGTGCCATAACACAAGCCATTTATGAATTATTAGTAATTTATAACACACTTTTAGAGGAGTGGGGAGAACCTAGGGAAATGAATGGCCTTTCTTGGCTTTTCTCTAAAATGACAAATGTCTTTTTTATTCCGTTTGCTCTTTCCCAATTCCCAGCTTCCAGCCTCTGCCTATAAACCCGCTTATAGCACGAGGTAACTCTATACCTCCTTCTTCTGCTCTTGTGAAATGAATTATCTCCTATAGCAGCTTTCCAGGGCAGTGCCTGCCAGAAGGCAACCTCAGGGGGTAAAGTCCTTTCCTAAGTTTGTCTGTCCAAAGCCATTTGCCCTGCAGCCTCACTCAGAGCTGACCCAGTAAAACCAGACAAACAACTCGCAGCAGCCTCCCTCCTCCCTGCCTTCTTCTCCCCCTCCCCTATTTCTGCCCCTGTGCACTCGCTCTCTCCCCTCAGCAATTTAAATTTGCTCACTCTTAATTCCTGGGACCACCAGGCACAGCTTATGTCCCGCCAGGACCAAACGCAGAGCACGGAGCAGGGTAATCCTGAAGGGAGAGAAGAAAAATGGCAATGCAGGAGGGTTAAAGGCAGGCTGAGCCGAGCAAGCATCGTCTAGACTTTCAGTCTCATGATTCAGTGTGTCTGATGTAAAACTATTTAAATAAGAGTTATGTAAATAACGTGGCAGACAGATAGATTATTTAATATAATCAAAGTGAGATAAGGCCCGGGCCCCAATCCTTCCCTGAAGTAAGGCTGCTTTGTGCCATCCTCACGGTGCAAACAGCCTGAGGCCAGAAGACCCAGCCAAGGGAGGATCACCCCAGTGCAAGGAGATAGCCTTCTGGCTTGCAACCAGCACAGCAGCTCCTACACAGCTCCTCCATCCCAAAAGGCAAGCAAAGGGGCATTCATGAGAAATCTCAGTATCCAACTGGTCTCTGCTGCCACATTGGTGCCTCAGAGCCGCTGTCATTTGAGGTCATTTGAAGCAGCCCTCCTCTGAGCTATGCTGGAGGACTTGCCTTCAAGCTGGGGACTGTGACCAGGGACAGAAGCAGCTGGATAATAAAACGCACAAACTTTTTCCTCACCTTTTCACCTTACGGCAGGGTTAGGCTCAAAAATAGAGTTAAAAATGGGCCATCAGGTCAGATAGCGCTTCCCTCTCAGACCTTGTTACCACCTTTAACATGTTCCTTTGGGTTTTATCCACTTTTTAAACTTCCCAGAGCATGTCTGCACCACAGCAATTCCACACAGCATAGGCCCAGCTGAGCTAGCTTCAAATCAGTTGACTTGGGGACCAACAGCAACGTAAACACCAGAGCACAGGGGCTTGCTATGGGCAGCACAACCTGCTGGAGAAGCCAGACCTGGGCACAAGCAGTTGGTGCCCACAGGACCAGGGGCCAGCGTGAGGCTGGCTGGGGTTTGCTGACAGGGGAGGGAGTTGTTGAAGTGCAAATGTGCCCTCGTGTAACGTGATTTCCACCAACTCCCCTAGGCCACCAGGTTTCCCCACTAACTTGGTTTGTTTTTATTTCACAGTGAGGTAACGCCGCTTTCTTGACGTTCCCCCTCTCTCTTGCTTTAAACACATAGGCCTGACTTGACTGTCCCTATGCTAAAGTCAACACCTGGGCAAGCTTAAGTAAAGTTTAAGTAAGGACTGTACTGCTGGCACTTTCCACAGTACCACACCCTCATGCCTCTTCTTCCCATTCAGGTCACTTGTAACTCTCTTGACTACACCTCTTTTTTTTTTTTCCTTTTTAATTTTCTTTTTTTTTTTTTTTTCCTTTTTCTTAAGTTACTTGGTGCCTGCTTAATGTAATCTCCTCATCCACCTTGAATAGAACCAACCAGTTCTGCTTCCAGACATGGCCTGACCCAACTTTGTAGTTGCATGACCATGTCAATTAAGGACAGTTTGTTTGTATATTAATCCAGGAGAGCTAAACCTACCAGAGGCAGGTTTATTCAGGTATAAATATGCCTTGTATGGGTACAACATAGTCTCCCTCCCACACAGCAATGCAGGGGAGTTAAAGCAATGCAACTGAAGCCAGCACTGACCTTTTTTTGCGTACACACATCAAGCATGCATGGCTTCTGCACACACACAAAACCAAGGGGGGCACACATGGGACCTCTCCCTGGCGGGCAACAATTTAATGCATCTTCTTTCAGCTTGTGGATGACAGTAACCGTCTAAAGGCAACCTGAACGAGGGATAGATTTCCTCAGACTTCCTCCACTCCTACCTTCTACCCAAATTAATGTTGGAGTAGATAAGGCTGGAGAGCATTTCCCTTCCCTTTTTTAAACCTTTCCTTAGTTTAAATGGTCTGACTCATCAGCAACACAAAGATGACAAAATGTCTATTCTCCCCTCCCCCCCCCCTCAAATATTTTGGCATGATTTTGCTATCAAATTAGGGTACTCAATCCATGCCAGTTGGAAAAAAAATATGGGCTCCTAGCACACTCATTGTATATGATTAGGATTTGGGGAGGGTGCGGAGCATAACATCATCATAGGCAGAAAGTGAAAACAGCCAAAGGAAACGCCTACACTCTTCCTTTACAAAAGCTGCTTGTTGTGTCTGTCTGAACAATTGTTAAAAAACCTGGAGGGGAATTAGAAGGAAAAAGATAACTGACTTTATTAAGAGCAAAAGATTGATTGAGCAATTGATTGCACTTAATTGGAACTGTGCGAGCAAGGGAAAGGATTTCAGGTTGGTTTTTTTTTTTTTCCCTGGTCTCACAGAAAGTCCAGCCACACAACCATACAGGCAGGCGACTGAGTTACCAGGCTCAGAGCTTAGGTTTGCTCCTTCTCCCAGGGCATTCCTTGTCTGGAAGCAGCTGGCTTTGAGAGCTGACCCCTTCCACAGCGCTGCCAATCGCAATATTTGAGGCCTCAAAAAAGAGAAGGAACTTAAGAGTCACAAGGTTAAACTTCAGAGGTTGGTTTCTGTGTGTGTTTCTTTCCAGAGCTTTTTTTTCTTTGCTTCTGAGCTACACTCACATTCGTGAGATGCTTTCCTCTGTAATGACAAGGTCTAGAAACTTTTAAGATTTTTTTTTTTTAAGAGAATGGCAGGATTCTCATCTCATGATTTCAGGAGTGGAGTCCTTAAAAGAAAAAAATTTATCCAATTCACAATAACGAAATCTGGAAGAATTATGTGACTAAACTTCCCTAACCAAAGTGACAGAGGCAACACTGTTATGGGGCATGTTTTCATGAAGCAGAGGCTTTATTTTCTGGAGTTATGCACATAATAATGAAGCTGCAGCACAAGAGAGAACTAGCTCAGAGTTTCACAATCTTGCTCCCCAAAACAATCCTCAAGGGGAAAATGATAATGTGCACGAACAGTTAAAATAAAAGCAAAACCTGAGCTAACCCCTTTGAATGAACCAATTCCTGTTAATGTATTGTTATCACCTTACAATATATATTACCTTAATTTTCCTCTTAAGCAGCAGGAAGGACAGATATTCATACTGCACAGATAAGAGTGTGATTTCCAGGGAAAACAAAGGGTCCAGCAGTTAGGTTTGGATTTGCTTTGTTTAAAATCAAATTGCAAGGTATGCGGGCCTCAAACTTATCTAAACAGTACAGCCAGTACCCAGACTCACAGAGTTATTGTGGTTGGGAGGGACAAGACCAACATAGCCCTCGTTTGCCTGTGTGATCACTTCGCATTAATAAATATAAAAAGCCTTTTTGCCCATGAAGGCAAGGAGCCGAACTGGATGGTCAGGATGCCCTGTGCATGGCTATGCTCTGGCTTCCCAGGTGCAGGCAGCTGGTACCCTGCTGAGCTGCTGAGCACACTCCGATGGTGCATTTCACATCCACTAATCTCACTTGCCCACCCTAAGCAAGAGCAGAGGCTTTACCTGAGTACTTTTGGATGAGCGAGTTTGGTAAGAAAGCAAAATAAGAGAGCATGCAGGAGCGATGCCATCAGAGCAAATGGACAATTTTGCAGATTGAGGCAATAACGGACGGCAATAAAAATGGTAGCACCGAACAGCTGTCTTACATCCTTCCTCCTCACTAAAAGCCTGAAGAGCTGTCTTTTGTCCTTCCTCCCCACAAAAAAAGGGAAAACACAACCAAAAGCAAAACCATTTAAAGCAGCGTCAATTTCTCTGGTACCCATTCTAGTTTCCCATCGTGAGCCAAGAGCCACATGGATACAGCAGGAAGGGTAAGGAAACAAATAATGCCTTTTACACCGAGGTTTTCCATACCTACCAACCTCCTCAGGAGTGAGAGTCAAACCAAAGGAGGAGGAACCAGCACGGGCTCGTCTCTCTTTGTCAGACACCCATCTCCTGTGCCAGCTGCCACAGTTGCCAGCCTCCTACAGCCCTCCTACAAGTCTCTCCACACTCACCTTATTTTCTGCCCATCTGCCAGGAGTTACCACTTTCCCAGGTCTGCCAGCTGAGCTGCTTGTCCGAGCACTCCCTCATCCATTCCAGTCAAAACAAGCTAGGTCAGCTAAAGTAGCCTGCTATATAGGTCTTTCCTAACCCGCTTCACTGGGACCGAGATGGGTTGGGAAACCCTACGGTGAGCAATTCCACCAACAGACCCGAGAAGTCAGTAACGTCCAGCAGGAGGGCAGCGACAGGGGGGAAAAAAAAAAAATATATAAAATCAACCCTGGCAGCCAAGACAGCCAGTGTCATCGAGCCTTTCTGGTCCTGCTTGCACCGTGCCCACCCTGCGCAGGACCACTGGAGCAGTCATGCACACGATTGATTCTCCTCTTTTTGTAAACGGCCGGATCACTCTGCAGCTACAATTACCCATAGGTAGTGCTCGTTAAGTGCTTTGAAGATTAAAAGCAGAGATACAAGTGTCAAATATTGTAATTATTCTTACTACATAACATTGCTGCACTGAAAGTAGGGAGGGGCTGTTTTTCCGTGTTTGTATGTGGGAATACCATGACAGCTGCTCCTTTCTGTAAGTGAATTGCTGCCAAGGACCTTGATAAGGGGTTGTGCTTGAAGGAAAAGGACCGAGTCTGGGAGTTTTCTTGGAGTGCTGCATACCACAGTGAAATTAAACCGCTCTTACCAGGCTTCCTCTGTCAGAGCTTATTCCTGTATGTGCTGATTACCCTGAGCTGCCTCTGGCTCCAGGAGGAGCAGCAGTGACTCTCAGCAGTTCACCAGGGCTTGACACTACAAGTACCACAGAGAAGAAAACACACTCACCTGAGAAAGCTCAGACAAACAACTCGCCAGCAGCCCCAAAAGCATCAAATCCTAAAGCCTGTGCTTCCGTTTTATTCAGCTCGCACTCGGGGCTTTAGGAGAGAGCTCTTCCTGAATAAAGCCAGGGCAGCCAGGTGTTTGGGCTCTTCTTTCTATGAAGGACACCTTCTGACCTTCCAGCACCACAAAAAAGGGTGAGCCTGAGTGCAGTTTCCCTACACACTGCACGATTCCTCTGCAACCTCTGCCTGGCACTGCCATCACTAAGCCCACATGGCCAGGAGGACTAGCTGGGGTGAAAGCCCTTGAGTTTCCTCCATTCTTCTTCATTCTCAGGAACAAGGTAGGAGAAGGAGGTTGTGAGAGCAGCATATAGTTCATTACCGCCTTGCAACTGCCCCAAATTATGCCAGGAGCTGGGCTGGCACCTCGATGGCTTTCTGTAGCCAAGCACAAACAAGGCTGTGCTGAATTTGGGTCATGTCTGAGGACAAAGCTGTGAGTGACCACTTCAGTTTGTGGCGTGGAGTTAAGTGGACTTCTGTGCACCTCTGGGCTCTGTGACACAGCCTGTACAGCCAAGGGCTATAGCATTTAATCAGGCAGTGCTTCTCTACGTGCACTGGGAGCTTGCCTGAGCTAAAGCTAAAAAAAAACAACCTTATGACCTGCTGTTTCCATGTCTCATCCCTCCCTCACTTGTCCTGCAACAGCCCTGGCCAGCTTTGAACATCTCTGCATGAGGGGTCAAGTAAACCCCACACTCCAAGAAGAAATGATGCTATGGGGTAGCTTTTGGGAATAGAAAGGAACTAAGAAAACCTGGGGAACACAACTCCTGTGAGAGCAGACGACCATCACTTAGAAGGACCCACCTTGCCTCCCCCTTCTGCACTCTCACACACGGAGGAAGGTCTGAAGAGGTGAAGCCACAAAAAGGGTGGGCTGCTCTCACCTGAATAGAAAATGTTGAGGTGAAGCAAGCACCTGAAAACCTCTCAAAGAGGATAAGCATAGCACAAGCAACAGCTGCATCTGATAGCATATAGAGGAGGCATAGGCAGGCACCAAGCTGACAGGACCCAGTCCAAGAAATATTCCAAGTGTGTACAACTTCCACTGACTTCTATGGAACTTGCAGGTGCCTCACACCTCTCTGGGAGCCCACAGTAACATTCCAGCCCCATCGAAGTCCTTATCTAATCTGAAACCAACTGACAGCAATAGCACTGAATTAGGGATAAGGGAGATCATCTGTGGAAAGAGGCATGCTCTTGTACCTTCAGTGTTCTTTGCAGAAAAAAAAAAAAATAATTTGTCTGTAGCCTTTCTGAATGGGTGAGGAGGAGAGAAAGCATGAAAAATATATATTTATTTTAGAAGATTTTAAAGTTCATTTGGTGGCGTGGGAGGAGGTAGCAGAGGATGAAGGACTAGCAAGAAAGAAGCCTGGGTGTGTCAGAGGGGAAGGGAAAGGTTGTAGGAGGAAGCGTAGGAGGTGATGCAGACAAGCTCACTAAATTGCAAGACAAAACATGGATTTTGTCCCCAAGCAAAACACTTTTGTACTGCTGTCAGGTCAAGCTAATAAAGACAGCTCTTTATAGGCTCCACCGTCTGTCTGTATTTCCTCTCTCACCAAGAGGAAAAATAATTAATAAGCAGCTTCTGTCTGGCAATCAGCAACTATTTGCATCATCATATACGGAGATGGCAGCTTTCCTGATCATGAACACACCTTCTCTTTAGCAGTAGAGCTTCTGCTCGTTCAACCCGGCACATAGCTGCCACCTACAAGGCTGCACGTGGCTTTGCTCAGAAGGGGCTCAAGGTGGGCAGCACCCACCGTATGGGTTATAAAGAGAAACTCACACAGGTTTCTTAAGTCTCAGGAGGTTGGCCACGGGCATGGAAACCAGGCTGCAGTATTTGCAGAGTCTTTAGAACACAGGATTTGCAATAGAACATTAAGTGTTGCTGGTGAGATAGAAATTCACAGTGAATTCTGTAACTTACAGAACAACTTCCTTTGTTTACTAAGCAGAGGATACAAGAAAATTAAACTAATCTGGTCCTAGTCCAACTCACTGCTAAAAACACTTTTGACAAAAGCTGACCTCTTTGCTCCTGAATAAATATTAGCAATTTGTTTGCGCATTGTTCAGCCAGTTTTGTAGACAGGCAGAGAAAAACGAGCAAAGAATTTATTCGGTCATTTTTTTTCCCACCAATTGTCAAATAAATTATTCACAAATACAAGCTTCCATCATTCATCTAGCCCTAGACTAAACACTTTCTACTAAACTTAGTTTTCAGCATCGTGTTTCAGTTTATAGTTACATTTTTCCCTGGGCAAAGCAAGCCAGTCATTAGACAGCACTCATAGTTTTCTACTAAACATGCTTGATTAAGTCTTTTAAGAAGGAGAGGGTGGAGGAAATTATGCTTTAAAGTCAATGGGAACATTTCCATTCACTTCAATGGGAAAGGCGCTGGAAGAGATAACATTATTTTGAAGAGTTAACAAGCTGACTTAACTGTGAAAAAACCCCAACCCTATGCCACCATTACACACTGCACTTTGTGATGGACAGTTTTCAAACGGAATAGAGTGAGAACCCAGTATTAATGTTGGAGCTGCCCAAAGGAGCAGCTTTCCCTACCACCACCCCACGGTGCTACCTGGCACGTAATATACATACATGAAATCTAGCAGCAGCATCCAAGCTCTGGTCTTGCTCGTTCTCTGGTGACTTAACTTCTGTGAGTTCATTCACCATAGGGGTGCTGAGCTGGCACAGGTGCTTGCCTTTAATTTCTCCAAGCCAGAGCCACAGCTGATGCAACTCAGCTTCATGGCTTGAGGATCTGGCCTCATTTGAAAGGGAAAGCAGAATATGAAAAGAAAAATTAAAAAAAAAAAAAATCAAACATGGATTTCAAACATGAATTCAAACATGAATTTCTGGACTGATTTACTGTGTGCCACACAGCCATGCAAGGTCAGGATGACACACATGCAAGAGACCTCTCAGATGAAATAACTGAGTGAAACTACTACATTTGGAATTTCTATGGGTAGGCAAATTGGAAAACAGGCACACCTCAAGAGCACACCTTTGCTGCAGGTCAGCAAGAAAAATCCGTGTCATCTTTTTCTTCAAAGAGGTTTAGATGGCTGCTGCCATTCCCCTGAATTTAGAAGAGAGAGGGACATGATGTACTGCTTAGTCCATGCAAATCTGTGATGAACGCCACTGAATGCAACACCTGTGTTCACCTCTGCAGAGAGCAATCCGTTTAATCAAGTGGTCACTCTTCTCTTCCAAAGGAAATGGTCTATTTTATGCCCAGGGGATGGTCCCCATTTTGTCTCCGTTCAGTTCCAGGTGAATCCTTGAAGAGTATCCCCCAAGAAAATTATGCTTATTCATTATTAGCACATCAACTTGAGGCACAATCAGGAGTTAGTGTACAAATGCAGAACAAGAGGCAGTCCCTACCCTGCTGAGATTACAATCTCAAAAGTTGGAGGGGAGTAGGGGGAGGAAGAAACAAAATAGACAAACAGGCTCAGCAAATGTTGAAAGCTGGAGGTGTGGTGGAGGGCTTGCATTCCTTCCCTTATTCAGTGTGTAGACGCAAGACAAGCCCAGCCTCTGGAGGGAAACAGATGCATGGGGAGACGTGAAGCTCTCCCCATGGCCCAGGGAAGCCATCCCTTTCCACTGCAACCTCCTTTAGCAGAGCTCTCTCCTAACCAGAAAAGTTGTTTCAGTTGTAGCTGTGTCCACGGTGAATATTAAGGACAGCACAGCCAGGGGTGAGCCTAATACCCTTCTCTCCTTCTTCACTCAGCACACTTGGCACGGTCAGCTCGGGGCTTTCAAAAGGACCACTGTTTGGAAGTCTTGCTGTCCGCTTTTTTCCCCTCCAGAACTTGTGCTTTAGACCTTCCAGCTCAAGCCCTGAGTAACAAGGAGAGAGGCAACGGCATAAAAAGAAGCTACATGACTACTGCCAAAACGTGTCACCTCGAGTCACTCCGTCCAAAAACCACGAGGCTCTGACCAGAGTTGAGACCTGCAAAACGCGGAGATACGCGGTGCAGAGCTGATAAGGACCTTCCTTTCGAATTTATCCCAAAGCCCAAGACGTTATCTATTGGATCAGCCCCTGCAGGCACTCAGACGCCACTCTGCCTACTTTTTGGATCCTATTGGGATTGGGGCTGAAAACAGGTGCCAAGGTGCTCTGACTCAGGCGGTTGCAGGCATGCCCAGCAGCAGAGCTACCAGCGCCCGGGGAACACGCAGGTATAAGGTGGAGGCACCGACCCAGGCTGGATGCCCTCAGGGTTAGATGGTTGCTCACCGTGGGGCAAAGGGGCGCTGCTGGGATTTGGGGCTACGCCGTCCGACCTGCGCTTACGCCCTGCTGCAAGTGACAAAAAGTCCCCCCGCTGAAGCTGAAGCCCTTAAAGCCATCCACCACGTTTCCTCCACTCCGCTTAAATTAAGCGCGCCTAATCAGGAAATCTACCTAATTGGAATATCTCTGTTAAAAATCAGGGATGCTTACTAACAATGACTGCATCTTGATCGGGATGGTAATATCACTTAATTGGGATGCCTTCAGGTATCTTCGTGGTTTGGGTTTCTTATGTCTCAAGCTCAAGCTAGTCTTGTCTGTCTGCTCCTCATAAAACAGCTTTCAGTTCCTCCTTAGTAATGATACAGGCAAACGATGATGTAAGTTACTTTAACATTTTTCGCTTCTGGCTGTTAGTTGGTGTGGGAGGGGCAAATTACCTGTTTCTGTGGGTGTTCTTGCCACAGGGACGGTTACGGTAGCTTCAGTCTCCATCCCATGCAAACCCTCCTTCTGCCTCCCTGGGCCTCCCCGTCACAAAGGCAGCACGCTGCAGCTCTCCAGAAGGTTTCAGCCAAGAGGGAAACGCCGTTTTTCTGTGACCTGGCCAGCCTGTTTAAATAG
>JAHREE010000131.1:1976687-2259259 GCA_033628505.1 Tringa tobata | reverse complement strand
GCCCCCCCCCGTGTATCTCGCCCTTCCCTCATTTCGAGGCATAAAAGCTAAAACGATGGGGAGTAATCGGTGGGTGGAAGATCCTAAACCAACGGGAAATGTATGGGCTCGACGACCTCTGGATAACCCGGGCACCTTGGCACGAAAAGTGCAAAAATATTTACTCACCTTGAAGTTTCTATTTTTTTTTTTAAAGCTTTTTTAAAATTTATTTATTTTGTTTTTATTTCTTAAGTCATCTTTCGAGATGGTTCAGGCTCCCGTCCGAGGTCTAATTATAGTAAGCAGGAAAAGGAGGGAAAGGGAATGGGTTGATTCGGGGGCGGGGAGGCCGGGGGAGGGGGGGACAAAATCCAAAACACGCTAAACCCCCGGATCGAGAAGGTGCTGGACAGAAAGGCTTTTCTGTGACTCACGCACACTCTGAAACGAAGATCTGAAAAAATGCTTACAAGCCCCCTCTGACTGGTTTGAAAGCGATTCCAGCAATTAGGAATTAATTCGGCATGGTCAAAAGGCGATTTCACTGCAAGTTATATCAAGTTATCCAAACTTTTACAGAGTTCAAGTGGTGGAAACGGGCCGCTGGGGTGGAGGTAAGGCTGCAGGAAAGGAAAACAAGGAGTGTTCAGGAAAGGCAGAAGAGGGGAAGCCATGGAGCAAGGGCTGGAGAGATGGTGAGCCCATGGTAGCGCCAGAGGTTTGCTGCTGGTGTTGCTGGAGGAGAGGGGAGGCTTGGAGGGTGGAGGGTAGGGGACGCTTTTGTTTTTCAAATGGGAGAAATTACTAAAAATGCACTGGAGGGGCCAGGTAATAGATGAGTTCTAATTAAAAAGGGAAATTATTGGGCTTGCTGGCTGATCAGTACCTCAGGTACGGTATTGGGAGTGTGCGTGACCCCTCCCCAATTAATGGCAGGAGCCACTGGGCAGAGTGAGCCCTGGCAGGGCTGACCCCAGGATGACGTGTGAGGTGAGAGGCACTGGGAGGTTGTGGAGGGTGGAGGATAAAACCGAGCTTTCATGTACAGGCAAGCCAGCAATAAAACCATCGTGGGGAGGGGCGGCCACCCACCCCAATGGCTCATGGCAGTGCTGGCCGTGGGGTGCACCCCTGGCACGAGTCCTGCGACGCCCGCTGGGCCCAGCTGGGGCTCAGGCGTTGGGGTTGTTCCTCATGAGCTCCACATCGGCGTCCACCATCTCCCTCACCAGCTCCTGTGAGGAGAGAGAGAAGCAGATGAGGACCCCGGAGCAGGGGACGAACCGGCTGCACGTCAGGAGTGGCCCAGAGCATGATGAGCCCCCCCAGAGTCCCCCGCAGCAGGGCAAGGAGGGGATGAGGCTTTGCTGGGCTCTTCTCGCAGCAGCCCTGGCCCCAGCCCCAGCGTGTACGTCGGTGCGCTGCCGTGTACCGGGGTTGCCCATTGCTGCCACGGTGGCTGCTGTCTTCAAAGCAAGAACCCCGGCAAGGTCACCGAAAATGGGAATTCTCTGTGTGCCCGAGTCACCTCCCACAGAGGTCCTCCTTCTCTTCCCTTCCCCGTGCATTTCTTTTAAAGGACATGAACACCCAGCAGGTACGAAGCACGCCAGAAAGGCTACTCACATCAAACGTGACTCTCGGCTTCCAGTTCAGCTTTTGTCTGGCCTTGGTACAGTCCCCTTGTAGAAAATCCTGTGGAAAAGAAGAGAGAGGCGGTGTGAGAAGTGTCCGCCTTCCCCACCTCGAGGGCTCCCCGTTGCTCCTGTTTCCCTGTGAGCCGAGCGGGGCCGGGGCCACCACTGGGACTCTTCCGAGGACAAAATGTTTCTTTTTAAGATGCAATTTTAGTGGAAGCTCATATGCCTATAAATCACCAGGAGGCAGCATCCTTTCACCAGGCTATTTCAGACTGAAAGCGTTATTCTTTCTTTTTTGTGCGCGCGCGGGGTTTGCACTCCAGCCTTACAGCTGTATAATGCTGAACATTTCAAAAGAAGTTGTCATACGTCTTAGTCATGCTATTGAATGAGCTGTTTCAAATTCTTTTTTCCCCCCATTTGTTTAAATAATGTAAATCACAGAGCAAACATGGCAACTAGTCTCTTTCAAATAAAAACGTGATCACAGACAGATGATGCGGAAAGACTGTTATGAATATGGGTAACCATATGCAACAGTAGTAAACATCCAGCTTTTGAACGCCTACATATTTTCTTCTAGAGTATTTTGAGCATCCGCATGCAAAGAAAAGTCTAAATGCCTCATAAATGAAAAGAAATTATCTTGAAACCGTTACAGAAACCAAGACTTTGGTCATATTTGCCTTACTGTTCAAGTATACTTAAAAGCACTACCACACCAAACCAATCCGACAACCAGTCATCAAAAATAACATAACAAAATTAAACAAAGAAAAAAGCTCCATTGACCACATTTCTAGTTGAATGGGAAAAGTGGCTGAATGTTCGTTTGAAATGAAATTACTGTGTTCAAATAGTTAACTTTTTTTCCCAGCTGTGCGTGCTGACTTAATAAAATCTATCATCTCTCCTCACAAGCTTCCTTTCTCTGTTGCGTTAAATACTAAAATGATATCTGTCCAGGTTTAAAGAAAAACCAACCTAACCCAACTTTATTACAGAACAAGAAGGTTAAGGCTGAATTCTGCTCTTGCATTTGACTTTATGGTGGTAACAGCAGGCTTTCCAGAAAAACGTATGGACTGCCTTTCTCCTCCCTCTTCAGTCTCTGGCCAGCGGTGGAGCTAACGAGCATTTTCTGGCTGTAGTTTGTAGTTTTTTAAACTGTTGCCACACACTACATTTTTCAGATGCTATCTTTTGTGCATGTGTGGTTCAGGTCATGTTAACTTCCAAAATCACCTCATCCTGTGCAGTAAAATGTAGGAAATTCTTCTTCATAATTGTGCTCCAGAAAGCTAGACAGCTTGCTTCCAGGAGCAGAGGAAATCCACCAAAGGAAATATTGCACCGAAGAAGGGGATGTGGAACAAACACGTCTGACGAGACTATTCCAGGCAGCATTTTTACTAGTTGGGTCTTTAGGCTAAAAACATTTCAGCCTGCCTTCAGAAAAGAGTAAACAGATGGATCAGAACAAAATGATATGAAAATAAAAAATACTGTGATTTCCTTAAATTAGACTAAATGATTTCCTACTGCAGCCCTATAAAGGGTTTTTAGAAACTGCAGCAGACATTTGAGGCCAAGTCATGCAAAACCGCGTCAGCTCAAGGGATCCCCTGGAGGGTCGTGTGAATATGGATTGCAAAATCTGGTTTGAAACGGGAAAGACTCCCACTAGCTTGGACAAAACTTGGATCAGACCCTAATGTGCTCACGGAGGTATGCCTTTTATCTGGAGTTCGTTTTAATTTACATTATATATGTGTGTATATATGTGCCTGGAAACAAGGAGATCCTTCTTAATAATTTTGGTATAAAAACAATTGCCTTTTATTCAGCCCTAATTAAAGCCATTAGCTAGAAGTGTTCTAAGTCATAAAGGCCATATCATAAAACTTTCATTTTTATAAATGCTGTGTAAGTAATAACTTTACATCTCCAATCTTTATATTGAAAACATCCTTTAAAACTGAGCCTCTCTAGGATATTGGCTTCCCATTTAAAATAAAAAAAAGGTCTGGGAAGAACAGAGTAAATTGCCATCGCCTGCTGTATGTAGCTGCATTCTGCTTTTGAGCAGCTTGGGAGCAGTCTTTTAACTTTCTTGGACAAATGCTTTTTGTTAAAACAGTTTATCTAAAAAAATACTTTACCTAATTCCAGCCCTTCATTCAAAAACATAAACACTCAGCTGCTGAATAGGCCAAAATAAGGTTGGTGGGAGGCTGCAAATCACTAAAAGTGAAGTTATTTGCCATGCTGAATTACATATAGAGAGAAGACAAACAAACATTGTATTAAATCCATTTAAATAATAATAATAAGAAAGTATTTTTCCTTTAAAAGTTCACATGCTTTAACAATGATGCAGTAAAGATATTATGGCCTAATCTCTGAGCAAAAAAAAAAAAAGAGAGAGAAAAAAGAAGATTTAATATATATGATAATACAAATTCCCCAGCTGACTTAGGTTAAAACATTTTAAATGGCTCTCCTGAAGAAGCTTGGGTACTTTTGAGAAACACTACTTTGTAGTTAGATTTACTTGAAAATAGCGTTATGGACAAAATGTCTCCTAGGCACTTTTTAAAAGGTTAAAGGTTCTGTTACAGAAGTTACTAGGTACAGACATCAAATGAAACTATAATATTAACACCACATTACATCTAAATTCAAGGTTTGATTATATTCTTCTTAGTCAAAGTTTCAACACTGAATGGAAATGATGACTGGAACAAAGCTATTCCTGATTAAAGGATTGTATTGCAGTCATGTTTCCTGTATTTTTCTACAAGTAGCTCATAATATGAAAACAATAAGGTAATTACAATAAAATAAGAATATTAAAAAAAGCTCCTCATGGAACAGAATGACTGCTTGTTTATATTATTCAAGTCTTTCACTGAAACCAGAGATGCATCTGTCAGGCTTCCAAAAGAAAAAAAAAAAAACACCCACCAAAAAAACCACAACTGAAAAACTTCTGGCATGACGATCACTAAAATGTCTTGATTTTTCAGTATCATGGCTTCACTTTCTGGAGGTACAACCAGATCAGAAAGCAAAGAAGGGGTGAGGTTCCACGGGAGAAAACCTGGATTTTTATTTTTTTGGGGGGTGGGGTGGGAGGTGGGATGGGAGACTGTTCTCAAGAAACTGCAGCTGCTGAATCTAAATTGTCCAGTATCCCTATTCCTGACGGAAAGGCACCTGATGAAATGACACCAGTTTACGTTTTGTATTCCTGCAGGATAACTTTTTCTGTGGCGTTGTGCTTTACACACTGACAGGAAAACAAAGCCCTTTGACTCTGTGAAAACCCTGAGGATTTAGATACTGAGCTGAGAGTTTGCAAACCTGAAAGCACCGATTAAGGCTTTCAGTTGTTTTTACAGTACTCAGATCATGAACATAAAATTAAGTCTTTGGTTTTACTTATCCATTTTGGGAGGAACAAGCCCTTATTCTTCATGCACACACAGTGCATAAGTGCACAGTAATGATGAGTTTTGCCTGCAAGTTAGGAGTTGGAAACAACATCCGAGTAAATATTTAAGGGGCAGGAAGACAGAAAAGACAACAGTCAAATTCTCTGTTGCCACTTAATATGAGAGTAAACTCTCCTGTGGTTTTATATGCACCTCACTACTTTAGCTCTCAGAGAAAATAATGGGTTTTTCCGATGTCAGTTTTGCTGTTTTAGCTTTTCTGTAAATGAGCTTGTGTAACTGTGTGGAAAATACCCCCTTATTACTAAATCTGATTTTATAATGGTTCCTTTTTACTGTCCAAACGCATACATGCAAATACATACAGATAAAGAGACAGAAATCTGTTTTGCGATGTAGTAAAGCATTTTAAAATTTGGTTTTAAAACCCTGAGACAAAAATGTAAAATATTTTAATGTAAATATCACATTTCCCAAGCTCTTGTTCCGAGTGTCATCGTGGCTCCTATTTTGACTCGCGTAGTGATTGATCTGGTTTCACTGTGCAATGTATCACTGTCTCATTCAATTAACTTCAACTGAAAATTTAAAGCCTTGAGACAATGTGAGAAAAAGGAGATAGCATGGCCTGAAAGAAGGCCAAGGCTTCTTTTATTACGACAGCTCAGCTGATTCCCTGTAAAATGTGCCTTCGCTGAAGCCAGCACCGAGCGCCAGCTTTTGCTCTCTCTTACACCAGAATAAAACGGAGACCAAGTCCTCAGTGAAACACCTGCGATGGAACTGTGCCCAGCCCCGCTCGCTGCAGCACAGACAAGGCTTTACCTCTAAAAATAAACAGACTTGATCTAAGCACACAACAGTTTTACTGCATCTGAAAAGCGGCCAGGGTTACGTTCACAATCAGCACGACCGCTTGGAAGATGATTTGTTGCATCAGAGCTCCCATAAGTAAAGAGCACAGACCCAGCTCGGTGGAGGCTCTGGCTTGCGTCTTTAGTCTTGCACTTTTTTTGCTCAAGAAGTTTTAGTCGGGAAGTATTTAAAGAGTCTAGGGGCCAAAGTTTCCTGCAAACCTTGCTTGTGTTTTGTTTTCCTGATTTCCTTCTTAAAACCATAGCCTTTCAGCTTTAACTCGTCCCGTTAAAAGAAAAAAAAAAATAAACATAGCTACTTAATTAGACAACATTAGCTAGCAGTTTTGCATTTCAACCGTTATATCTCAGCAATGTATACATCAAAGTTTATCTTATGAAATCATCTCCCCTTTTGTAGCATTTTTTTGTATTGTTTTAATGAGGGTTCAGGTAGCACATCTCAGTAGTAACGTCAGCCCCAAAGTGCATCTGAGTATCTGCTGCAGCTCATTGCTCAGAGAACAGCCTTGTTCAAGCGTTTGTTGCAAATACGCAGGAGATTGCATGCACTCAAATAGTCATGAGCACTCCGTGCCCACCAGGCAGTTCTTCCACCATCACCCTTAGCCTCCATCCCCTGGTGTTCTCCCGCACTTGCCATCAGGCCTGGGCACCTTGTGTCTTAACCCAGATGCAGTATCAGAGAGCAGCATGTGGGACTTCAGCTGAGCTATTCCCTGTTCCACTCTGTTAAGAAAAGTAGTAGGATCTCACTAAATCAGAGCTGTAGAGGCTGTAAATGTGCACCTTGCTGGTGCAAAAGTGCATGGTTCATCTAAGCTCAGATCAAACCCAAGAAGAAGTCACAATAATAAGCACTGTGTCTGCTGTACGCTGCTAAGTGCTTATGGAGATCCATAAGGCAGAAAGAACTGGCTCGATTTCTTTGCAAAGGGTAGTGTTTGTTATAATATCTATAGCAACAAGGGAAAAAAAAAAAGTATAGTTATAAAGCAAGAGGCTCCTATCTTCACGGTAAATATGAGGAGACTGAAGATAAAACACGTCAATGAGCAAAGCCCAAGCCTAACGAGGAACACAGTAAACATCTTCAGGAATTTAAGAAGAGCCATAATGTGTCGCTCAGTTTTCATTTTTTCTTTCCACTGTTCTTAGAAAAGCAAAGTTGTGGAGCAGTTAGGGTACCAAGGGAATAGAAGAATGCCAGTGAATTTGGTTCCTGATCTAAATTTGTTTTAATGCAGCATGAACAGACTGCTTTCCACTCTTGGGTCAGCAGTCTTTTGCAAAAAGACAGTATTGTTTGCAAAGAACCACAGGAAAAGGCAAAAGGCAAAAGCAACCAATAGGCTGAAACTCACATATAACAAAATGCCATTTAAAATAAGAGGCATAATGTTTTTTTCCCCTAGCTTGTTTTCCTGTGCAAATCCCCTCCCTATTCAGAAAGTTCAGCTTTTACTAAGACCGTGTCAAGGGGGGAAGGGGAAGAAGGACTTGAGGAAAGGGCTGATTCTGCACAGTTCTGAGTCCCTCCACGTCTGATGGACCTCGGCAGGCTGCGAGTGCTGGGCATCTTTAGGGTAAGGTCTTATCTGGGGACTCCACTGTACGCCAGTAATAAGGCGTCAATACAAGCCACGCGGTCAATAAAACCCGAGCAGAGCCTTCGCTTTTCCTCCAGGAACCAGGGGTGTTAGAACAGCAGCTTTATCTTATCGGTTTGATAATCTTTAATTTGACCAGCTTCCAAAGGGTTAAGGCAAATGAACTCAGAGCAGCAATAAACATTAGGGCGATAATAACAGTAATGGAGCTCCCCTCCCTCCTCCTCCTCCTCTTCCCCTCCCTCCCCTGCGCCTTTTCCACTTCGCCGCTGCCTATCAGCCCAAACCGAAGCCGAAGCCAGACCTCTCTTGCAATGACAGGGGGTGATAAGAGACGTGAAGAAAACAGCAAGCTGTCTGGTCTGCTCAGGAAGTCAGGGTCGGGCGGTATTGTCCATCAGCGGGGGCCACGCGGCGGCCGGAGGCCAGGAACAATGCTCCGCTCCGGGGAAAGGGGCTCGCTCAGCGCCGGCCCTGGCAGCCCCACCGACACCCCAGATAAAAGGGCGAAGCGGGGGGAGCCGGCCCCGGGAGCCTCGTCGCCAGACCCTAATCGCTTTGGCGGAGGCAGGGCCCCG
Organism: Tringa tobata; assembly: GCA_033628505.1. NCBI lineage: Eukaryota > Metazoa > Chordata > Aves > Charadriiformes > Scolopacidae > Tringa > Tringa tobata. The sequence goes on along the minus strand of JAHREE010000131.1, from coordinate 2,251,116 downwards.
GTGAACGGAGGGGAGGCCGCGGCCTGCGCCCGTCTCCCTGGAGACCCACGTGCAGATCACGGCCACGGTGCACCCGCCAGCGGAGCCCCCGGCACAAGAGCCCCCTCGCAGGGCTGAGCATTACTCGGATCTATTAACTTGCCAAGCGAAGCCTGAGAAAACATCTTGGCCAGTGCTGTCCCTCGAGCCAGATAAAATTCCTCCCGAATTACAGCCCGATATCCCCGAAGCCAGTGCTGAATTGCTCTGGATCTGGAGCTGAGCTCGCGGCCCGCACGGGGGATCGGCGGAGCTTTGCTCCAGGGCACCCTGCCGCAAGTCAGGCCACGGGTGCTTTTTGGGATCCCACGTGTGAGGCAGGTTGAAGGGTGTCCCGTCCCCCCACCCCGGCAGGGAAAGCCCCTCCGCTTCGAACAACAAAACTCCTGCAGCTGGCTGCGGTGAGCCGGGTGCTTCCCTCCCTCTTAGTTTGCCCCGAGGCCCAGTTCAGCTCTCCTGGGAAGATCTGGAAGGTGTTCCCCAGCTCGGATGCGAGTGCAATTGTAACCTCAGCTCACGGCTCTGCAAAACACCGAAGAGGCTTCTGAATAGAATCATAGAATAGTTTGGGTTGAAAGGGACCTTTAAAGGTCACCTAGTCCAGCCTCCCCTGCAGTGAGCAAGGACATCTTTCAACTAGACCAGGTTGCTCAGAGCCCCATCCAAGCTGACCTTGAATGTTTCCAGGGATGGAGCATCTCTGCCCCATCCAATCCCAGTTGGATGGGCCAACCTGTTCTAGTGTTTCACCACCCTCATTTTGAAACGTGTCTTCCTTGTATCTACTCTAAATCTTCCCTCTTTTAGTTTAAAGCTCTTACCCCTTGTCCTATTGCAACAAGCCCTGCTAAAACGTTTGCCCCCAACTTTCCTGTAGGTCCCCTTTAAGCACTGAAAGGCCACGAGATTGTTTCTAGTTTACAGGAATACCTCTGCTGAAAAAGCAAGAAACTTCTGGAGGAGAGGAAGAAGATCAAACCCATCTCATTTGCCATGTACAAACCATAATTATGATAGTTCAGGTATTAGAGCTGAATACATAAACGCTTTCTTTCTGCCATGGCATACTCAGTCATCCAAACGCACGCATTGGAGCTCATTTACTAAAATGCAAACTAATAATAACTATATGTTATTATGAACCAAACTAAGCTTTTCTAACTCTTCTAAGAAAATAGAATTGCTCTTTGCAAATTTGGTTAAAGGTGGTACCACTCCCCTTGGCCATCACTGCTCTGTAGCCTGGCTGCTGATAGAAAACGATGTGTGAGCTTCAAGCATGCTTCAAGCTAACCTGTGCATAAGAGAGGTGGCTGAATAACCTGGATTTTTCATGACGTGGGTTAGAACCATTTGTGCATCTTTTCACAGCAGAAGTTTTGGGGAGGTTGTATACGAGCACACTTCTTCAGGCTCCCTGGCCAGAGGGTAGAGAGAGCGCCCGTGTGTCACCTTCACATCACTGAAAACCAAGACCCTGTGAGGGCTGAACCTCTTTCATATGGGTGGAGATCAGCCACAGTGTAGGAAAAGAACAGGTTCCCTCTGTTTCACTCCAAGTCCTGCTTTTGTTCACTATTTGCTCACTGTTTGCTTCTTGCTTCACTGCAGCCTGTTCTCTGAAAACAATTTGGGGGAGTGGGAAAGTAAAGTAATCATGTCTTCATCATACGTGGTTTTATTGCCACAAGAGAATTTATTATTTAGGCAAGGGCCTAAAGGGTACCTTTTAAAATTTTTAAATGCAGTTCTCACATTTTTTTTAATCCACTCTGATTATTTTTCTCATCGCTCCCTACACTTCACATTTTCTGCAAACATCAGGAAATCACTTTGTAAAGCTGTTTGATTTCAGAGAGGTTTATTATGTAGTAACGGCTGCATTTCTTGTTGGAAAATGGAATATGGCCCCTTAGGGTTAGCTGTCTTCACTGACTGACACGTCAAGATGAATAGGAAAACTGATAACCCCAGAAATCCATGCTGGAAGGCTACTTAGTTTCTTCTCTTTTTCCACTAAAAAAATACTTTATTTATAACAACTTATATTGGAAAAGTTAGTAGGTTTAATTATCATTGCTAGTCAAATACCAAATGATAAGCAACAGAATAAACATTAAGACAGTGATCTTGTATTCCACCTATACATATTTATCTATCTACCTTTAAAATATTTACCAGCAATTTAATGAATGCAGGTCTATGATTAGCAGGATGTTACTATTCCATGGGATGAATTCTTTGTTTTGTAAAAGATGCATTGATGGTGACTTTGCATAGATATATCGTGGTGATTTTACTACATGCATACACTACTACTATGGATATTCACACCTCTGAAAAAACCAAGGCATTTATTATGTTAACATCAAAATGATAACTTTTTTGAAGGTTGTGCTGTTGTATTTGCTCTAATAAAAATATTGATTTACTCAAAATGTCATTTTTCATCTAAGGAACATGTAATCAGAAAATTCTAACCTACCTGTAACAGCAATTGCTGTCATTGCCCTGTGTTCAGTGTGCATCTCACTACTCTGAAGGCTTGGCTATGACTCAAGTTGGGCAGAAGAGATGACACTCCCTTCCTTACCTGTTATTGATACATGAACCTCTTTCCCCCTGAAACTCGTGGCAAGATTGGGGTGTGGAAGGACAGAGAGGGGACGGGTACTTCTCCCTTCCTGCCTTCCTTCCTGTGATGGATTAACTGTTACAAAAGAATTAGCATGGAGCATGGTTAGTCATTTCTCGTTGTTTGAAAAACAGTTGTAAAATACTCCCTCCCTGCAGTACAGGGGATGAAGCATCGAGCTGCCACTTTTCTGGGCAAAGCAGTTAGGTACTGCCTTTTACTACTGGCTGTTTCTTGAGAAGCAGCATCCCTCTACATGGTCATAAACCTGACTTAATTTATGGGATGCATCACCTTCCCCCCTACCCCTGACTGCATTCCAATTTCTTACTAAAAGCCCCATCTGACTTGAAAACCCTTTTCAAGACAGAATATACGGAAAGCATTTGAGTTGTGAAAGGCTTAAAGGGACCTCATGAGCTGAGGCTTTGTTACTCAAGGAAAAAAAAATAATCCATTTCGAACACAGTATATGGAGGGGACTCAGGACGGGATACCATGGGTCTCCGATCTGCAAAAGTGAAGCTATCCTTGCCCGAACACCTCTAGTTACAAAGCAAGCACTGGTCTGCAAAAGGGTTAAAATAAAACAAGGTAGGATAATTTCTGATTGTGAGTACATCCCAAATGTATTCTCCAGCACGCTTGATAGAGAAGGAAGTCCAAGCAGTGGCCTTTCACATGACATCATAAAAGCCTAATTTATCACCAGCCACCAAACATCTAGAAAATCATAACATCCTTTCAGGAAAACCATGTGCAAAATAATCAGATTTACTTTGATGAAAGCTTTAGTGCTTGAGTCCAAGTAGGACACTACAAAGAATAACCCTTTGCAGGTACTGGCATACAACAAAGCAGGTCACGTTTAATGCTTCAAACTCATGCTTTATCCATTAAAAGGCTTATGCGTTTCCTGCCCATAAACAAACGTGTTTCTATTCTGCATGTGTGTTCAACCAAGACTGCTAAGATAAAACACTGGTCACGGGTAAGTCAGGCAAGGTAGCCAGCTGAATATTTCCTTTACAGTTGAAAAGCATGCTATTGCTGGAAATAAAGTCATTGTGCTCCCCGAAGTCCCTTGTCTCACAGTCCCTTGCAAGTGTGTTTAGGGATGTGGGCTGAGTATTGCCACGGCATCCCACAGCTTCTGGAAGGACAGAGCCCTCCCAGCACACTCAGCATCATGGCTACGCCAAACCGAGGGATGCATGCCACCTGACAACCTCCAAAACACTTTGCAAAAGACACTCCCCTCTGACTATCCAAGGCTTTTACTGTTCTGGCTCTTCTGCATCATCATTTTTTGGTGGCCAGTGTAACCTGACTGTCTTGATAGAAAAATACTGCTCAGCAAACAGTATATCTCCATAAAATCAATTGCTTTCGCATTTACAAATGAAATCAAACAAGTCCGCTTTTTGTGTTGATTAGGTAGACAAAACAGTCAGCAAAGCAATTAATGAATGGCTATGAATATCAGCTACGTGGTGTTCAAGACTTTTTTTTTGTCTGTCATGTAAGTTGTGTGTCATGGCGTATATTTAGAGACACACAGATTCCAATAGCCATTCAGTTCACTGATCCTGCTGCTGAACAATCTGACCCTTAGGCTCTGCTGGTCAATGGCCACAGGTTCTTCTGGTCTGACTGGAAAAATAACCGGATTTTCCACACCATTCTTTGTAGTTTGTTGTTGCATCTTCTCTGATCTTGGTTAATAAAAATAACTTCCTATTACATTTCCTGCACAGGAAAGCCTGGAAAATGAAAATCATAGTTTTTCCTATTCTATCTTTCACTTTCACTCAGCAGACACCTGACTCACTACAAAATCTTCCAAGAAATCAGTGAAATCAATACAAGTATTTCATTCTCTTTTAATGATCAGTATTTTGTTCTCCTCCATCCCTCCCTTTCCTTTGTATTTAATTTCTCTCATTTTCCTTGTTGTTTAAATCTTTCCCATGATTTGGCTAATTTAGTTTTCTGTGGAATCCCATCTATCTCTTTACATTGTAAGGCATTTTTCTTTCCTAATTCGATGTCTCTCCCAATACCTCTCTTTCACTCAAGCTCCTCCCATTTATCTCTTGAACTCTGAATTTATCATTCTCCTGTTCCTCGCAAACATCCTCTTAAACCTGGCCTTATTTCCCCATCTCTCCTTCACCCTCAAAATATGTCACCTCACACTGAGATTTTCTTCTCTTCTCATTTCTGCTATAGTGATCTTCTCATTTGAATATTTTCCCATTTTTTCCCCAGGTTCTCTCTATGTATCCTCACAGACTTGTTCCTTTTTCTTTTCCAGTGATGCTACGTCACATACCAGGGCCAGCTTTCTCTTCATTCAGGTTCTGAATTTTTTGTAGAATATTGCAGGGGTTGGGAGACAATTTATATTACCATTAACACAGCAGACAGGGCTGAAATAATTTGAAATAAGTTTTTAAAGAGCAAAAAGACCTCCTAAAGCTTACAGTGCCAGTTTCAGTAGGGGTACAAAGCAGATTCATTTACTGCTATTACTGTTCACAGTAGCTGCCTATAAAATTCCACAGATTTGGCAGTGTGTTCACCATATATTCTTTAAAAGCATGCATAATATGCTCTGTTTCTTTCCAAAGCATCACCAAATGCAAATACCACTTCTTGAAATCTGTCCTCTCAATGACCTTCTCCTCTTAAACAGTTTCAATTAAACAAGAAAGGAATTTTTGATCTGTTACCAAAAAATCCTTCATTATTTCACCCTGCAGCAGTCAAATATGAAAAAGCATTAGAGAAGGAAAACAGTTAGCATTTTCTAATGGTCCTGCTCTACTTACCAAACCTACTTCGGTTCCACAACTCAAAAGCTAGCAAACTACTCAGACACACACAGCAGTAGGCATGGGCTCAGAATAATCCAATGCTTTCACCTGTATAGGGTTTAAAATGCGAGACGCCTCATCCATCGCTTGACTCCGTTACAAGAAAAGCGTCTCTTGAGATCGTGCACCCAGGAACCATCTATTGCCATGTTTCGATATGAAAGACAGAGCTGTTCCTCAGACAAGCAATCCTATTATTCCTTTATTCATATTTTGGCAGGGCAGAGGCGCCAGGTAAGAGTCCCATCATACATCGCACAAACACAGAAATGGCAGCCCTTTCTCTGAAAAACCTATCAAAGCCAAATATCACCTCCTGGAGTATTCTGTTAGAATTCGTCTACAACTCACATCTCTTTTCCAGTGCAGGTCACCAGTAAACCGTATGGCTTGGTTTACTTTGTTTGGTGTACAGGCAATACATATGAACACATAAAGCCATGAACGACAGAGTTATCGTATATCTACTGAGAATCTAAAAAACAGCTGAAGAAATCTAGATAAACATCTTGGCAGCTTCATTCCCTTCATTCACCTGAGCAAGACTTCAACTGGAAGTAATACCATTTAGACAAAATAGAACTGCTTCACAGCAGCACTATAATGACGAACCACCAGAGAAGAACAATACAGATTTTCTCTAATTAAGCAATAGTAATGACACTACAATGGCAAGAAAGCACTGTCGTCCCCATTTTACAAAGCTGGGAGGCAGGATGATATAGGGACTGGACCAACACCTTGGAATGAGAGGAATAAGCAAGAAGAGAACCCAGGGTGTATCCCACCACTTCCCTCTGGTATATAGCTTACTACAGATGAAACAGCTGAAGCATTAATATCACAGTGCATCTGGCAGAATTTGCCCTAAGTCCTTGCTATTGATTTGTAGTGAGCAGTCCTCAAGCAGCAAACTGCTCCAAGGATGAGTGAACATAGAATCACAGAATGGTTAGAGTTGGAAGGGACCTTAAAGATCATCGAGTTCCAACCCCCCTGTCACGGGCAGGGACACCTCCCAGTAGACCAGGTTGCTCAAAGCCTCATGCAGCCTGGCCTTGAACACTTCCAGGGATGGGGCATCCATAACTTCTCTGGGCAATCTGATACAGCAGGTGACTTATTTAAGCACATATTTCTTGTTTGTCTAAAATTTCACTTCTATTTCTGCCCCTGGATTTTCTTTTATAGCTTTCACATAAAAATCAAATGCTTACCCTAGTAATATTAAAAAATTAAAATCGCTTATTCAACTTGTCGCTTTCAGGCCTCTGTCATTGACCTGGGAGTAAGAGAACTCATGAGTTTATTGGTTTGTCTTCAGTGCTCCAAAGACTAAATTTTCATCTTTTCAAAGGTTTTTCTCTACATATAAAAGGCCAGAACAAAAACAACATGTTAAAAAGTTGAAATTTGTGTAATCGCAGGATTCCAGAACTTTCTGCTTTATGAAAGCAAACAAAAAAGAAAATATGGTATTAATTACAGGACTGCAAAGGTTGGCAACACAAATCAAACAAATTTATTTCACTTCACTGTCATTCAGGCAGGAATTCACTCTGTCATTTGCAAGGAAGGACCCTGCAGTGCACTGATACTGCAGCCTACAGTAGAATGCTTTCCTTTTCCACTAATTTCATTGTTACTCCAAAATGAAATCAGACTTCATCAAAACTTTTTAGAAGTACATCATCCCATGCCTTTTTTTTAAGGAAAAAAAAAGAAATATAAAAGCATTCAAACTTATCACAAAAGCTGGCCAACACTTTATAAACTTTTGCCAAAGCATCCACAAATTAATAATTAAATCCTCACTTCCTATTACAAAAGTATGAGAAAAGATTTCACGTTCTGATAATGCACTACTTACTATCTGTTGAACAGTGCTACCCACAACATCTCACTGCAGTAGCACACAACTGAAGCATAAAAAACCCAAAAGCCTTAGTAACCAGAAAACGCCAAACCAAAATGATACTACAGCTTCTAAATGAGCTTCACAATACACTAGCACACTGTATATGGCAAAATGCTAAATTTTGTGGTCTTAAGGTTTGATTTGAAATTATAAGGACTGCAATTGTTTACTGATATTAAAAAAATTAAAATCCTGTTAACCTAGATGGGCCTTCTGACAGTTACACTAAAAAGGTCCAAATAAACCAATTGCATCTTTTAAAATTAAAACAGTATATATTTTAACAGCATATGCTGCAGTAAAGTCCCATGAACCTACTGTTCCATACAGGCAGTGAACTGAGAGAGCTCTGACTTTTCCCAGCATCTTTTGGCATCATTTATATTTAAATAATAACAGTCAGGAACATTTTCATTCAACATGAAAAAGAAGTTCAGATCTAATCAAGACTCAGCACTGTCTCCTGACACTGCCTGCTCTATGCTTGCTTGAGCACGTAGGCAGCAGCTGGCACTTCCATGGCTTGATCATTACTGTTGCTCTTCAAATTATGCCTGTCACACAGGTTAGGAAAACATGAGTAATTAAACATAAACAGCATCATAAAATAATAGTAAGAAAAAAATTAATAATAATCCAAAAGAGTGTTTGGGGCACCTCCCTAAACCACCTTGGATTTCTGCCCCTTCTGCTCAGACAGTTTTCCTCTGTGTACTTTTTAATTATTTCCTTCATGAATCCTTTAAGGCAAAGAAGTTGGTAGAGGCGGGAAAAAAAACACGTATTAGAACTGATGAGAACAGTGATATGCAAAAAAGAGAAATGCCGATTAAGTATTCTCTGAACTACTGCAGCCTGATTTTGAATTGCTTATGGCAGAGACTTATGCCTCGCTACGACACTGCTAGTTTAAGATGCGTGTATTTTAAATGCAGAATTTCAGAAGCTGCTCATTCCTTATTTGAACCATCTGCTATGGCTGGACACTGGGTGCAGTGTCTCTCTTGTGGACTATCAGGTCATTACACCAAGTTCAGTATTTAAACCATATGCGGGTCAGTGCAGAAGTTCTGCAGTCCTGCAGCCCCAGCAGTACGTGTCGATGTAGGTCTTCTTTTACTTGAACATTCAACAACAAAACTCATTCCTAACTCAGTTGTCTTACAAAAACAGCATAAAACAACACAGCAATAAAGGCTGAGACTTTGGACCATGTTATTAACAACCCTAAGCAGCTTGTTGCAGCCTATTTTTGTGCACATGGTTACTGGAACTGAGCATGCAATTCTGGTAATTGCATACAAAAATGACCAGCTACATGAGTGACAGGACATTTGCCATCTGCAATTATTTTTGTGTAGGAACTGTGTGAAATGTGTGATCCTTCATGTTAGCATACATGCAAAGATTAGGTAAAAAGAGCATAGTTTTCAGCTGCTTTACATCCAGAATATTTATTCATATATCTAACCAACTTGATTTACTCCTACTTGGTCCGTGTTTTGCATGGGTATGACTTAGACAAAGTACAATGTGGGGAAGACTCGTGTCTGTCTACATAAGAAGACAAATAAGTGCAGTGACAAACATAACGTTTAACACATTCAAATCCACATATTAAAAGTACATTTAGAGATGGTTCTTGTTCTAATTGGGTAATTTTTGCTCAGATGTGTGCCTTAAGTTATGTATTTCCATATAAACTTCAGCGCCTCTCTTCCCATAAATCTAAGTGCTTCACTTTCTATATTCAAGATTAAAATTGCTTAGCTTACCACATCAGAGGTGCTAACTATGGTACTAAAAGTACACCAGCAATTCAATACGCTTGCCCAAGCTACCTAACAGAGCAATTTGGCAGGGAATTCCTATTTCTGGGGAGGAGGGACTTGCAACTTCTCATGCAAACTCCCACTGAAATCAATGGAAGCCTGGCCAAGCAGTGACTGAGTGGGCTAAATAAAGCCAAGCTTTGTAATCTTCATCATCACTGTTGGTAGCATCCCACCAGGCTAAACTCACAAATTTGACAGTAGAAAGAAATGAACTGTCTGCATCTGCCATTATTCCAGCTCTTTATATATCTTCTTGATTTTGTCTCCTTTCCGCTAGCTTGATGTAAAGATCACTAAACTCAACAGCAAATTCTCTACTTGACTTCAGGGTTTAGTTTAAGTTCTTTTTTCTCAGCATCATCAGATAGCATAGGATCCGTACCCAGCTTCATTCCTCCTTGGACCAAATGTCCTTGTACATTCTCAGCATCTCCAATTGATGATTCTTTTTATCTTCCCTTTGATGTTTTTCTACTATACTTTTTTTTCCTTTTTCACCATTACCTTCCTTCCCATCTCCTTAAAGGCTCCACCCCTTGTCTTCCTGTTCCCCAGCTCAGTGCAATCCCCATCTTCTGCTTTGCTAAGGCTTTTCTACCTTTCACACCTATGAATATATATACTTCAGTCTTTGGTCACATCTCTGGAGAGTGTGTTCAGTTAAGTGGGCTTTCTCCACTAATTAGCTTTCCAGGAGAGTTTACTTGCCAAGACTGGGGAAAATTATACTCAGATTCATTAACTAAGATACAATAAACTCCATTTACTATTTACCAATGTGTCATATGTGGGGGGTAGGGAAAAAAGTATATGAAACCAGGAGACCCTCTGGCTGGTTTATGGACCCAAAGTCTTTCTGAGCAGGTCACAAATCTCCAAGATATCTCCACACATTAAGTTTTGCACTTGGATTTCTAATTTAGCTGAAAGATGTGTAAAAACACATGCAGTCAGACAGCTCCTTGGCTATACATCTAAGGAAGCTCAAAGCGTAAGTTATTACTTCCAAAGTCAATTGTAACTTATGCTCACTAAATTGGCTCCAGATCCACCCTTTTCAGACAGTAGTATAGGAATAATTTATTCTTTTGGTGAAAAGCACCCATTTTAGCTAAACCACACCCCCAGCTGGGAGTCTCACCAGCAGAAGTGCCAAAGGCAGAGGGATTCAGAGGCGCACAGGGCTATTGGAGGCCAGCAGAACAAGGGTGAATAAAGCACAACATGTAATAGTGTCTGTCAGCACGCTGAAAAGTATAACCTCTCCCTAACATAGGGGGTCCGCAACACAAATCCGAGAGGAAAATTTGTTCCTGTGGTTCAATCATCACGTTAGACGAAGAGGTTTCCTTGCTTTTAACATCCATGCAATTTATACCAGAAGTCTTACGGATAGTGGTGAAACCACTGCAGCTTTCTAGGGACCTAATGTTTTGATCTATGCCCTCAATGTGTATCTTGTTTTCTTCCATCAAGAAAATGCTGTACATAAATATGGCACGAGGGGTTTGAAAGCTGTAATTTTAGATGTCTAACCCAGATGTCAAGTTAAGAGCCTAACCAGTGCAGAGGTACAAAATCTACATAAACTAGGAGCTTTTCTCTTGCTAATTACACTGGAAACCTGAGTTAAATGACTCGCATGAATTCATCCCCTTCCAATAGCAGCAGTGACTTGACGCAATTTGCTCCACCAGAGGGTTAACTTCCCCGTGAGAGACTGCTTCACTAGCTAGCTACAGAAACACTGCCCTACATACCTTGCAAAGGCTTTTCTTTCCCCAGGTGAACCCCGGCATCACCAGCTATCCGACAGGAACCTCCTCATTTGAGATCTTTAATAGCAGCAGCTGCTGAAGGAAAGGGAACTGCAGAAACACATTTGTTGCCAAACTGTGCATTTAAATGGAAGGAGGAGAAACAGATGGGGAAATCACTCTTCAGTGTTTACTAGCACAATCAGCACCTGAGGCAGCACTTATTCAGGTGCTGAAATTACAGAGGTAAGTTTTATGATGAGAAATCTGTTCCTCATATGACAGCTATATTTCTCATCATGGATCATAAAAAGCAGATGATCCACCAGATAACTACTTGATTGTAATGTGCATCACAATAAAACCGTCAACTTTCTGTTTTGTTTTACGACCCTGGTTACATCTGGAATGCTTTCAAGAAGGATGCTGATGTTCGCTTGGGTACAAACTGACTCAAGGCACTTCTGGATTGCTGCTTATGCCGTAGTAGATAATAATGATAATAGCAGAAATGATAAATGAAGATTTCATTCATAAAGAAATGATAGCAGAATTACCTCCAATTTTTCTGCCAGGAAGATTACTATATTACGACCAATATAACTTCATTGAATATTTTTGTTGGACTGGACCATAGAGAGGATTCTTAATTATCTAACACCTTTCTCTTCCTTTTCAGTCAAACTATTCCTTTCAGTTCTCTGTTTCTTCTTACATCATAGATCTTTTCCACAATTACTAATTCAGTAGTAGTAATGACAGTAATAAAAAAAAGATTTGTAGTAACTCACATAGCTCCTTATTTCTATAATAACAACAGTAATTTCTTATCTTTACATAGTGTTTGTTGTCAGGTCATTTCTAATTCTTGTCCTCTTAGAGGTAGACAAAAAGGTGAAACTACTTCCCAAGGTTGCGGAGCAAGCCTCAAGTAAAATTCCTGATTTATCTAAGAGTATATAGTGGAAATGTGAGCTTTGCTGTAATTCAACACCCCAAAGAGACACGTTACCAAAAGTGATTTTTAAGAAGACTTAAAGATTGTTGTTATCTCAGCAGAGCACTAAAATTGGAAAAAAGTTGACCTTATTGATGTGCAGTCTGCCTCTTTGCTTGGCAAGGTTACAACCCTATTAAACAAAACAAAACAAACTAACCCTCTGGTCTTGCACAACTCTGCCAGGAGGGCTTGCAAGTTCTCTGGACAATTGAGGTTGCTCTTAAATTGTGGGGTTGATGCATCACATGTTGAAATCAACAACACTGAACCATAGCTCAATATTCAAATCAGTTCTGCACAGAGGAACAGCATTTCTGTAACCAGCCAGGACACTGAGTCACTTCATTCTTGACCTTAACCAAATGGGGTAAAGCAATATATATGTACTTAAGATTGCCCTTCAAAATCTCAGGTGTGCTTAGTATTAGCAAAGAGTTTCATTCATTCCAAGTACCAGACTTCAGCCATCTTTTTTTTTCTGACTGCATGATAAAATTCAGATGTTTTAGAAAGATCCTTCTTCCCTACATGTGCCCACCCAAGCAGCAGCAGTGGGGTTTCTACTAAAACCTGACAATGAAATTTGCCTTTGGAAAAAGACCAAGCATGGAAAATTTTAGTGTAAACAACAATTGTTTCAGAAAATTATGAGTGCACCAGCCTAGGGAAGGGGAGTTGTAAAGGAACATATTTTGCCAGCTCAAATTCAACAGACCTTATCAAGCTCCCACTTTCTTAGTACACCATGAGTATAGACACTGAATCACAGAATCTTAATGGTTGGAAAGAACCTCTGAGATCACGGAGTCCAACCATACACACACAAAAGACCCCCACAATCTCGGCCACTAGAGCATGCCCTGAAGAGCCATGTCTACACGTTTCTTAAATACCTCCAGGGACTGTGACTCCACCACCTCCCTGGGCAGGCTGTTCCAGTGCCTGACCACTCTCTCAGTAAAGTAATTCTTCCTAATATCTAATCTAAACCTCCCCTGCCGCAACTTTAGACCATTTCCTCTGGGCCTGTCATTATTCCCTTGGGAGAAGAGGCCAACACTCACTTCTCTACAACCTCCTTTCAGGCAGTTGTAGAGGGCAATGACATCTCCCCTCAGCCTCCTCTTCTCCAAACTAAACATGCCCAGTTCCCTCAGCCTCTCCTTGTATGACTTGTTCTCTAGACCCCTCACCAGCTTGGTGGCTCTCCTCTGGACACCCTCCAGCACTTCAATGTCCTTATTGTCTCTTATTGTACAGTCCAGGCCTCCTCCACTGCACTTATGGTGGTCTGGCAAGCTCTTCACCCCAAATCTCACCCTTCCTCCAAGTGGCAGCAGAGAACTGTTTAACCTAGATCCATAATCTTGTTTCTGCCCCAACTGATAGGGATTCCAGGCTGTCACTCCATGAGGCCAGTGAACTCACACACCCTGGACTGAGCACTAAACTCCTAGCTGTGTTTGGCTCAGTTACACAAATGCATTTTTCTATTGCAGTAGTTCCAGTAGAGATACAGCCAGCTCCTAAAGGGACTTTAAGAGGCAGATATCTGTCCCCAAAGCCAACTGTGCCTATGTGTCTGCTAAATTACTGAGTTACTTGTGCTGAGTAGCTAGAAATAGAAATGAAGGGACTGAGCCCATCTTTTTCCGTGGGATCTTATCCTATAGATGTTGAGGAACAGTAGGGAGGAAAATAAACAAAGATTAAATGATGTTGTGCTGTGCTATGGATCCATAAGGACAAAATGGGTAGGAAAACAGACTGCACTTACAAAAGAAATGGGATTTCTCTCTATTGTGAGCTAGGTTTCTCACTGAAGGTTCTAGAGATGCTTATGCTTATGGGTCATTAAGATGATGAAAGGAGCTTTAACACCCGCCTGGTTGTGCACAAACAATGCCCCATCAAGACGTAAATCATGCTATGTGTAATAAAGTACTTATTGCATAGAAACAAATGGAGGATGAGGTAGGACCTGAATTGCAGAAAGGGAAAGAGACAGCAAGCAATACATCTTCCTTCCCCCCTTTTTTGATTACGAGTACAGTATTTAAATGAAGGTGTGTAACTAGAATCTGGGAGTTTAAAAAAAAGCAATGAATGTCTTACCTGTATCCACAGAAGGTAAGCAAGATGCTTGGAAGTGTTGCTATTGCATTTCTACATTCTTCAGGTTACCTAATAGGACTATTATTTCATCCTGCAGGTAAGGCATTGCTTTTTTAAGTTAAGAAATATTTCTGTTTAAAACTTCATGTTTCATTGTAAAGTTAACCTCTGAAAAACATGCCTATATTTACAAAATCAACAAATACATTGGAAGCACATGCTTTTAGATGCTTCTGTTACTGCAAGCACCAGCTTTCAGAAAGATGAAAAAATTAGCCACCTTTCTTTTTCTTCAACACAGTTATTAATTTTTGTATTCCAGTAGTTCTCTACAGTATATAAAGAGGTATCCTCACATGTAGGAAGACAGAAGTCCTTGTGTTTTAAAAGCAGAAATTCCTTTTGCCAGAGAATCAAACTGGGATTTAATGGTTGTTCTACAATGCTTTTAAGGAGCTAATCTTCATTTATCTGCTTATGTCTTTAATTGTTAATACGACAAAAGTTTGGTTACTCTCTGATGAACGCCAAGAAAATTGAAAGAAATTTGTATCTTTTTTTCAACGAGAATATTACCTGATACCACTTGCAGCTGGGGAGGGTCCTGCACTTTCCTTTTAGTACAACATTCAAAATCTCTCTTTCGTGATAGTTAATTTCAATAACAAGACATACATTTCAGTATCGTGAGATTCTGCACTAGGATTTACTACTAGACTTTCTCCTTGAAGAGCCTTTTCCCACCCCTTCAGCAATATCTCTCTGCCAAACCAGTCCAATGTTCTCCTCACATTTTAATTGAGGCTAACTGGATCCATCTGCTGCATGACTCAGGGGGTGCTCTGAACCTTAGAGAAAAGTCCATTCCTGTGCCAGATCTCTGAGATTTCAGCCCTGCTTTAAGAGAATGCTGTTTTCTGTTAAAATTCTATATAGTGGAAGTTTAAATTTTAGCACAGATGTTTGCACAGCAGTGAAGTGCTGAATGAGACACTTGACACATCTCTGTGAAGCAGCCTAAAGTTAAAGGTAATGAACATATGGCTGATAGCTGCTACTCTGCCTCATAGCTTGCTAGCTCTTATTCCTGATGCTGAAAAGTCAGTCCACATTTTTATAACTTACTATTACTTTTTTTTTAAGGCCTGGACCTGAAAATGTGCTTTGGCTATCACGGAGATCGTTGCTGTCTTTGTGCATTATGATGGGTAGTGTTTACAAATGCCTGAAGAGATGGGAAATACCTATGCCAAGTAAGTGTTTAAAATGGGCACTAATGTGAGGAGGAATTTCTACTTATCATTGCTGGCAGCCAAAAAGAAGGCAGCATTTAATAAATAGGACCCGTGAGTGGGTGAACGTGTGTGGGGGGAACAATGCTCAAACAAATTTGAGCATATGATTACTTTTTCACTGGCAACTGAAGAATCACAGTATCACTTTGACATAGCTTGGCCACGGACATATTTTTAACTGAGGCATAAACACATAATATCATATTACTTCAACTGCTATTATAACATTGCATACAAGTAACTCCTGCTGATTTAACAGTGCTTGGAAAAAATAATATAGCATTTGTCTCCAGGGAATAAAATTCTTCAAGATCCTGGCAATTAGTTGAATGAAGCAACAGAAGCAACAAAAATATTAAAAGTGCTAAACAACTAATGTGAACCAAACTCGAGCAGCTTCCCCTGTGCCAAGAAACATAGAGACCTGATCTTGATTTTTGGCAGTTCTTCCTTTAACAGAGCTCCTATTGGTTTATATTGATCTAAAAATTAGGATCTGTTTCCCTGAGTTTAGTCTTGTCATTCTTCCTAAAATGCAGCTTGAAGCAGCAATGAATAAATTGTACATTATGGGGGGGCACCACTGAATAATTTACTAGAAGTGTGGAGGCATTTGGTATGTCCATGGGTGAAGAATTTTCAAGTCACTGTCCAGCGCTGAACTATTCCACTCAGCACTAGAGATCTGTCTTCCATACTTTCCAAAAGGCTGAAGTGCCATGACAAAGCATGACAGAACTCTCCAAATAGTTAAGCAACCGAGAACAATGGTATGAGACAATACTGCAAGATAGTGTTGCGTGCAGGGAGTGTTGCTGGCCTTGAAGTCACCTCTTGAAGTGTGGTAACACCCGAGGGTGTCTCCTGCCATTGCATCATTCAAATATGAACTGGAAAAAAAAAGAAACCCCAGACCTTTAAAGAAACCTATTTTCAGTGGGGAATTATTAGTAGATAGAAGCTGGTGGAGAAAGGACTTTGAGTCCTGCAGCTTTAATTCCCCCTCGAGTTCCATGTGTGTTCAAAAAGGTGGGGTGTCCTGAAGGAAAGGCAATCCATTAAGTCATTGCTCACCTTACAGTCACTTCATCTTCCCAGTGAGCATGTCCCACTTTGGGGGTCCTCTGCAGACAACTACCTGAAGCAAAATGGACTTTGGTCACTTTTCCCCTGCATTGCTTGCATGGTTCTGTGGGTTTCTGCGGCTCTGATCCACCATGAAGTTTACACTAGAACTAGTAGAAACCCTAAGGTGAATCTAGCCAAGTATTTCAAATGTCTTAATTCCACTGAGCAAATATTTTCAGATATCATCCTAACTCAAAAGTTTTCCATGTCTGATTCCAAACGAATCTTTTCTATAACAGTGTTTATATTTGGCTACCTGCCGAATCAAACCAAAGGGTTTCTATGGAGCTACACTGGGAAGGAATTTGGCCTATTCTCTTTAAAACATATTGTGCTTGAAAAGATGTGACATGTGATGCCAACTGGCTGCATTTTATCTTGAGTTGTTTCAGATAAACAGGGTCTGTTTTCTAGTAGGCTGAAGTACATCCATGGGAAGTGGAAAAGAAATACTTCCCTTTCGACCGAAGCCACCTTACCATGTTGAAACCCGAACGCTCTGGATGGCACTGTAATCAGAAACAGCAGACACACAGGTTTAAATTATATGTCAGATTTGAAATAGATGTGCAGTGGATCACTCTGATTAAGAGAGGCATATTTCGCCTCCTAGCAACTGAAGATTGCATTCCCCATTCTTCTGCAAAGACAATTCTGGCCGCGCCTTATGTTTGCTGAAATCATGACCGAGAACACCTACTCTGCTAGTGGAATATTGTGCACAAACTGGGAAGTAAACTGCTGCTTCGTCGTGGGTGTCCACTGCTAAATGCTTGGAAAGGCACACAGCATGAAGCCCCCATCGCTGTGAATAGCACTGTTATCTGATACAGCAAGACATGACACAACCAGTCATGGACAGGGAATAAATGTTTCATCAAACACCATAAGTACACCTAATAAAAATAAATGCTGGGATGTCTGTTTAAGTGTGATTTTCAAATTAGGCTTTTAAGAATGTGATGAGCTAGCTTTGATTTGCTGACATGACTTGCTTCCAAAAGGTGCAGGTTGACATTTTTGTCCAAAGTCAAACGCCTATGGGACTGGTGGATTTTCATTTGTCACCTTCCCGCAGCCAGGTGTGTCTGACATCAGGTGTGCTCCAGAATCAGAGCTGAACACCATCACTGTAACAGGTCAGGATGCTGGCTTGATTTCTAATACAAAGCTTGTCGGACGTTCAGTTATTTCAGTTACATTGCAGACTGATCTTACATGATATTTTACGAGCTGTAGCAGTTAATTGATGCACAAACTTCCTTCCCTAAACCTGATTCAAAACTGTATAAAAAGATAGATACTTCATGGTACAGACTGGCTTTTTGAAGTCCTTAAGATGGTTTAAATTGTTATAATTTCTCATTAAGTTTAAAAAAAAAAAAACAAACCCACAAACCAATAATTCTCCATTTAGCAAACTACACGTACGTTAACATGAGTGAAAGAAGAAATACATCCTGTACCAGAGTCACACGAGGATACAGTCATGCACAGAGATATAATCAAAGTAGTAAAATGAAACAAGCATGTTTTAGCATATTTCTGTTTTGCTTTTCAGGTTTACTGAACGTCAGCTGCGTATAGAATGAAAATAAATTGCCTGGCTTCAGTCTTCATTAGCTAACGAAGTATGCTATAGTGATACAAAGCTGTTGGAGTGTGTGAAATACATATACCTCGTAGAGTGTCAACAAGCCAAAAAGCCACAGCATCGTGACAGAAAAAGGTAAGTAGGCAATACTTACACAGTAAGTAGAGTTGATAGAAAATAATTTCCCATAATAATTATTTTTATGATTCTTCAACTGTAATTTATAAATAAATAATAAATAAGAGCTTGCAACATACAGTTGTCTGTGGACTCTTGTCTATTAGCAATTAACAGATGTAGACAGAGGCATTTCTATTTACAGAGAAAGCGCTTGAAGAAAATGGACCTGAATTATTTAATCATCTTTGGCATGAGAAAAAAAAGATCGCCATGAATTCTAACATTTATTTGCAAACACGCAGGCAGTCCTGTATGACTATTATGTGTATGAAGTCAGCATGCTTTTAAATTGTAAAAGATATGAATGACTTAGCATATAAAATAACCCCAAGATGTCATTAGGAAGCTATGACAGTCGTTCCCCCTTTAATTTTCTGCATAAAACACCGACAGCCAAAATGGTTCTGGAGCAGACGGCTGTGAAAACGGAGTGGCAGTGGGAAAGCCCTCCTTTTGAACTCATATGAGATAAAAGATAATTATACTGGCGGCACTGTTGTTTTTTTTTTTTAACTGCTTGCTTAGCATACAAATAGCGCAGCCGGAATGAGGCTTGCTGTCACCCTGGTAGGCAGACATGTACATCGGCTGTAGAAAATGCACGGTTCCTGGTCTGTCTGCTTGGATTAAGGTGGCTCATTGCGTGTTGGGACCTGCACAGTCTTGGGGACACGCCTTTGCGTTAGTGCCAAGGATGGCAATACGCTCCACTTCATGTAAATACCATACAGCCCTTGGGCTCCTGGCAAGCCACCAGGGCAGCCCACAGCTCTCTTATGAAGATAATACGACTGTGATATTTTCCAGAAATCAATCAAAATGCTGCAGCCACTTTGGTGTCATCTGCAGCACGTGGGATCCTCTAACCTAGAATTCTTAAGTATGATCTAGATTTGTATATTTATTGTAGTTACATGCACATACGCACAAAAGAGCTGGAGTGGTGTCAGTAACTTCTCCTAACTGAAAGTTGAAAGAGTGAAAAGATGAATCCAAAGACTTGGAATTGGATTTTAAACATATTGTGCAACAGGTTAGTGGGACCACTTCTACCACTGACAAGAGTCCAGTCCTGCAGATCTGTCTTGCTTACTACAGTTTTCTGGTAGTCCCTGTGTGATATTGGCAGGTTAATAATTTCCTTTTGCTTTCTTTTTCTCCAGGCAAAGCCATACGTTTGTCTAATATCACAGGGGGTTGTCATGGAAATTAGCATACTATAAAATGAGGATGGCAAATAACTCCGTTTCCAAATGCTGTGTTCAGCAGCCAGAGGTATTAGTGGATTTGGCAGCATTTGCCAACTCCTTTGCACATGAATAACCCTCCTCACATGGTTTAAACAAATGAAACTAGGATAAATGAGATTAATTTGCCAATAGCAAATTACATTCTATTTAAAAATACGAATAAGCCTGTACTAAATCCACATGTTTTTGTATATTTCCCTTATCATTTTCATGCACGGAAACACTACAGCAGACTACTCAAGAGTACAGGCTGCAGTACACTGCAGCTGGAAAGAGTGTCCTAGAGCAGCGGTACCTTTCCAAGAGCTTGGAGACCACAGATGGGCATGTCGCAAGGACCCGGGCCCAAGGAGAAAAAGCAACCTCTCGCACAACTCATGCTACTTTGGAGCGGAAAGACCTGCGTGTTAGAGCAGCCTTACTCAACACACCCAACTCAGACTGAAGGGAGCATAAAGCTGAATTAACCTACCCTTGTAGATTTTGTTACGTGTCTAGCCATAGCTGGGGGTACTGGTTACTCTATCCAGTGGAAGGCAGAGTCTGCTGCAAACACGATGTGAAACCTAAAGAGGTTATTTCTCTTCTTGTCTCCTTTGTCCATCACATATTCCCACTGGTCCTCCAAACTCCATTTTGTCCTCAATTACTGCATTCCTCAATTTGCTATGACTTCAGCTCTTGCTGATGGACAGGGAAGATTTTTTGATTAAAGTAACTTCTTACTTGAGTGCCACAAACACTTTGTTAAAAAATGTTCCTATTCCCTTCCCTAAGATGTTCATATATCTTCCCTTTTAAGAAGTCATGATCTCTCCTCATCTCCCCTTGGATGCTTTTGTTTCCTTCGTTGCACAACTCTTTTCCACTTGCCATATTCCCCTCTAAATCACCTTCATTTATCTACCCCCTCTCCCTTATATGTCTTTCTTCTACCATCTATTCCATTTGTCCTACTGGGACTTTCAGACTTTTGCTGTTTCTTCCCTTCCCCATTCCTCTGAAGGGTTTTTTCACTCCCTCTTATCCACTGGGACTTCTCCTCTGCCCTGTTTTTTGTGCCATCACCCTTATTTAGCAGGACTGTGTGCTAGCTACTCCCTCTCCCAAGTGCAAAGACTTCAAGATGGGACCTAATGCCAGTGGTTGCAGAGGGAGCACAAAGGCTGCCTTCACCTGGGAGGAGACACTTGGAGCACAAAATAAGAAAAGGGTTAAGAGGGTCTCCTTAGTTCCTTACTTGGAGCTGACAGCATGATTTAGACCATCCTTCCTGCAGGTAGCTGCGTGGGACCATTCACTATAGGACCAGTTGCACAACCATTTATCACAAGTGCTGACTACGGAGAAGGGTAACCAAGAACACAACGACTCCCTCTAGTGATGAATCCTTCCACACCTTTCAGGACTGACAAGATGTGGGGGCAGATGGTGGCTTCCCTTGATAAAGTCAACTAACTTGGAGGCAGGATGGAAGCATCCTTCTCTTAAAAGGAAAATAAGCCTGTTTTAAAGGTTATCACTTATCACCAGGAAAATTACATGCTGGATATTTAAAGGCTTCTTGAAAAGCAATAAAAAACAAATAGCAGAAAAGTGATGTCATTTCTGACATTGTTGGTGTGGAAGCCCCCAGTAGGAATTATTGTAAACCATTTCCCAATCTGCTTTTATACAGGCCTAGGAATTAAAAAGAAAACTTTAGTGTTTAATGCTTAAACCAAATGTTTAATTTTGAACATCCCCATAGAGTCACACTGCAGTGTGGAAGTTGTAGTTGAAAGCCCAGATTCCTTCATCTTCCTGACATTGAATCTACAGTATAACAAAAACAGTTTGAAACTAGTGTAGAAATAGTTCTAACTGGAGCATTAACATAATTTACTTCAGTCATGTTCTTCAGGATCATTTATATCTTACACATGTGATGTGTAAATATTCACCCTCCCTATACATATACAGTTGGATTTTATATATTATATATAAAAACACTCCCTTACAAAGTATGATTCATTGGTTTAACTCTTGGTATTTTAGCTTTTCCAGTACGTTCAAAAACAATTTATACACTTAGAAATATGGTGTATATAACCAACCATTACTGTTAATGTAAGTAGAGATGTCTTCTCTTCCCATCTGTAGAAGACACATTACACGCGCATTAGGCTAAGCAACAAAAACTACTGAAACAATTCAAAGCTGTAGAAGAACAATGAGCCAAGCTTTGCTTGGTTGTTTTCTGTGCCATTAGAAAGTGGCTTACTACCTGATTTATAATTATGGATAGTAAAATATACATATCAAGACAAAAGAATGTAAAATGCTGCCCGTTAGCATGTACAAGAGCTGATCCTACAACAGGGTGTGCCTCGGCCCAGGAGCAGGACTATGCTACCTTATGATTAGAGAGCAGGGCTTGGAGTCAAATCCCATGGTCTGTCCTGCCATCGGTCTGTGGGCAAGTTGTCCAGTCTTCCTGGGTTTTGGTTCCTCAAAGGAACGGCAAATCTTATCAACCCAAACTGTATCTTAACATTTTTTACCTAATCAATGTCTGAGAAACACAGAGGTCTGCTGACTGGCAAGAATTATCCTGTTTTCATTTGACATGAATGAAAGGCATCCTCACTGAATACACACTGAATATCAGCAAGCCCAATGTAAATACATTATAAAGAACATCCTTACATAAACGTGGAAACAGTTCACATGCACGTGCAGAGAAAATGGAAAAAATGAGTGCCCTCATCCAGCATAAAGCTTGTGCCATATGTGATTACAAGGACTTGTAGGCTGAAATGAGGCTGGGTATATTCAACATTTGGGTCCCACATTGGCTGTTACGGATCTTCTTAATGTTGTCACTCACAGACAGCCCACCCACACGTGCTCTTTGAGACAAAGGAGAGTACACTCCTTTTTTGAGTGAAAGATGCAACCAAGAACCTGCTTCCTTATTTTGTGTGCAACCAAAGAAAATTTCATGGGACCTCTGCTGAAAACATTTAGGTCAGATAATCACTAACCTGCCAGGCTTTGAGGTCTGTGCTGCCTCAATGTAAACAATATACTTGGGAACAGAGACAATGTTGATCCTCTGTACCAAGTGGTTCCTCTAACCACAGAGAATGCCATGTGTTGGCTCGGATTCATTCAGTTCAGCTTGATGGTATTGGCAGGGTGGAGGGAACATGCTTGATGATCTCCAGAAATAAGACATCTCGTTTAGCATCGTCAGAAGCCTGAATATGTTGAATATGAATTAAATATTCTGACATTTTACCTGGAAAAAATAAGGACTTTTTGCTGTGTGTAAAATGTGATTTCTTTCTAAATGCTATAATATGCAGTGATTTTCACAGGAAAAAAAAAAAAGTATGTCAATGATATATAAACCACAATACCACCACATTTCACGTCCCCACCTCTAAGCAGGGTATTACAGATGTCCAATGACAACAATCCATTTCAATTTTTTTTGGTAATAATTACTGAAAATTATTTTGGCTGAAATTTCCCAAATTCTTCAGCTTGGGGCAGAAATTTAAGCCAGAAAATTTAACCCAGAGTGGATAAAAATCCAGAAACTTTCTCAGAAAATAAATAAAAATTATACGATAGGGAATTTTGTATAGTGCAAAGGAGGAAAAAAATTTTTGTTGTCAACCTTATTTGGCTGGCAAACCCAGACATATTCTGTATGCAGGCTCTTCTTTGGGTCTGAATTAAGATCAGCTGACCAGACTAGCTTATGACTAAAATCACTCAGGATGTCTTGGGTATCTACCTTCTCCCAACAAGTGTATATTTTGGGGCCTGTCTGGCAAGTAATCCTGAATATTTAGGTTGCCACACACCAACTTGGGTAGTATGAGAGAGGAAATACGTAGATTTGAACATTATGCTTTCTCACGTTAGAAGAGCAGCCCAATTTGTTATTCTGTCCATCATGTTTCCTCGAGTATTGTCCTGGGTCACTCGGCACTCGCTGAAAGGAATGCCTGACCAGCAATCAGCTGCACACGTAGGCACTAGGAAACCATGAAACTTTGTCCTGGACCTCACATCCCCCTCCCCAAGCCCTTGGAACGAACTGCGCTACTTCCTTAGAGGAAGACATCTCTGCCCAGGTTATGCTGGAGAAAGGCTCTTCATCAAGTGAATTGATAACAGGGGTGATCAAAGTCTGGCAGTTGTACCTTATCTGTCGGGGATCATAATTCAGGAATGAAGCTGCCCTTCAGTTTGCTCCTCCCCACCATTAAATTACATTCAATCACTGCATGGAGAATGCAGCCCATGCGCTCGCAGCCAGATGTTATCATTACAGGCCTTTTCTTATAAACTGATGCTGAAACCTGAGTGGTTGATGAGACTAGCTAAGCAGTTGTACCTTTGACCTGGTTGCATTAAACTTGCCCTATCAATTTAAGCTTAGTATAAACACCATTTCCCAGAGTCCCTCATGACTTCAGTAGTGAGAAGAAGCTGACTAAGCCTAAACATTTTTTAACAGCAATCTTGTCTTACAACACCAAGGGGATTTGCCATGTATCTGGGGCTTTATAAAACCATATGAACATGCTGAAAGAATTAAAGTCCTTTAAAAAAGCAAAATTGATGGTGACAGTCCTTTTAGAAAACCAGTTTGTAGAATGTCAGCACAAGACGAGTTGGAAACAGGACTAAAATAGTTTTTAAAAAATACAACAGAATTGTGTTTGTTTCACACATTTGTTCCTGAATACTGAGATTTAGAGTTAAAAGACAAAACAAAGAAAAAAAATGTCCCAAACTGAATTCACCACCAATTAAAAAAAACTCCCCCCCAACACTCCACAAGTCAAAGCCCTTTCAGATATATCACTCATCTGAGATCTCCAATAAAACATAGAGCATATTTACCCCACCATTTCAGATTTATTTTTAATAAAGCTTGGTCTATTTCACATTGAGGATAATTCAGTTAATCCTATCAAAAGTTTCTATGTAGCAGCACATAAGCTACAGCATATGGTACAACATATGGCCAACAAAGCTTGGCTAGGCTGAATAAAGGGGGACATGCTTATAACTGTAAGCATAAGAATGGAAGTAACATCATATTTAAGTTTTATTGCCTCCTATGGAATGAGAAAGCAGGGGTTTGGTACTGCAAATGTTGGTAAATCAAAGGGACACAAACCAGCAGAATATGGATCTTCATCTTGCCAGGTTGCAAGTCCTGTCTCCCTAATGCAGAAAAACACACTTGAAGTTGAGCAGGTGAGTACTCCTGCTTATTTTAGCAGAAGTAGTCAATCCTCTGCAAGACTGAGCCTCTGACCCAGAATTAGAAAACGAGAAAGAATTAAAGAAATACCCAAGACTGGCACTCATTTTAAAACAAAAGCTTTGTGCCATCAGTTGGTTATACTAACGTAACAAACCAGTCAGTGGAACTGCTGCTAGAAGTGCAAAAAGGAAGCGCATTAAGCAAAATGTAATGATTTCATGCTTATGGATATTAATGCAGAACATGACTCAGAGCACTGAAACATAAAGCACATAAAAAGCCAACAAAAAATTACTAACTTGTTTTACTGTTTTGAAACCTAACAAAGCAAGCATATGCACGTAAAAAACAAAAAACCCCAAACAAACATAAAACCCCAATCCAACCAACAACTACTGCTACTTAAATAATTATGGAGAAGTTTGTTTTCAAGAACTAGTTTACCTGAGTTGCTACCTCAGTCACTCTTAGCATCAGCAGCATCTACTTTTGTTAAATTAAACAAATGCCAGTATTCCACTGTGGGAAGAAAGTGCAGGTAAGGACAAAAAAATAATCTGGCTCATAATTTTACATAATACAAAGGAAGAAAGTAATCTAGAACTTGATGCAGAGTTCTTTTGTGATTCAAATTAAAGAAGGGTCCATTTATGCAAATAAGTAAAGTACACATTTAAATGACAAGAACTAAAGCAAACATTAAAAGAAGACTTGCATAAATTGCTTTACTTGCAGAAAGCATCTCTGTTTCTCTCCTTTTGGGATCAGAAGAGGCAGAGCCAATCCAGTGACCTTGACTCTCAATCCAGAGAGGAGAAAAAATAGAAAAAAGTATCAACTCTTTCCTGCAAACTTTCTAAAGTAACGTTGATTTACCTAGCTGTGCCCTGTCACTAGACAAGATACTTCTGTCTCATAGCTTACAGCACAATGCGAAAGCATCTGAGTAGCTTTCACTCTACATTTGCTACTCTTTCACTCTACTTGCTATTAAGAGTGATGTAGCTGTGACAGAATCATAGGATGGGATGTTCAAAGGGACCTTTCAGATAATTGAGTCCAACCATCAACCTAACACTGACAAAAAGCATCTCTAAACCATGTCGCTAAGCACCATGTCTACCCATCTTTTAAACACCTCCAGGGATGAAGAGTCCACCACCTCCCTGGGCACAATATAGGCTAATTTATCCTTCCAGGAACTGGAGTAACAGCTAAGATGGAGAAGATGAGGTACAGCATAATAATAATAATAATAATAATAATAATAATAATAATAATAATGTATAAATGGGGATGGCAATAGGTCACAAAAGGGGAAGTCTTAGGCTGTCATGAAGTAACTGGTGAGGTTTGCCATTATCAGTGCCATTACCATTACAGCCACTTTCAAAATTATTACAAACAAGCTGAGGAAAGTTGGTCATGGCTTAAATTTGAGAAACATCAGTACAGAAGAGGCTTGGGTTAGAAAGAAACAACTGGATCAGCACCATAGAAAAGAGTGGAGAGTCAAGAGGAAAAAGCTTGAGATAATTCACTTAGAGACTAGAAACAAAAGGCTCACTGTATTTTGAAATAACTGGTGTAAAGAAGAACCTGGAGGTACCAGTTCATCACAGGTGACTGTGAATCAGAAGCGTGATGCAACCACGAAGGGAAAGAATCTTAGTATGCACAGTATGAGGCGTTTCCAGCCAAAGTAGGGGAGTATTACTGCTAGCGTATGAGACGCTGATTGATGTGTCTTTTATTTCAAATACTGTGTAGTATTTAAACACTTCTCTTGGTACTGTCATTAAAAGAATACAAGCTGGAGTTAGAGCAGATATAAAGAAAACTTGTAAGGATGGTCAAGAGGTGCAGAAACATCTTATAAGAACACAAGGATGAATTTTGTTTGTTTAGTTAACCATACTAAAACATGGGAGGTGATACAACTGCGTGTTATACAGTCACTTGGAAGAAGATGTTATAGCATCACCAATGGAAAGAACTATTTAAGTGAAGGCCAGTTGTATAAGAGCAGATGGATATAAGCTTGCCAAAAATGCCAATACAGTGGAAGGTTAGACGAAAATTCCTAACTATAAGATCTGGCAGATTCCAGACTGCTGTACAGTGGGATTAGCTGGGGCTAAACATCCTTGTGACTTTTCGTGTGCAATTCATGAAAAGGGTTTCACAATATGACACCTGCACCAGAGCTGAAGTGTAGGTGTCTTCCAACTTGCTGTTAACAGCATGGCTATAACATGAGCATCAGCATCTGGAAATACTCATATTCTTCTTAACGATTTAATATCTTAAATTTATATCATGCTTTTCAATCCAAAGGATCCCAAAGCAGTTAAAATGACAATTGATGTGCAATCTCTGAAGAGAGGGCTTCATTCACTGCAGAAATAGAGCTGCAGCACACGTGAAAGGCAGCAGCTATTTAAAGTGTGGTTATACTCAAACTATAAGGAAGTGTTTACATTTTATAATAGGGAAGACCAAAGTGGTCTTTTGGGGGAGAAAGTATTTTCACTGGAAAAATGTAAGTACTCTGTATTTCCTGTTTTCTTCTCCAGGCAGGAGTTCTGCTGTTGATGTAATGGAGGGACCAATGCAGCGATCCTAGTAGAATGGAGGCAAAAATATTTCCCCTGTTCATGCATCTAAAATTCATGAAAATAATTTTGCTATGTGTAATGTTCCAAACCCATCACTACCCTCTTATTTTAGAACTTTCCTGCCTTCTTCAGGAAATATTATCTCAGGAGATTCATTAGGACTTGATCAAACTAATCCCTCTAAATCAAAGATGATACTGAAGTATGTTCATGCAGGATCCCCCAAGGAGTGGGATAACTGCACCTACCTTGCCTGCAATACATGAAAACCCCCAAAAATCAGAGTGGACCTGTGCAGGCCACATACAAAGGCTTGGCCAGCTGTCAAACCCAAACCTTCAAAAATCGTGAGACTGGCTTATGAGCAGAATGATGCTATGCTCCCTCCACCTCGACTTTGGGACTGTTTTGATTTGTCTGTTTTAACAAAAACTAAGAAAACTTTTTTTTTCAATGAAGGCATAGCATATAATCACTCTGGGTAAAATACAGACATGACTTTTAAGGACTCTCATTTGGCATCTTTCACCAAAAGTGACTGCAAAGAAAAGTGCAAGCTCATAAGAGCAGTAGTTTAAGAGTTAAAACTTAGCATCACCAGATTCTGTTTAGCTTTGGAAAACAGTCAGGACAGCACATTGGTCACCCCATTATCAGATATAAGTGAAAAATATATATTAAAATCAGTTCTCTGTAAAAAGAAATCCCAGTGCAATTGTGATTCTTTACAGTGATAAAACAGAAGTAACATACAAAAACTGAAGAGAGAGGACCATTGTTCCTGGTAACACCTGAAACAACAGGCAAATTACTAGCTATCGTAGGCTCAAGGTCGATTGTTCTGGAAGCTGCAAAATGAGCAGCAAAAACAACAAAAAAGAAAAACTCTTCTTGAAGAGTTTACAGTAAAATCTCAACATACTTGAATGTTCAGAACAGTCTGAAACCCAGGTAAGGAAAAATCAATGCCATGTAAAACTTGGAAATAACTTTCTCAAATTAAGCCAAATAAGGAAATTTCCCTTTTAATTGTAAGGAATGAAAGTTTCTCTACAGAACAGCTGAAATAGGCATAGATGTGTCTTTTCCACAGCTTTTTTCTACTTTTCTCCCTTTATTCTGCATTCCGTAGTTCCAAATGGGGGAGTCATCTGCGGGTCACACCGTTGCCTCCGGTGCTACTTAAACAATTTTAAAAAAAATGTATCTTCACACCGGCGACACGCACAACCCGTGTAGGTTGGGATTTCCACGAGCGGTTGTTATCTGAGCCCCTCGCTGCTGCCTCGAGCCCCCCCCCCATCCGCTTCCTCCTGCTGGCTCCCAAGGCTGCCCGGGCTCGGCTGCCTGGCTGTCACCGCGCCGCCGCGGGGCTTGGGGAAATTTTAGACAAGCTCCCTCATTTCCATCAGGCTCTCCTCCCAACGCACGCACGCCCCTGAGATGACTCCGGGGCATCGGCTCACCTGAAGTATTTGACACGGGCTTCCTTGTAAGCAGCAGTAGTTGATAGGAGGCCCATAAGGGCTGTACTAGCCACCGTGTCACTCAGCGGATTACCAAGGAAACTTCTGACAGGAAAAGCGCTCGCTTGTTTCTGCCTGGTGGTGGGCTCAGCTTTCTCCCATCCCAGGGCTGCCAGGGCCTCAACCAGCCTCTAGTGAAAGCCACCCGGTGGTGTCCCAGCAGCCCTGGAGTACCCGTGCCTTCTTTTCCTCTTCCTCCCAGGACATTGGGTCGAAAGCTGTGTCCCACCTCCTCATGAGTTGGAAAGGTCCCTTTTTCTCCCTGGGCCCTTTTTGTACCAGCCTGGGCAGAACGGAGGAAGAATGAGACCCGCCAGCTCCGTCCCTGGCACCCGGGTGGCTCCCCTGGGGTGTTATTTCTCCATAACGCCTCGGCTGCTGCCAGATAAAAACGTTGGACTGTTTAGAAAGCCCTGGCCCTCCCATATTTTACAGCCAGGACTCAAAATAAAACAGGGATTTGGCAGCTTTGCCAGGTATATCTGTTCTGCCATCCCAGTGAAAGTTCACCCCAACCTGGTCAACTCATGTGCCTTTGAAAAAACAGAAGTGTGGCAGTTTGCACATGCCCAGCAGAGACCTGATAGGGATAGATAGCTTAAATTTCTCAACAGTTCAACCTCCCTCAAACATCTTACATGTTCTGGGTATTGGCTGGACAAAGCAAGCAGGTAAGCCCTCTTTTGACATACAAAGGAGAGGGCGAACCTAAGATCCTGCAATGCTTCTGTTGCCTAGCTTCTAGGTATTTGCATTTGTACCTTAAAATTCCTTTAACTCATGTGTGGTTTCTATTTTTTTTTTTATTTCTGTTTTTCTAGTGTATAATAGCCTGTGTACACAGACAGATAGACAGTTTCTGTTTGGTAAAGCAGGAGATTCCTGCATGCTCTGCTTGCATTGAAAAAGGTCCATACTCAAGAATGAACTGGCAGACAATTCAGTTTGTCGGTTCATAATATAACTGGACTGCCAAGGGAAGATAGGAAATCAGTGATTTTGCCTAAGGGAGCAATCTTAAGTATAAAAAGAAGAAGAGAGGGAAAAACAGACTAAAAACCTTTAAAAACCTTCATTGTTTAACTAGGAAAAAAAAAAAGTAATCCCAAACCATCAATTACTGAAGCATATGAATATTATTTAGAACACATTTTAAAATTTTAAAAATGAAATACCTTGGATCTAATTTTAAACAGGTTTTGCATGGTGTAACATCATTGATGTCAGCAGAATAATTTCCAAGTTATAAATTTGTTAACATAAGGTTAGTGCAAGGTTGCAGTACAGTGGATGAGAATCGCTTTGAAAGTACAGTATGAGATGGAAGACTGTATGCTAATGTTGAATAGTCTGCTAGGAGATTATTTGCTTTCTGCCTACACAGCCAAGCTACATACTAATTAATGCTGCCACAGAGACTGTCATCTCCTAAGGCACAAAGCAAAACAGTAATATTCTAACAATAATAATTAATATTCTCTCTTATGAATATTGTTCAAATAAAAGGATGTTGTATTTTAATACACATGTTTACCAAGACCATGTAGAATACAAAGCTCCTATTTTACTTGTTGTTCTTCTGCCAAACACAGACAATGATTAGTAAATACCTTTGAGCTGATGAACAAAGATAGGGGGTTACATCTTTAGAAAGCAATAGTAACCTCCTCAGAAATTTAATTTGGCTGTAGTTCAAAAACCAATGTAAACAGCCTGGACACCCATCTTAAACAAGGCTTATTCACACTCTCAGCCAAGAAGAGTTGACGAAACAGTCTTTTAACGGCCTGGTTTTGCCTTCTCAGATAGACACACACATGCAGCGCCCATGGTTAAATATACAGCAACAGCCGTGGATGAGGCAGGGTCAGGAAGCACCCCTGTACCAACAGGCATCAGCTGTAAAGCACAGGTCCTTTACAGACAGCTGGCCTGGCTTCCTAACTCCTTCATGGCTTTGGGTGGCTGCAGGAACACTTCCAGCTCTTGCAGACTCCTACGCTGAACAAGTGAGATGACATCCAAAATCAAACCTCAGCAGCAATACTAAACATTGGGAAAACTCCTGAGAAACAAGCTGGACCATGACCTGCTGCTCAGCTCCAGAGGCATGAGGTGATAGCTAAGCAATGGACAAATACTAGGTGACAGAAACCAAATTAAGAATGGAAAGTGGAACAAAGGCTCAAAGCTCAGTTGTTACCAATGTAAACTAGGGCTGCATTTATTACTTCGGAACGAGGAAGAAGGTGGAAGGACTGTGTCTCCATCAGTGCAACAAGCAGAACTGGGAACAGCATATTGAACTTGCAGGGCAACACATGCACAGGAGCAGGGAGCAGAGGGCGATCTAATGGGCTGGGGTGCTCACAGAAATAATGCAGGTATTAAAAATTTATAGTGAAGAATCACTGGCTTATGCAAAGTGAGACGGCAAAGCAAAAGGACAAATTCCTTACACTGATGCCACGGGATTAAACAGTGAACCCCAGAATTGCTGCATGGCAAGATAAACTGAAGAAGACCCCGGCTCATGTGACACTTAATATAATAATTTTTGCATGGTGACAACGGCATTTAAAATAAAAGGTAGTTGTAGTCACAACAGTACATATAAATTGTAGCACTTTAAGAACCAGAGGACACCTAAACAAAGGACATCTTGAGAACAACCAAAACTGGCACATCTGACATGCCGTTACTGACATTGCTGTTACAGAGGTCAGGATGCTGGAACATGACGAAGAGTGGAAAAGACATTCTCAGCAAAAAATCATTCAGAGGAACATAAAAGACTCAAAAACATAAGAAAAAAAAACCTAATAAAGGAAAGACTAGGAAAAAAAATAATGCTCTCAGAAGATTTGAGAAGGCCAACAGTGTTCTTGGATCAAGAGTACTACAGTGCCCAGTGTTATACATTACATCCTCAGGAATGAAAAAGAAAGGGAGATTAAAGAAGTAGTGGATAAATATGATGAAGAATGGCATGCAATACAAAGGTTCAGAGAGGAACAAAGCTACAGATCTGATAGAAGGCAGAAAGCAGTGGCAAGATTTCATTCCCACCCACTGCTACCACAAACAGTAATTGAAATAAACAAACAAACCAACCCCTGTTCAATTATTCAGACCAGTTAATTTGGAGTTGTTTGTTTGCGGCAGAAGACCGAGATCTTTTGTTGATATAACTGAAATCGTGCCAGCTAGAGGTTAAATCCTGCCTGCCAGACGTAACTTGGGGTACGAAGAATCATGTTACACGTCTCGGAGAAAACTCAGTTCTCCAAACCCCCCTCAGAGATCCCACGGCTGGTAAGGGTAAATCATACCGTCTGCTGCTCTCTCTTACTGAATTCGTGCTGCAGCCCCTTCTTCAAGAACACAATGATCCCAGATCTTTCCCAAGCCTCAAGATTTTGTATCTCCTGCAGTACATGGACCGTAGTTTCTCCTAGATGCTTAAAATATATCACCTAGATGTTTAAAACATATTTATTTTGGCATTTCCCCCATTTTAGTGTAGTTTGGCCCTAAGTTACCATTCATACTTACTTTTTTCCTCATCTCTTCTATAGGTAACTGTACACTGCATATGCTGCACACTGGCCAAAAGTAAGTACAATGTCAGAATTATATTCAATACTTTCCTTGATTGAAGCACCATGCCCTGACTTATCAATGACATCAAGTTCCTACTTCGTAATTTCCCATTTCTAGTTACAGACTTCTGATGAGTATCTGCATTTCGCACTGAGGTATGATTCGGTGAATACACCTCAGTCTTCTTGCAAGTTGCTAAAAATAGTAAAGAATACCTGACTCTGTCTAGTGGAGTCACCCCATTCTGGTGAGTAGTCCATCTGAGAAACCTCCTTGAAGACAACAGGACAACTCCCATATTTTCATGATGGACTTGTTAGTGGGCATGATTCACCATTTCTCCATTCCATCTTTATGCCTGTGTAATTAAGTCAATGGGGGTTACATCAAGATAAAACTGAAGAGCATAATGCAAAGGTGAGTCAGATCCCACACGATACAAAATGTAAAAGAACCGTTTCATAGCAGGATGATGAAAATTTGGAACTTGCTTATCAGAAAACACAAGCTTCAAAGTGATTCCTGATCATTTTGGAATTGGCATTACAAAATCAGCATAGGCTGGTTCTATTGTTAGTCAGATCACAATTGGGCAGGAAACATGCCAATGCAAACCTCCTGAAAGATACTTCATATTTACTCTTGAACAATGAATTGGTCTTCCAGAGGGGAAAAAAATACAAGATTGACAATGGACTACATTGTTCTTTGATGTTGCAGCATGGACAAATCACAGGTGTATTACGTAAATACCTGTCAAACTGACAATTAATATCAATTAGGCTTTAATCTGACATATTACATTGGGTGCAGCAAATGCAAAATCTGTTCAAAGTAGATCACAGATATGTACCCTTCAATTAGACATGAGGGAGGAGGAAATTCTACTCTCTGGGAAAGAACAGCATTTAACTCCTGAATTGCTAGAGATCTCTGTGGACGAAATTCGTGAAGGTGGCCAGTCTAAAAGGTGGCCAGTCTAAAACTTTTTTGAGTCCTAGCAATTTCAAAAGTGTAGGTGGCATTTAAGTAGTCAGAAGGAGCTGTTCCTTCTCTTTCTACGGACACACATACTCAAGTGCACAGCATTTATCAGCTTTTTTCTTTAACTCATATAAAGGCCAGAGTAGAGGAAACAAGAGACAGATCTGTCTGGATCAGCCATCCTGAAACAATCACTTTGGAGTTGGAAAGTAAGAGAGTACTCACAAAACTACACAGAAGATAAAAAATGGCACTTTAATCTCAGAGTGTATCTCAGAGCTGGAAACTGGACTAGAAGAACAAACATCTCTTAATTTACATAGAGAAGACCTGCAGACATAGCTTCCCCAAAAAGGGTATGTATGTGTGAAGAGCTCCCTGTGTGACCATGCTCGATATACCTGTCATTTTTTTTTCAGGCTTTACAACACTGAACAGATCCCTAAAATGCTACAATCAAAACAGCAATACAGTAATGTCATCAAAGGTAAAAACTGCAAATATATCACCAAAATAGACGCAAAAGATTATGCTACAATGGATTGTCCTAGGGTTAACCAGACAGAAGTAAAACACACGATAGATTCTCAGCAAGATTCTCAAGCAAGCCACAGTTCTTGTCACGACTTAATACCTGAAAGCAGACAATACTACAATATTTTGTGGTATATGAAGAACACATAAATGAAGCAAAAAGCCCATTACTTGTCCTCTTTCAGGAATAAGCATCTAACCTGTGCAATACTATTTCTACTGTTTCATAGCTTTCCTTCACATATGCTGCACCTGCTTCCCCATTTTGAATTAACTTTTACATTTTATTAATTATCTTGTATATTGCCTCCAAAATAGGATGTCATCTTATTTTTTATACAGCGCTATTTTTGTTAGAGTTTTTTTATGCTGTGTAAAGCTTTTCTTATTTATGGACTTTTCAGAGAGCTGGCTGAAAGAAGACGTTCAAATAAATTCTCATTAGTCCTGAAATATGCATATAGAATGAATTCTTTTTCCACTGCTTTAGGTACATACATCTTTACAATAAGCCTTCTATTGCTGCCATATAGCATGGTATCTGTCAAAACATTCACGAGCAAGAAAATCCCTCTTCCTTCTTCTACTTGGCATTCCTAACTGTGTTGCTGACTTTCAGTAAGGTAGAATACCTAATGAAGTATTAATTTTTCTGCCTTTTAGGATGTGAAGCTCTGGGATATCTACACAGCCGCCAAGGGAGCATGGCTGCACTCCTTGCACTTTTGAACGTGAGCAGCTTTGGGGTAATTCTTGGTATCACCTTTTGGAGACATCTCTACTGCAGTGTTTGAAAAGCAGTGGGAGAAGCTTTTCATTTCACTTCGTACTTTCACAAAGTATTTCAAGCTGCTGTCCTGACATGTCTGAATGAAGCAGGAGAAGGTTTCCTGCCAGAGAGCTACCCCGTGGTATGCAGCCGCTCACCGCTCCCTGCTCCGGGGCTGCATTGACTTAGTCAGGTGGCTGGCTGCTGTTGATGGTGTGCACACCTCCTGAGTGGAGAGATCAATGCAAGGACAAAGAAGGGGAAACAGGCCATCACTTAGTTCTGTCATTAATTTGTATGTATAAGGAAAAAAAAAAAAAGGAAAAAAAGAAAAAGGAAGAAAAGAAATAAAAGAGAAAAAGAAAAAAGGACTTTAATAGTAACAAGCATAACTTCAGAGTCCCTTCTAAATAAAATATCCCATTCAAATAAACTGTGAGCCACCCAACAGACATTTGCATAAATCAGAATAGTTCTAGTTAGCCTCATGGTCCCCATCCTGGTGACACTGAAGCTAATGACCATATTTTCTGTGGAGTAGTAGCAACTACGTCTGTAGTATTCCCAAAATCCTTACTTTTCCAAAGTCATCATTCTTTCTCTTTCTATTCTCTGTCTCTTGATATTATTTTCCAGTCTAATGCCTATGCTGTTACTGATTGAAGTTATATATATTAAAAAAAAAAGGAAAAAGCTAAGCCACGTGTACTTTATGACCTTCAGAAGTTACATGATACCGCACTATGACAGCGGTCGGATAGAAACAAAATTCAAAGTTTTGGTACATTTGTTCAAGCAATATATGGCATCATATATATCTATCATTACTGTATGTAGTTCCATGTCCAAAAAGTAACCTGAGGAGGATTCATATCACGTACTTCACATGAAATATGAGCACAACTCTAGGTAATATCCACCCTTCCACTCCATGAAGAATAGAAATTCTGAGATTCCCAAAGGCTCTTGAGCTTTGCTAGTGAGCCGAGTGTCCAAAGCAAATGGCATTCTCAGGAAACACCCACAACACAGGACAGGCAGTCTGGCCTGATGCCATTCCTTCCCAGTTACAGATATATGGCAGTGTCATGACTGTGGCTGAGGTATTCCATACTGTAGCCATTGATGGTAACAGAGAGAGAGAGCAGTGAGCAGGCCTGTCACAAGAAGGAAAGAGTATATTTGATACATTTGGGGAGGAGAGGAAAGGGATTAGTCTGGGAAAAACAGATCGGGGTCCACTTATCCTCAATCCACCAAAAATACAGCCAGATCCTTGGATCAACACTGTGATACTGTGTGGCCCTTGTCTGTTGTTACAACATTATCAGTATGTCACAACACAATGCAAGGGCATGAACACAGTGCACATGACTGGCCTCACCTTAGTGTGAATTATTGCATTTATGCTATTTTTTTTTTTTTTTGGCTGTAGTGCTCGTATTCTGAGTCCATCAGCTGCTGTGTGTGTCAAGCATGAACTACAGTCTAAAACAGTTCATCAAAAAAATCAACAGTCCAACATGGATGTTCTTTTATGCACCTTTCCACAAACTATGACATATATGTCAACTGGGTTCTTTTCTAGACCTCTGTCATTTCTCTTATTTTAATCCTTGCTCCACAAGCTATTCATAACTTCATCATTGACTTTCCCAGTCTAAGGAGAGAAAACTGCTCTTCCATATTTTGAGCAAGAAATGCTCCTGTTTAACTTCGGATTCCCCAAAAGCAGCTGGCACTGCCTCTGCAGAGACTTGCTGCACCTAAAAGCAAGGTGATCATCTTATTGGAAACAAAGCTGCATTTTCATTTGAGGTGTCTTTTCCTTCAAAGAATGTAATCAAAGGACAAATTTTAACATTCTTAGCACACAATACCAAGACTATTGATTTTATTTTAGCTGACATAAATGAACCAAATTATTACATAATTTTTGATTTAAGGACATAATCCAAACTGATGGATTTAAAGTAGTTCATGGATTGCCATCCAGTAAGCTGAGCAGTGGTTCCCAATAGTGGATCCTAGTCCACATCAGTAGCTAACTGAAATACATTCACCTAAACCACTTTTGCATTCTACAAGGATTTTGAAAGGAAACACAGTCGAAGTTGTTATAATTAAGTTCCCTTTTAACCTATTTAAAATATACTAGTAGGTAATCTTGAGCTACTTAACTGGTACCACCAGTTCAAACTATCACCTATTCTGTGGTTTTGCCTGCATATCCCACATCCTTCCAAAGCTTTTAACCTTTTACT
This sequence comes from Tringa tobata, assembly GCA_033628505.1. Lineage (NCBI taxonomy): Eukaryota > Metazoa > Chordata > Aves > Charadriiformes > Scolopacidae > Tringa > Tringa tobata. Next base: position 2,213,918 of record JAHREE010000131.1, on the reverse strand, counting down.
AGTTATTATTTTAGAGGAATGTGATACATAAATTTAAACATGTCAGACACAGTGTTCAACACTTCTAATGATCTATTACCCTCATATTATTGAAGTCCCTGAGGAAGTTTGGCAGACGTCATTCAATCATCAAGCTATCATTACTATGTTTTAGCTTTAATCTGAAATGCCTAAGAGCTCTGTGCTTCTTAATTCATATTCTATCACTCTTAAGGAAAAAAAAGGGTGGGGGGAACTGGGTGGAAATAGTTCACCTTAACTGGCCTACAGTTTGTTGTATTTGGGGAATAGATTTTGGTTTTCCAAACTAGATTACTTGTTCTTGTTTTAGCTATAAATGTATCTCTCCTAAAGTTCTAGTGATATCTCAATAATTTATTTAACATATATCTGGATTATGTTATGAGAAAAATAGCATAATATGGTAACACAAAGGACTTCAGAAAACAAGAGTGTTGATCCAAGTCTTCCCAATATATGAAAAGAAGTGCGAAGTTAACAGCGTGTGCACAAATACATTATTACTTTGACTCTGACTTGCAGTTCCGCTGCATTATTAGTATCTCAATTTCTGATTACTTCTCCCAGGAAATTCAGGAGCATAACATTGTTAAGTAACAGTATGGCTTTATGATTACCTCACTGTTTGGGTACTTTGTTCCCTCTGTTGAAGACAAGATTCAGACTGTTTGTTGTACGGAATAATACCTCAAGCAATGATTCAGGATGTCTATTTTCCAGTGTCCTAAATTCAACTGGGCCAGCGTGGGTGTGTATGAGCCCAGTTGTACTTCTGTGGGCTGGAAAATGTCCAATTCACAACAAAACTCCCATCTTAAGATTGGTAAATGCCTAAACATAAGAGCCCTCATGCCCTATGGCTTATACGCAGTGGGAAACACTTTTTTCATATCTAACTTAAACCACTTTTGCTGCAACTTAGGCTGTTATTTTTTGTCCTGTTCAGTCCATCCAGAGAATAGCCTACTCTGCTCCCCTTCATAGCATCCTTCTATACTGATTTATCATGCTTCCTCTCTGTACTAAACAAATCAGTAACTCCATCTTTCTTTACAACTTATGTTTTCTAAACTTTCAAATGGTTTTACTGCTTTTCCCTTGGTCAATCTACCTATGTCCTTCTGCAATGTGGTGTGCAAAACCAGACACCATCCTGTGCCTTGCCAGCACTGAGCAGAAGGATCACTTCATGTTTTAGACACAATATTGCTGTTCATCAGTTCCAGTAAGATATCTGCTTTTCTACAATACTGTGACAACAATAACAAGTTTTAGATGGCAATCTCCTATGATGTCCCTAAACTCTTTTCTGGAAAATGGCTTTTCAGCTCATTTTTCATCCTCTACTGGCAGACTTGCTATTTCCTCCTTAAGTACTGTACTCCGCATGCATTCTTGTTGCATCATACCCTATTCGTGTCAGACCATTTCTCCACTAGTCAAGATGACTTTGAACCCTGAGACTTTCTTCCCAACTTGGTATCAGGCGGCTTTCTGGCCTTCAGTGTTAAACTAATCCCATCTAACACTCTTCCAATTCAACAAATATGCTGCCTATCCCATCACTCTGAAAACACTGAAGAGACTTTTGTAAAACCTCATTTGAAACTTGTTTGTAGATTGAAACTCTATACAAAGGCTGAGTATTGCTTAAATATTTCTTTGTATAGATCTACTTGAAGATAATACAACTTCTTCAGTAAATCCTCTTCCAACCTACACCCTCCCCTAATCAGAAATGAGTCAGGATGCCACTTAGTCAACCAAAAAACAGATTCAGGCAAAAAGAGACAGGATTTATTTTTTCTGGATGGAGAACATTCCTATGCAGGGTAGAAAGCTAAGTCAACAAAATAGAATAAAAGCCCAGCTCTTGCCCACAACTATCCTTTCTATGCAGACAATTGACACCAGGGTGTGATTCTCGGGAACGGCCCACTGGATTTGGCTCCCAGCCGAGCCCAAGGAGGTACAAACACCATTCAAGCACCCCATCTTCCACAGCAGCCTACAAACAGGCAATGCTTCACAGATCCTCTCTTGCAACCATCATTTCCTTTCAAATAACTATTTCACTTTGCTCTCACAACAAGTATACCATGCAGACTCGAGACACATACACTTCTAAGCCAAAAAGAAAGTAATGTGTTGGGTGTTCAAGATCTCTTCCCATGCCCACTGCAGATGATGCAAGGGTTCCCACTTACCTGACAGAGATGTTCACAGGGCCCTGTAAAGCTAGCTTTCATTTTAAAATTGCAATCCAAATGGAAAGAACAAAGCTGGTTGTGTGTTAAAGACCAGCTCAAACTCCACCTGCAGAAATTAGAAGGCGTATGTTGCAAGGGAAAAGAGCAAAATCCAAGCACAAGCTGCTTTCTAGGAGCAAACTAAGTCATGAGGATCCTTGGGATCTCATGGTTTCCAGTACTTTTAATAATGATTTAATTAATTGGAAATTAAAGATAATAGAGACATGTTATTTGAATTGCTGAAAATAATAGAAAATAAATTAAAAGAATGGTCTGATGTGGTGTTTTTTTCTTTTTTTTTGGTTTATCACTCTGAGGCAGAGTCTTTAAAGGTTGCTTCCAGCATCCAGCCCCTTTCAAATCCTTTTTTTTTTGGGGGGTGTGGGGGTGTGTGTGTGTGTTTTAAAATACTGCATTTGTAATTTCAAGACAATTAGAATACATTATAGGATTATGTTTTTGGGAGCTGAAGCCTATCTGGGGCCATAGAGAATTTATTCACACGGAGTGTCATTTTACCATAAAGGAAAATAATTTACATTTGACTACAATACTTCCTGTATGTCCCTTCATATGTCACGTTACCTTTGTCTGGTTTCATACCACAAGCTTTTTAGGATGAAGACATTCTTTACTTTTACCTTGTGTGGTGCCAAATACATTGCCGGTACTTAAAATAAATAGCTGTAATACAGGCTCATTATCATGCAATTTAAGCCCTAGCAATCTATCCTTGATCCAGGAAAGCCAGTTTTTTTCTGACACTATCTGTGCTATCTGGGGAGGGACTGTGCTAATACCTTCCATGTGTGTTAAAACAGTCCTTGCTAAGAAGGTTTTCATGCTGGCTCTGAATCTGATTTCACATACCCCGTTTCACACTGATGTAACTGTTTTCTTCAGTACAGTTGCACTTCATACAGCGACTTCTCCCAGTGACCCTCCATGAGCCACTGGGAAAATGTGAACCATTGTTTCTTGGGCCAATGTGAACAAACCTTATATGACTTTATTTTAATTTTTTTTTTTTTTAATAATAGATGTTGCAGTTTTGTGATTACTTTCTAAACACTGGCTTCGTATTTCCCCTAGGACCTGAAGAAATTTGCCATTTTTCTGTTATTTGACTTTCCACCCAGTGCACTAGCAATTTAGGCAAATTTTGCCTTTGTGGTGTTTAATTTAAGCAACTGGAAATGTGTCTGTGCTCTGTGGACTGTGCCAGAGCACAAACATGTTTGCAAGAAAACAGGCTTTACAGTGCTTTGGGTGCCCTGCAGCCACAGACTCCTGAGACAGGAAATCACAGCATTAACCTGATGATCAAGCTACAGACAGCAGCACTTATGTGCCACAAGACTCCTGGTATTCTAAGTGAAGGGTAAAGAAAACAGGTTAAAATACAAAAATCTTGCAAGCCAGAAGAAATTTGTCTCATGCCTCTCTGTCTATATGCACATATACAGCTGTATACGGACAAACATATCCTCTTCTATATGTAAACAAATAGGGATGATATATATACAAATAGGTTTCCAACTTCTCACAGAAAAAACCTGCATTCTGAAATGATTCATAGTACCTTGTGGCGTGATAACACATTATTTAATAGTGGTATAAAGCTATACATGTTCTGAAGGGGCTATGCTCGCAAGAAAAGATTCCTTTGGAGTCAGTCGTGTGCATTACATCACTCGTGGCCACATGTGAATGTTATTTGTGTATGTACTCTGAAACAAAATAAGGGGTGGTAGACAAAGAGATATTCCTCCCACACCCTGCATGCCAGAATCTCGTTTCCTATCCTCAGCTGGTGCTCAAGAGTCTGACTCCAGCAATAACAGTCTCCCACTGAGATTAAAGCACTGGCAAACACAGCTTATCTTGGTTAATATATACTTAAGTTTTGTGTGTATTATACATACATATATTTACATATATAGGCGCACACACACATATGTATATATTTATATCTCTCTCCCTCTACTGATACACATTTTGTGTTTATACCCATTTATAAATATGATATGTAAGAAATCTTTTGCAGAGAGGAAATAGTCCCCGGGGGGGAAAACACTGGTAAATTTGAGCCCAAGCAGATATGAAATTTGACTTCAGCAGCTGCCCCCCTCATCCCTCTGCAACTCAATGGACACAACCGCTCTTGGAGACCTCTGGCTCCCTCCCACAGGGAATGCTGGGCTCCACTCCTGCTGCAGAGCTGGGGCTCCCACCTGGCTGATACTGGCTGCTCTCACTGGTGCTATTCATTCCTCCACCCTATACAAACTGTGATGAGACCGTCATAAAGCCTGGGAGGCTCAGAGACCTAAGGCAACCAAAGCAACAGACCACATTTTTGTGGGATCATCAAGCAACTGTGCTGAAGCATGCAGGACAGACCCTGAAGATGTTGCTTGGTTACTAGTTTGTTCAGCATTTCTTGAGGCATTGCAACATTTACCAGATTTCCCCATGGGGACAATCATATTGGTAAATGTGGTCCACTTGATGATCCTCTTTAAGTTTAAATTAGCCTGGGCAGACATATTTAGCAAGGGCAAAGACAAGAGAAAGTGATCCAAATTTTGTGGCTCAAACAAACACTTTTGCGGACTGTGACCAGGAGAAGATTTAGTGGGATGTGATCAGCTCTTATGTACTCCTTGGTAAAGCAATAATAATGCTCCTGAAAAAAAGAATAAAACACCTCTGATAGCAAATGGTAACTCATTAAGAGTATAAAAATACAGGCACATATGCCTATGCACGTATAGTTGCCAGCAGTGAAGGGTTTATACTTCAGATTTGTGTGACATCTCTTGATTACCAGAGCAAATTAATTTCACCTGAAAACTCTATGGATCTACACAATGCATGTACGATGGTGCTTAGAAGATACAAAAAAACCCAGGAACCTTCATACAAGGGAAATGCTAAAACTGCCAGTTACTATTGCATCATTTTGGCACAGAAAAAGGGAAGGACGGGATGTCCAGAAATAAAAGCTGTTATTTTAAATCTACTGAAAAACTCAGGTATAAATATACACCAGTGAGTCACAGAAGTGAGGTGTAAGTAGGTGGAGTTTGATCATGCCCTGTTTTAGGTGGGTACAAATAAGACAGAAGCAGGGAAGTTAAAACCTTTAAGTGCCTGCAATCCCAAGACCAAGTTGCAGACCTGTAAGGTAGTAAGCCATAGAAACCACGCTAGCATACCTGCTGGAAAAAGAAACAGCATACAGCAAGAGTACTTCTATGCTAGGATCAGCAAGGTGGAAGAGTCGTGAAGGACAGAAGAAAAAGGAAATACTGTGGAAAGGTACAGATAAAAGTACAAAGAGATTATGGCAAACAATTGCTATTTAACACCAACAAATGCAATCCAAGTCTATAAAACAGCTGAGGCTCCTCTGAACTTACAATATGTAATGCAACTAGAATTCCTTGGTGGTAAATATCTGCACATGAAGCATTTGTACGAAAAAAAACAGTAAAATATTTTTGGTAGGTGAACTACCTACATATGCATAATATATTTCAGTAAGATGCAGTCACATAGTCTAAGAGGATTTAAAATGAACAGCACCAGATGCACAGATATAAAACAAGAAAAGCAAAGGAGGAGAAACCTCAAGCCCAAGCCTATCAGTCTTGTGAAATGGTTTCTTCTCAGCAACTAGTCACTGTGCTCCCAGTTTCTTTAGATGTTTCCCTGAGCTCAGCCAGTAAGTGAAGCATCATTCTACTCAAACATCCATTTCATCCTGAGAACAGTATGTTCACTTCCATGGATACATGTTGGCTCAAGCACAGACCACAGTCTGCTCCTGGGGACATATCTAGGAATGAAATCTGTGTTTTCACAGTGATCCTCACCACTCATGAAAATGCCCAATTCAAAAAAATCCTGCCCATTCATACTTTCAACAGAATTTGTATGTCTATGAGCCTGTTTGCCATGGGGCTCTAAACTATAAACTTGGCCTAATGTAGATTACTTTTCTTCAATGAAAGGGTTTTTGAGCACTGGAACAGGCTGCCCAGTGAAGAGGTTTAGTCACCATCCCTGAAGGTATTTAAAAGATGTGTAGATGTATTGCTTTGGGACGTGGCTTAGTGGTGGACTTGGCAGTGCTAGGTTAACAGTTGAACTTGATGATCTTAAGGGTCCTTTCCAACCTAAATGATTTTATGATTCTACTTCCTTGGGACATTTGGGGACAAACTTTCTGAGGGAATAACCTGAGCAGATCCTTGACTAATAGGGCTTTCTGTGATGAGCACCAGAAGAGATGCCTTCCCCCCATCCACTGGCTGGATATATTTTCTTCTACCTTGTTATAAACAGATTTTCTCCATTGATCTGCAAAAGCAAACATCTACGACAAAACTTTGCTACTCATAATTTCTCAGTTCGCTCATGTTACCACCTCAAGCCAGCCATGGTGCTGGGAAAAAGGACCCTTTAGCTATAAGTCTCAGTTCTAGTCAACCTTGCCCCTTACAAGCCCTGCAGCTCTTCCATCCTTTAGGATCCTGCAACCTACTTTGAGCTCAGCAACATTGCTGGTGTAAAGAAAAACTGCTAAGTTAGCCTATGAAGTCATCTCTTTACACAGCTTTTCACAGGGTTTCTTTAGGGTTCTGACTCTTTGAGTGATAAAGTGAAGCTGCCAAGAGAAAGGCCACATTGTATTGAAAATCTCAGCAAAGATACGTCAAAGATGAATGGCTTACCTACACGGAAACTGAATGGCAAACATGGCACCCAGAAGCAGGCAGATTTGGTCGCACTTTCTGAAGGCTGGAGGTGTATTAAACACAGCCAGCCCTCACAGTCTGCCTCAGTCAGATCTCAATTTATCAGCACACTGTAATTCAAGTGAAGGAGAGCCTTAACTTTCATTCTTGATATTCCTGTTGCCCCTTGAACAGCACTTCACTCCAGGCTAAAAATATGGACAGATACCCCTCAAACACCATCATTTTACATTGACGACTTACTTTTATTTCATTCTGAAAACTGGAAATCTGATACTATTAGCACATTTAGAGAAATAATTGGATTAAAGCAGCAAGGGCCAGCAGGGATAGAAATTGTCTATCCTTTAAATAAATCTTAGTGACAAAAGCGGAATGTGTGAAAGGCATTTAATGCTGCTCCTTTAGTGCAGCCTAGCCATTTGAAAGGCAACTTTCAATTTTACAATGGGCTTTGTGCCACCAGAGATATGATGGAAGGGAGTGGGAGTGAGAAATGAAGCTTTGCTAACTAATGAGTTAGGGCTATCCGCTGTTTTTGGCTGAAGAGTTGTTGCTTAGTTAAATATAGCAGTTATTCTCCTGGCAGTGCAGAGATGAACACCTCATGAAATGAATTAGTGACATTCCTATGGTTTGATTTCTCATGATCTGTAAAATTTTAAAACTGATCCTAATTCCCAGATCTTAGCTTTTGTGCCAGATTCACCAGACAGGAAAATATTAATCTGCTGGGATTTTTCAAGGAATTTTCTACATCTAGGGATGCTGAGAACATGTTCCTCCAGAATCAAATAATAGCTATACAGCTCTCCTCCTTGCCCTCGAAAACAATTTTAACCTCTGCAAGTCTACAGTGTCCCTACCACTCAGTCTCCAATGGCTTTTGAAGGACAGGAGTGGGAGTAAAGCTATTCCAGCTCTTTCCATTAACCCACCCCATGCACAAACCCTATTTCTCTCCACTCTTTCCTCTCATGAGACCAACAACAACCTTACCCTTTTTGCTAGTTCTTCTTGGTGCTCAATCCAGCATCGGAAAAACATTGTCTGCGCAGAATAGGAGGCACCTCAATTTCATTGAGACTCCATGCAAGTCCTGCTTGGGACTTTGTGTCACTACTTTGACTACCACTTCTCTGGGCTCGCCTCGCCCCAGGGAGAAATCAGAACACACAGAGGGAGGATGCAGCTCAGCGTGCATCTCTGCAGGCCAGGACTTCAAAACCATTACTCACAGGACATGAAGGACAAGGAGGCTGCGATACAACACACTGAATAACTGAGAGACAAAGCTCCCATTTCCGTGCTCAGAACCTGCTTCAGGAAGCGTGAAAAGCAAATGGCTAAGTCTCTGTAGCTGTGGCAATCTCTATCATCCCATGGCTACTTTGGATCCCAAATACACTAGTCTGATTCCCCTGCATCATACAAAAAGGGAAAAAAAAAAATTAATAAATATGGAATAAAATGATGGCTAAACTCTTGCATAAAATGATGGCTAAACCAAGTACCACTCTAACATCTGTGCAACTGGGAGGAGGCACAAAGTGTTTAATGACAAGGTTCATGAACCTTGCTCAGCCTGTGGATATTTTCCAGGAAGAGATGCTCTGAAAGGGCTGTGACAACAAAACTATCCCAAATCCTTATGCCTGCCTTTAAAACTGCACTGAAAAACAAGTCATAGAAGGTACAGCAATTAATACCAGCAAAAGATCCTCAGATCTCTTCAAAACTTGGTTGTACCTTGCTTATTTATACATAAGGTGAAACTTAAATGCTGCTGTCCATAAAATTGAGAATTGACACATAATGGTAGTCGGGCTGACTTTTGAGTCAAACATGCCCATCTGAAAATAATACAAAAAAACTAGCTAAAGGTTAATCCTGATAACAACATTTTGCCTCCTCAAGGCAGACATGATGTTATAAATGTAAAATTTCCAAGTTTTGTGGGGCGTGGGGGATTCCTTAAAACTGACGCATCCCTTCCCTTGGGCATTGTCAAATCTCAAACTGCATTGGGAAGCCAACACTACTCTTCCTACACTAGACAGACTCAAAAGAGAGAAGATTCTGCTGGAAACATCTATGTTAAGCTCTGCCAAGAAAGTGTGTTTTCTCAACAAGAAATGACACTATCTATTTGCTTTGCCCCAGACAAGTAAACAAATTATTAACTTGATTATTTCACATTTTGGACATGGCACCAACCACAGTGTTGATAATGAAACTCCTTCACATTTTGGAGCTTTTAGCTTGAGGAGCCCCATGAAACACATAATAAAATATCCAGGAGCCCACAGAGGGAAACAAATACCTGGAGCAAAGATTATAATCTATTTCCCCTCCACAGAGTCAACAAGGCTAAAGACTGCCCACTTGATTGTGTCCCTTTCCTCAGGGCAAGTCAGAGATGCAAGTCAAATTTACTTGCTTGACAGAAAACACAGGAAGAAAGAAAAAAAAAAAAAAACCTGAATTTGCAGTCTTGACGGGTCGCGCCTGGTGGGCTGGTGGTATATGGCATTTCTTACTGTCTGACTCTGCATGTGTCGAGGCTAAGAGCCCGGAGTCTGGACCTCTTTCTGAACAAGTCAAATTACACTTAACCACATAGCCACACTGCCCCATCTGTGACCTCTTCTCCTAGAACTGGAAGGACCCACCCTCTCAGTGAAAGACAGTTAATTGCATCTCCATGATAATTTAGCCTGAAGACTGCTAGTAAGTAGAGGCTATCAATTGTGTTGAAGTATGACTGCTGCTTTTTGTGTTCCAGATTACTATCCACCAAGGATTTCCTAATGCTATTGGACTCTAGCCCATATATGCAAAGACAATCTGAAGTGTTAAATGAGATGCTTGAATTGAATTGTAGCTCTTGCTATGGCCAATGCAGATTATTTCCACTGAGGAAACCACCTCCTTTCTTAATTGTAGGGAGGTGTTTCGTTTGCTCACTTTACGGCCAATGTTTGCATTGCACACGGAGATAGCTGTGAACTCACAAATGTAAAGTAAGAATTAAAAAATTTCCAAGGTTGCAAAAAGCACAGTAACTTATCAAAAACTTGTTTAAGAAGCCAAGCATAATGTAAGTTATGTTACACCAATCCTATATCAAGAGTTTAGGACTGAATACACAGAGAACTTTAAAGTCCCAAAAAGCTTCTTAAGTTGAAAACCTTGCTGAGGCAATAATTATTGCTTTGCTTTCCCAAAGAACATTTTTATTTTGGAGAAATACATCCTTTTCACCTCAAAATGCCAGTAACTTTGACACTGAAAAACTTCAATCAATTTAACTCTAAAAGCGTACAATGACTCTTCTGCTTGTCTGCAGAGATGTCACATTTCTCCAGACCAAGGTCAGAATCATACATGTGATTTTGTACTTGTACTATTCTGTGTCACCTAAGTAGAATTTATTATTCTCAGCTTGTAGCACTCCCAAATAAAACACCAGCATTTTATTCAATGGAAATTGAATAAGGCAATCAACAGAAAACACAACTTAGTTGCCACCTTAGTCACTGCTGAAGACAGTCATGCTTGGGCAAGACTACTTGTGGTAAATATAGTGCTTTCCTTTACCATGTCAACAATGCCCGTCAGTCAGTATTACCTGATTTGGAAAACCAAGGTCACTTCTGACACGCTGATATTATGAACCTTTGAATAGGGTAAGACTGGTGAAATAAAATACTTGTTTTCCAAAGGATGAAAATTCACAGCTAAAGTAAGCTTTCGCTCAGTGTCCCTGACTTTCCACTGATCCTGGCTGTGGGGGACTATTTATACCACAACGCTGTTGAACTGCAGACCTTTTCATAGTGCTCCAGCTTTCTTGGCAAGCATTTCAACCCTAAGGGCCAAGACACCAGCCACCCCCTTCCTTCCTCTGTGAGTAACCCTGGAGGGGATGCCTCGCTCACAAATTCCACCCCAAAGCAGGACTCAAGATCCCAGGGACCTGCCTGCAGCTCTGAGGTCCAGTGTCCCTCTAAGCCTCTACTCTAATGTTAAGATGATTAGGGTCAGCTATTAATGTGGGACTGAGTTTGGGAGTGAACTAAGCATGGTATGACTACCCTTTTTGCTTAAAAGATGACTTTCAATTGGTCACAGAAAGTTAGTGAAAGCATCTGAATGGCAATGGAGTTATAGCACTCTTGCAGCCACACAGAAGGGAAAAGCTTTGTAAACTCATTCTTTAAACCAACACTTCAGAGCAGCTGTACAGCAATACTCCTAAGACTCATAAGCAATTAGAAATTGCAGCATTTCACTAGAAAAAACAGGCGGAAAGGGCACAAAGGTTTAGAAATTGCCAGGACAGGTTACCTTAAAAAAAAAAAAAAAAAAAAAGACATTGCACCTGAAATTCCCTTTCTTACCTTGCCCACATGTAAGGTGAGATTCCCATTCCTTCCCCTTGCAGTCACCCCACTGAAAACCCTCACTGAAGGTCACAAAGCATTTTATTGAAAGCATTCACTCTCCAGGCAGCAGGATACCTTTTGTGAAAATACACAATGCAAATGAAACTTGGGCTTCACTGAAAGCAGTGGCCAGGATTCCAGCCTCCACCTTACTGTGATCATTTCCATACTTCCCCTCTTTGGACTCTGTATACTGCAAGGTGGTCTATGACAGATGCCAGCACCGTAGTACATTAAAATCAATCTCACCTCGAGAACCAATGGCCCCATTTGTAGCGCACGTCAAGGGTTAAGAGATTTGTTTCACAGCCCACAACTTACAACCATACCAATTCAATATATTTTCCTAAGAAGACGTACACCATTTGTAAGGCTGCCTGCTCATCCTTGGCTAACAATAGTTCCAAGGTTCTCATTTCACTAACTTTTTAGTGCGCTGCCTTGGCAAAAGGTTACAAGCAGGAAGGGTAAATAATGGGATGTACTTAATTTGAAGATGCCAAAGTCCAAATATCCTTGTAGCTACATTGTAATTCATAGCACCATCAAAGATTCCCTAGATCTGCTCTGCTACAACACAGACACCAATTACTTTGGTATTTTTGAGCATAAGACCAAGGAAACCAGGCAGGAAGAATCAGTAATAACAACTATAATATATTCACCACTCACAATTATCTGTTGTCATTTATCTTTTCTATTGCTGAAGCTGTCTCTGCTTAGCATAATTTTTTAGCATTCCACTCATTAGCCAATACCCATAAACAGAGGTATTTATTTTTAATAGTGCTCCCTATTAAAATTCCCTTATAAAATTCTACAGTTTTCTACACTAACAGTCCCTAGCGCTTTGTTTTACAGAAGTGTTAGGATAGTGCTCTGGGCAATTACTCAATAGCGTTGGAGTACAGGAGTTGTTAACCTATGGCTCTGAATCAGCAAAGCTATAAATATACCCTAACACATTATTTGATTAAAAGAATGGTAAATTTCCAAACATCTGTGTTTCTTCAGACAACCTTCTGCAAATACACCCAGGCAGAGACTTTAGAGATGGGTAATGAAAACGTGTATCAGAAGCAGAGAACCAAGTAGAAATATTCACATTGTTGGTGATTCTGGTAGGGGGAAAAAAATTTCCTTCAATAAAAGCGAAAGATTTTGGTTTTTTTTCTATGTAGTAAACAGCAGATTTTTATAGGTGCTTTCAGTCTACTCTGAAGCTGTGTGAAATACCTTGTCAAACAAATCTGAGAAAGTACCAATTTGGCTGTGAAGTTCTGTCATTTTCTGTTTTGTAATCTTGTCCTTGGCTAAGCATAAGAAACTGTACAAGATACAGACTTTGTAGCTCTTAAGAGAGTGTAAGAAACACTTTCCAAAAGGCACTGGCTGAGTTCTCATGAACCCCTTTTTCCCTCTTTTATGACTCCTCAGCAACTCAACTAGTTGCAGAGCGCTGTGTAGCGCCGTCCCTCCAGCTGGAGTTTGCCTCATGACAGAGTTGCACATGGATTACAATTCCCAGCAGTCACCAAGCACTGTTTAAATGGGATTTAAACAGAGAAGAAAGAGAGAGAAAGCACATGTATGTGCACGGCACATGCATCTCATCAAGAATGAACACCAAATCAAGTTCTGTTTCGCTTACTTACCAATATCTGCAAAAAAAAAAAAAGATCAAAAAGTTGGACTCTCTCCCCTTTTTTTTTTTGCCCATAGAGTACTTCCAGGCATGTGCTTTTTTGTTTTTGTTCTGGGTAAGCACAACCTGTGATTCTCGGGGACCTTTTTAAAAGGCACCTCCTAGAATAAAGCCTAAAGTTCTGTTCCTGCAGAAAGGTCAAGAAGACACTTGCGTGTTCAGCTAGCTGGGCAGCAAAAGCAGAGCAGCAGTGGGCACTGGGGAGTAATGGGAGTGAGGAATTTGTGTTCTGGGGCAAGAGCCTCATATTTCTTTTAGGAAAAAAGAAAGTATTCAGTAAAACAAAAGTATTTTAGCTCTGAAGAGATGTAACTGAGTAAAAATGCAGTCTAAAAACATTTGAAAAGGCAGAACTAAGTGATAACAGACAATTCTGGGGAAAGAGGAAGGGAAGTACTAGAATGACTAATGATGATATAGGAAGATGGGTGACTAGATGATCACAGTATAGAGACTTAAGTGGAAGCCTATGGACCATAATAATAAAGTATGAAGACAATGTATGTCAATAGAGAGGTGTAGTCACCCTTTGCACCAGCACGTGGTGGGAAGAAACAGGACAGGAGACAAGCCTCAGTCCTGCACAAATATTCTACACTCTCCCCATTGCATATGCCAGTAGCAGAATTAAGCTGATACCTGAACCTTTGCTCAAGTAGTTTAATAACAATAAACTTCCCCCGCCAAGTCCATTTTAATGTAGAAGTAGCATAAGAAGGTCACAGTGTAAGTGAAAATGAGTTCTCAAACTCTCTACACAAAACTTTCTGAGTCTTTAGCATCAGAAGATGTATGTAACTCACCCAAGAGGACACAGCAAATCAGTAACTTTAAACCATCTGATCCCTAACCCTGAGTTTTCTATTTTTAGTAGAAAACTACAACATAGGTCTATTTGGATCTATTACATGCTAACTGCAGCTTTCTGAAAGAAGAAAAATCCAGGTGCCATAAGATCTGTATAAGGGCTAGATGAAACCACACTTACCTCCTACAATGTTTAAGTCATTTTGAATATAAAATACGTCTTTTTAAAGTATGCCACCAGGAATGTTTGTGACAGTTATCTTGCAACTGCTGAAAATGTTCAGTGGTTTGAAATTTATAGTAGCAGAGTTGCCAGTATAACACTTGTATGATATAGCCAACAAGCCACTATATTGTAACATTTTTTCCATGTTAAGATTAAATTTGTAAAATTGGCTAATGACCAGATAGTGGAGACCATGGCTCTATGTCAGATATTCTCATTTTCTTTGGATCTTCCTGTAACTGCAGGCACACGAGAGCTTTATATTTAAAAAATGCGTCAGTACAAATACGTGAGTTTACAGTTGCACGCCATTAATGTGAAATTCCAATTCAAAGAAAGAAGGACCTAAAATTTCAGAACAGACTTCCATTGATCCACCAAAAAGTGGAAAAAAACTAATAAAAATACTGTAAAACATTTAAAGATGGCATCCAAGGAGTTTCCAGTAAGAAGATGAGCTCCTTGGGTCTTAGGGCGCTGAAAAGCCTGTCTTGTTACCTAGCCAGTGAGCTAGGTTTGGTGTGCTTGCTTCAGCTTTTGCATGCAGGTGGAAACCTGCATTTATGGGTCAGAATTTTAAGAGATGTAATAAACAGGTTCCCACATACGTTTCTCAAAAGCCTTAGCAAAGATATAATGGTGATTATTACAGTTTGTGCCTAAAATCCTCTGCCATCATCAAGGATCTTCCTGCTCTAGCTGTGCTGCAATCCAGGACCAAAAGAAATTTTCCTGCAGAAAATGTTCATAGTCTGAGACATTACTGAACTAGGTAACAACACGAAGCCATACTGCTACTGTGACAAACACAGGGGTTTATGAGCTAATTTAGCTAATTTACCCCGCTTCTGCCACACTGAAGCATTTCACACTCTTGTGACTAGATTGCTTCCTTTACTCAACCAAATCCATTAGGTCAAGTTGCATGCACACACCCTCAGTACACGAAGCTGAGCACAAATAAACAGAGATACAGGGCAGTGGGAGGAGACAATAACAAACAACAACAGTGGTCATCAGGATGCACAAGAAGCCACAGCACATCACTAGTACAGTGGTTTTTGAGGGCAAGAAAAGAGTTTTCAGGAGGGATCTGAGGCTACAAAAAAAAAAAAAAAAAAAGGAATCTGTTTGCTTTCTTTGCAGCAGCAATCAATGGGATGCTTCATAGAGGGGGCAAAAAGGCAGCAACAAAACAGAATGCTAGTAAGCTCCCCCTCCCCATAGCATCACCTTATTAGGCAAAATAAAAATGAGTTTGGGTGATGAGAACAAACGAAAGCAAAACACTATTTGGGACATGAGCAAATGATTTTGTCGGCATGCCTGGAACTTAGTTTTGGAGGGAGCCATCTATGCCTAAGGCCATGTGAATATTCAAGGCCACTTACCAATATGTTATTCAATGCGATCATTTTAGTTCAGGCCCACATGCAGTCTGTCATGGTCAAGGCCCTATCTATTCTATTTTTTTTTTTTTGAAAAAGCCTAAACTTGGAGCTGAGTCATACTTGATTTGACAAAAAAGCAGCATGGGAAGAATCTATCAGAAAAGATATTAGTCCTTTTCACAGTGCTAGGCTTAACTGTACAAGTGTTTCTGAAAATGTTTAATAGAACAAAAGTATGTGAAAACAGAAAAAAAAAACCTGCAGGCACAGCTGATGTAAATGTTTTGGGTTTGGGTTTTTTTTTTCATTTTAATAATCATTTTTATATTGCCTAAATCCCTAAAGTCAGTGTCTGGACTCTGTCTGGAGGCTTCCCAAAAATCACTGCTTGTCAACACCCTTTCCACAGAAATGAGTCTGTTTACCTCCACCAGTGCATTGTCAAGTCATCTCTTCCCATTCACATTACAGTTTAAATTGGTATCCTTACAGAAATGTCTAACCCTCCCTTTTCTTATTCAGGATTCTCTCTAATATCTAAAGCCCATGTTAAAATAATTTATATCAACAGAATGCCTTTCCTCAAAGTGCATCTCTACAGAGATCACTGCAAATGTTTAGATGGTACTTATGAGAAGATCAAAATTTGGCCAGGAAAATTGGCCAGGGAAACTCAAAAAGTTCTACTTCAATATTAATTCACTTTGAATCCTGATCCAAAATGAATGTTTTCCTGCAGAGGAACTTGATAAAAAGTTCCTTCCTCTGCCTCAACAATCTACTCATGGCTTTTGGAAGAGAGACAGAGGTGTGATACATCTGCTGGAGCATGCTGTCTTGGACGGGTTATACAGGATCCTTAAGAAAGCCTTCACATCACCTAGTGTTTGAGGGCATTCTTGATATACTACGTTTTGTAAAGTTTTGCTCATTTGCAACTGCAAACAGTGTCAAGCTGTGTTCTCAGCAGTTAAAAAAGACACTAGAAGACCTGAGGGACAACCCAAATTCTTCAGGTATTACAGAACAAAACAGTAGTCAGGAACAAGGGGAAAGTTGATACACAAAACAAGCATGCATTCACATAGAATGCATTTAGCTCTTTCTGTTTCTAGCAGTCACTGGCATTCATTAGTGTGTGGAAAATGAGTTATTGATTACATTCCTCTAATCACTGCACGCATCTCTTCAACAGAGCCTTTCCTCTTAGCACCATAAACGGAATGATCCTTCGCAGTACCAACCAAAAGCAACAGTGACTCCAACCGCTTTGTCACATTTCTAAATAGTCCCTCCCGGCTCAAAGTCCTGGTAAGTCATACCCAGATACGTGCATGGCAGCTGTCTGTGTTGTCCCAGTGCTGTAGCTAAACCTTCCAGTCAGTTGTCTGTATGTCAGTTCACAAAGCCCCCCATTCGATGAACTCTGCCATGTATCACTGATCCTCACAAAAATCACAGCAAGTCTATCAACTGTCACCTCTCATGTACCTATGCATATGGAGGGTTTCTGCCAGAAGTTTCCCCCTGGCAATCATGGTCCTGACACCTTCCTCTGAAAGCAAATCACTAGCTGAAGTAGCTACTGGATGCAGATGTTTACATGCAGGGTATTCTCAGTCATAGCAAGTTAAGCTATCAAGGGTATAAAAGGTAATTGTTCCAGGCATTAGTCCGGAGTAGGAAATCCTTCACAAAGCTATATTTAAGCAGTTAATTAAGTCAATCATTTTTTTTAAATCCATCCAGCAGTTAAGCCAAAGTAGAACTAATTGTGGTCGCTAATACTAGAAGGCAAAAATAAGAATCCTTCTTGTGAGTGTTCCAGCACACAAACTACCTGCCATCCGTCACCAACTCCCTTTGGCTGTTCTTCAAATTCACACAAGTCTTCACTGTTGTGAATCTCTACTGTTGTGAATAATGCATCTTCCTGTGTTTCTGTTTTCACTCCGGTGTCCACCTTCCCCTTGCATTCATTATGCCACACAGCTATTGAATTATTATAGGGGTGGGTGGCTTACCTTTAGGGCTAGTCAGGTTCTAATCATACCAACTTTTTGTTTACAATGCCTGAGCTGTCTGACTCTTTTGAGATTCACTTCATCAGTCAAGATTAATTTTGGTCTTTATTTTAAGCCTAGAAGCTGTCCAGAGGCATCTAAAAAACATGTGAAATGCAGAGAAAATACCCAGAAGCACCTTGGGGAGGAGACAGGGAAAGGTAGGTCAGAAAAAAAACACCTAAATACTACTTTGGATACTCATCTGCAGCCCTTTCAGCCAACTGTGTGCAGGATAAAAGAGTGTGGTAACCTTATAGGATTAGCACTACAGAAGAATTGTTTAGAGTGAGGAGCGAATGTCACAACATGTGATCAGTGGTGACACTGCAGTATAAGAAGAGGCCCCAGTAGGCTTTGTTTCCTAGCTATGAAAACAGTGCACAGAGCAAACTTGGCCCTATCCCTCACCTGAGCTCTTCCTTAAACCTCACATTTCCTCTGTTTCCAATTTCACCTTCATAACCCCCTTTTTAATCTCCCCCAACACATGGAAACAGAAACTAGGATCAAGAGGGAAACGCTGCCAAAGATTAGAGGTTTGGGAATTTACAACTTTTATCTAAGGGAAAACTATAGTGGGAGCCAATTGCTTTAGTCAGAAGTCTTTGTTATTGTAAAGAAGTTTTAATGTATGTTTTTGCTTTCTAAATCAGAAGGTGGAAGTATAGTATTTTTTGGGTCAAACAGCAGAAAAAATAAAAACAAAAGCAATTCAACTCCTAGTCACCCAATCTGGAAATCTGTAAAACTAAGGTCTGTGAAGCACTAACTTGGTAACAGATGTAGTGAATTATAAACATGAACTTGTCACAGATTACTGTAAAAAAAACAACAGGCAGGCGTCCTATTTTAAAACACCTTTTTTGTTTTCATTATTGTTAATCCACCTTTCCCCTTACAGCTATTCAATACAAAGCATGACTGCAAAGTAGTACCCGTTCAGCAATCTGGAGGAAGAAAAAAAAAGTGTTTTCCAAAATTCCAGAGCAATGTTCCAAAAAGAAAATCAGACTTAAAACCTCATTTCTGTTCAGCAGTCAAGTGGTCTGTTTTGAATTTCAACGGCTATCAGTAATGCTGAGGTTTCTGTGTCATTGCATACAGAAAAAGCTGACGAGGAATGGTGCTGTCTTACTCCATTCCTAACCACAACCCAGTAGATAAAGTCTGAAGTCACAAGTCAGCTGAGAGCTCTACCAAGTCTATTAAAATGTACTGGCAAAGCTGGAAGGAAGAAATTTAAATGAGGCCAGGTTAGATGTTTCAAAGGGATGAGTGACTGATCTTGTTTTATGTTATGCCAGACAATGCTAATAGTTTAAACACTAGCTCTGTCAAGTGAGAAATAGATGTATTATCGTCTGTGAATTATTAAAATTGACTTCACCTACTCACCTTTAGACTTTTCTGGCTGAAAGGAAAAAAAAATCAAGAAAAAAAAAAGTCTCGCAAGAGAGGCATGCACTCTTAATCTATTACTAATGTCTTCTTGAATCCTGTTAATATTTTTCATATTGTCTGCTTTGGTGAGCTCAGACATTATATGTGAGGAATGAGCAAAAATTCCAGCTGATCCTAAGCATAAAGCTCTTTAATGTTTAAGTCTCCCTTGCCCTGCAGATAATTACTGTCTCCTCTTTCACCCATCCAGCTGGGACATCAGACAATTTGGGGAGCATCCAAGATGGGCATGAAGATCCATTTCCTGGTTCATGACAAGTACTGTAGATGTTTGTGCCACAGAGATAATTTTCTAGGCTTTTATTCAGCAACAAAAAAAAAAACACTTTTAAAAGTTGTTTAGATCTACAAGGCTCAATTTCCCCTGCAACTCAACCACACAAGCTCTCCTTGAACACTAGGGAAATAGTAAGGATACTAAAAAATAATTAACAATATAAAATGTTTTTAACCTCTGATAAGGTCAGAATCATTGCTACAGGTTTTCAGTGGAATACAAAGATGAGACATGAAGATATGGAAGGTGGTTAAGCACTCATCAACACCATCATCACAGGGTAGCAACAATAACAAAGGTCCCACCTCCTCATGCCTCGACCATGAAGCTGTTAATTTACAAATGATGACTCTAAAGGTGATAGAGGGGAAAGGTGAAGGTTTATTTATTTTTTAAACAACCACTTCCAACCTTTGCTTCCTTTCAACCATTTGCCCCTTTGAGAGAAATTGTGAACGGTGAAGGACAGAGATAGGAGTGTGAACAAAAACCAAAAACTTCTTGGGGATTTTTTTCGGGAGACAAAGGATCTTTAGCATCAATCTCAAAGAAAGCCTGAATACCGCCGAAATGTACCCTCCCACTCCCAAGATTAGGCTTTCCTTAGAAAAACTGAGAAGCCACTTTTGTTCTCTTGTTTGTCTTTTTGTTTGTTTCTTTTTTGTTTAGTAGAATACTTTTTGAGTTTTTTTTCCCATAGATAAAGTTAAAACATTCCACATTTTCTAGGAGAATAAACTTCAAATCACTAAAGAAATAGAAGAAGAAAGTGAAATAAGCCTACTGCCTAGGGAGGTGATTGAGTCACCATCCTTGGATGAGTTTAAGAGTCATTTAGATGTTGTGTTGGGGGATTTGGTGTAGGGGAAAACTTTGTAGAGTAGGGTAGATGGTCGGACTCAATGATCCAAAGGGTCTCTTCCAACCTGAACAAATCTATGATTCTACACTGCCATTTTGTATGGTGAAACACTTGAATAACATGAAATGAAAGCTATTTTAGACAGCCCCTCAAACCCTTCTGCTTCCCTCAGAACTGGCTGCCTCTTCATGCATTTCCTCTAATTTTGTCCACATGCCTCTTTCACACTGCCCAGAGACGTTCCTCTGAGGGACAACCGTACTCACTCTGATAACGTCTTCAGCAACACCAAAGTAACACTGATACATATTTTGCAGGAGTTGGCACAGGATTTTGAAAATTGGTAAAGTACCATCTTTCAAGCAGAAAAAATACTAGGTGCCATGGCATATCCAGGCTTGAGACAGCTATGTCCCAGCAAACCACTGACTGGAAGATTTCATACTGAAAAGGCTGATGTCAAGGCATCTGCTGACCCAAACTCAGCAGAAGCTGCTTTTAACAACACTACAACCATCTCGTGGCTTCTCAGATGGAGCATATGAACACTTTGTGGCTGTCATCTTCCTTTGTGCACCCACTCACCCATAAAATAAAATACAAACAGCTGAAGGCAGACAAGCTCTTGCGAAGGCTGGAGAAATTAGACAGGAGTCTAGCCCTTAATTCCAGATTTGCTGAAGGAAACCTCACCTCTGTCTCATATCCTCTGTATTCAAAAGCCATTTTTATTTTCATATAAATCATGTCATTTTCGGTTCTGTGCTGCCATTCTAAAACCATTGCAAGGGTTGAGTTGGCACAGCACTCTTAAAAGAAAAGGTTACAACGGGGTAGGAAACACAGTCAAAATGGGAACAGTATTGTTAATGCATTGCTTGACTTTTAAAATCCCATTGTAAAATAAAATAAACAGCTTCTGGAAGGGAGACAGATCTTCAGACATGCTCCCACTTTTGAATTTGAACCAGCAATCAGGTCCGTAAGCAACCTCAACCACCTCTGACACTAAGGTCTTTAGAAAACCCTGGTGGGAACATTTTTGTGCTGAGCCACTCTGCCAGTACTCCAGTCTCACTGGGCTCTCCAAAATGTGGTCTGAACCACAGTTCAGCTCTTTTGAATGTCCAATCTCATGTAGAAAATTTGGAATATGCTGTAGGTGGTAGACACTGTTGTCAGGAGGGAATACGTGGCAGTTGTGAAAAAAGTGTCTTTGGTGCTGCCCGAGCCTGGATTTCTGTCATGGCTTTTGCATGCTACAGGCTTTCTCCCACCTCCGTGACTTCTCTTCAGAGGCTTTGCATTTCCCACCACATCTGCTGGAGCACAGGGAGTGTTTGCATGGAACAGGCATAGGACAGGCAGTGATAAGAAAACACAGGATGGTCCAAATGAAGGTGAGACAACAGATAGAGATAACAAGGGGGAGGTGGAGGCCAAATGGCAGGCTGAGAGAAGGGGGAGGCAAGGGAATAAGAAGTGAGATAAAGAGAGACTTTCTGTGCATGAATAAACATGAATAAGTGAAGAGGTGGCAGTAAGACCCCCCACCGCCAGGAAGGCAGAGAAGAATTACGGGCAGGAAACGTCACTGCAGGAGCAGTTGATTAAAACTACAAACTGCATGAACTTGGTCTAATCCCTTCGTGCCTGCAAAGCTGCCCTAAGAGAACCTGGCTAAAGAAACTCTCTTGGGCTATTTCAGCATCTCCTTTCCCGAGTGCTGTGCTCACGTACAATGGGGTAGGCAAACAAGAATAATCAGCTGGCATCCTCCTGGAGTTCCCACAAACATTTGGGTTGGACTTCTCAGTTCCCATCACGGACGAATTGCTTTGCTTCATATTAAGATGCAGCAATGCACGTAAGCACACTCTCAGCTCTGAGTATGGAAACTGTCCCTATTAACTATTCATGCCCCTGAAGTGAAGCACTTGCTTGGATGCTTGGCTGAATCAGCCCCTAATTAAGGAGGTAAACAGCCTCCTATCCTCATTCACCTCTCCCTCAGCCTTAATCCTCCAGTCACCTAAGTTTAATTTAAAATTCTGTTTTCGGGAGTTGAGCCTGGATCTGTCGCATCCATGATTGCCACTAATTGCTATGTGTCAACAGCACTTAGAAAAATGAGCAATGAATTAAAATCACCAACCCTTCTGCCTGGATGACAGCTTTATCTTTACACACTAGCTTTTCAACAGGGTTGCAATCTCTTTACCCACCCAGAGTGGAAAATGGCATTGCCCAAAGTCGGTTGGAGATTTCTTCAGCTAGCCTGAACATTTCTGAAGAAAAACTACTGATCTTGTAAGTGAATGCATGGTGCAACACCCAGGGGGCAAAAGCACTCCAACTTATACTCCAGGAGGTAAGGACACCCTCTTCCTCTGGCTGGTCTTGTCGGATAGTTGCAGTATTAGGGGATCAGAAACCACACTCAGAGAGACAGGCTGATGTTCTCAGGAAGATCAATGAAGATGTGAAGGTCACAGATGACACATGGCTGGTTTCAAAACCTCAGGAATGACAGCAGGAAAAGAGGTGGTGAAGAAGGAAGGGGAACAGAGCCAGCTGTAGAAGCTGCCAGAGAAATACTTTGTTGGAGGCACAGCAGAGGAGGAGCAGGATGACGCAAAGAGAAGCAACCGAGTAAAGCACAGCATATGAGGACTGCAAACAGTGGTGTCCAGAGGGATTCCTTTACTGGATGTGCCTGTCTAATACTGATGTAATGAGCTAGTTATGAAGCAAAAAGTCAGAAATGCATGTGGGAGTGTTGGAGGGGCGCATATTAGGTATCTGCTCCCACAAGAAAGGAGGTAAGCTAGGGCTCCTGTTAGAGTCTGTTAGGAGGATTAAAGTAGACAGTGAGCAAGACTGGACACGAGTCTGCTGAAGCTTCTCAGGTTTAGTGACATATTGAGAGGGAAACCTGACAGCAAAAATGATCTTCCTGTTTTCTAAGGAGCAACAAAGATGAACAAAATCAGGGTGAGATAAAAAAGTAGAAAGATACCTGTGGAGGGACAGTTGTGTCCACTAGGAACAGCAGCAGAGCACAACGCCATCAGGATCTCCCCCTAACTTTGCTGCTGCCTCATGATACCACTCAAGTAGCATAGTCTGTCTGCTCTGCCATACATGTGTTTCAGAAGCAGAAATGCAGCAATACTTTTTTTTAAACCTTTTTCATATGCTTGTTGAGAAACATCTAAAATACGTGAAGAGCTCAGTGCCTGGTAGATGCTGTGCAGAGACAAGTTACTACTAATCATTATTTCACTTGGCTGAATTTGACATGCGTGTTTTTAGAGATACCTCTGAAATGCCTGATATGTAAGGCCTTAACTAAAACAAACAAACAAAAATCTACTGCAGGTTTTATTAGCAGGAGGGACAAAGAAAAGGAAGAGGGTGGCAAAGCAACGCAGAGATAATGCTGAGTTTGAAGTAAGGAATGATATAAACATTTTGGCTGACATAGCAGCAAAGTCAGCTTGGAGAATTAAGGACAACAGAGGTAATCATTTACCACAGCAGTAGTTTTCAGATGTTGACATACATTTTCAGAACAAGGGGAAAAAAAAAACAGAGAAGAGAAGACTGTCAGAATTATGACAACTTGCAACTTCTTTACCTTGCCGCTAGTGAGGAAAATAGACAGGAAAATCATCTGAAGATTATTCTTCCTTGAATGCTCCCATTTCATTTTCATGAGTATTAATACAGGCCACATATTGACATTGATGAGCAAAAAGATCCTTGAGGAAGGGAAGCACGTGTTTCCTCCTGCAGACATCCGAACAGTTTACAGTCACAGGCGGCTCTGAACTTAAGAGTAGGAAATGAAGCTTGTATGAAAACTAAACTGGAAGTGCGGGGCATTTAGGGTTTTGTGATCATGGTTTCATTAGACTCCTAAATGCTCTTTAGAGCAGGAACACTTAGAGGAGTTCAGAAATGTTTTTGACTTTAAGAAAGCTGACTTGGGGAAAATGTGATATGCCCCAAGGAATTTTTACTGGAATCCTATGAAACATGGGAAACATAGAGCTGAATTTTTAAAAAACATCTGAAGAGGCTGAAATTTAAAGCCGTCCTGTTTAATTCCAAGGCGGTTAAAGGGAGACTGAGGCCAAATGCAGTTAAGTAAAGATGTAAAGTTTAGTGTAAGGAACACTAACTAAAAGTTTAGTGTAAGCAACTAGCTAAACTAAGACTTGGGAAATTTCTTTTATCTCTCTCTCTCTATCTCAATAGATATTTAGATATAACAAACAATCCTTTGAAAACTAAAGAATCCAGTAAGGAGGGATACAGAACTTCTTAGGAATTAGAAAGGGCAGTTGGAAAGAAACAATTCCAGGAGGATGAAATATCTTTTGACACCACCATGAATTTTTTTCCAAACCATTACATGGAGTTTCATTTATATCAGTGCTAGAAAGAACTGGCAGAAAAATGCTTAAGTGCTTGAGGCATGTAATAAAGGAAAAAGTTAGCAAGTTAGCATGCCCTTTTTTCTTTGAAGAAGAATAATAAGAGACCAGATGACTGCTTAAATATTAGCATCATATTGGGACAGAGTTTCCAGGGCTTGCTTAAGGGAAGGAAATTTGCATTGATGTATGTACATCCTCAGAGTTACAGCCATGCCAGCCCATAACAAATGCGATGCAAGAATACAACCTGCAGTTCCTATCCTAGGCAAGCTGTAGGACACCTGCAGAAGCAGGTGGGAGGGAAGAGGAAGAATTCCCTGTAACACATGCAGAGCATCAGATTCAGAGAAAAAACTACATTTACATATGGTTGAAAGATTTCTTTTACTTTTTCCCCTTTTAAAAAGTAACATAAACT
Source organism: Tringa tobata (assembly GCA_033628505.1). Taxonomy (NCBI): domain Eukaryota; kingdom Metazoa; phylum Chordata; class Aves; order Charadriiformes; family Scolopacidae; genus Tringa; species Tringa tobata. The sequence continues at coordinate 2,188,773 of JAHREE010000131.1, read as the reverse complement.
CCTAACTAAGAGATAGATACATCTTAAGTTCTGTGATGACAAGACAGACCAGTGAGACCTGGAGTTAATCTTCATTGTTACAGAAAAGGACAACGAAATGAGGCAAGCTCCTGTAGAACTGTTAGCTTAATGTGTGCCATGCAAAAATAAGAGGCAATTTAACATCTTAACGAACATAATTTGATTAGAAGCAATTGTGCAATTCTTGGAGGGAAATTTCTGCATACAAATTAATAATAATTATCTTGTTGAAAGATAAGAAAATTAAAGACAGGCCCTAATTCTCTAAAAATTACCCAACTTCAGGGGTTGAGAGACCTGATGATTCCGACATCCTGTGCTGGAGGGCTGCTTGTTTCCAACTGACTGTGGTGGCTTGTTGAATATTGTGATTGTAACAAGAGTACAAAGGACTAGTGAGATAATTTCCAAAGTATCTACATTTTACAGGTGAGTGAACTGTAGTAGAAATTTATCTTTACATGCTTAGGTCAGCAAATGACTGTGAAGTATGATCTTACTAGCCATGTGCTAAAAAAGCCTGCAAAATATGTGAGAGCATCTTTTATAGCGTATCAAGTTCAGTGGAAAAAGCAAACTTGTCATGAAACTCCTGTGAAAACGGCTGATTTTAAGAAAGGCAGAAGTAATCATTTTCCCCCCATCCTTTGCAGCACATTAGAGTCTCCAAATACAATTAAAAAGGGTCAGAAAAGATACCGATTGGAATTCGATACAAGCCGAAAGAAACAGATACTGGTAGGTTGGTAGTTGGCAAGGCGCAAGGAGGGAAGGAGAGAGACAAGCATTAGAAGCATTAGCAGAAAAAATTCCCAAGGCCAGTAAATATCAGGGGGCCCCAAAGCAGTCAAAAGCAGAGTGAAGAGATTTAGAGTCAAGGCATTCAAAGGGTCTACTTAATTTGACCAGAAGACAGTCTCACATTTCAAGGTTTCTTCTTCAGTACAGCTAAGCTTTTCAATGGGAGGCCTTGACCCCAGGGATCACCAACTGAAGAAAACAAATGTGTTTTCAAATGAATGTATTGGCACTGTCAGAACTGACTGTACACAAGATTAAATGATATTTATTTTCACTTTCCAGAATACCATGTTAAATTTTAGAGAGACAGACAGGCAGAAACGTTTCCAAATAAGACATGAGAATCTGAGCATCAGATTTTCTGTGTCAGCTGGGATTCAACAGCAGAATTCCTGTTAACTGATCTGGCTAAGCCTCCATCCAAAATGTCAACCTGAGGCTTTCTTGCCTTCAGCGGTCTTGGTGAGGGTGGTGGGAGGGGACACGTGCCGTCAGTCCATTTCAGTTCTCTCATTGCTTTTCCTCGCTTTCTCGTGATGGATTGGATTTTGGTCTGTCACTTTGGAATTGCACAGATGTGATTCCCTAACTGAAACCAACAGAAGTTTGCCTGCCTTTGATAAGAAATAAAATTAGCACTAAAAAAATAGTGATTCTGGGTACCCATCCTGAGATGCTCTAAAAAGGAAACTTTGATTGCCAGAAGTGGATGCCACACCAGTTACCAAGAACCATGGCACCTGAAAGAACAGCTGAAAGTCCAGGAACACTCCTGCTGCAATTTCAAGGCCAGGTTCCACTCTGTATTTGAGTACATCCCTGTACTCATGTATGGACACACTAGCAATTTCAGGAGCATTCCTGAGGAACATATGCTTACTCACTGCCCCAAAACAGACAAGCATATAGTGAGCCAAATTTAAAATTCAGAAATTGTGTTCCCGAAAGGAGACCAATAAGGACAGAGAGGACATCATGGGCACCACTATTTCAGCAGAAAATGAGCACATAAATGGGTGGAACTACAGCAATGGCTTCAGAATAGCTACATACTACCTGTGAATTTTGGGGAGTGAATATGTACTTGTTAGTAAGAGGTATGACAAAGCAGGAAAGCGGGTCTCACAAAGCGCAGACTTGTTGGGTCAAGTGTCCTTTTCCTGTTTGGCAAGTCCTTTTGTCTCTGTGTCCTCCTTATCATCCTGACACCTTACGAAAGCACAGAATGACGGACAGCTCTTAATGACTTCCTAGCGTTTGATTCTGATACATGGGCCCAGCCTTTTTTTGCATAACGTGAAAGTCTCTATTCCCCTCTGAATTTCCACTTTAGAACCCACGTCCACTTCCACACACACACACAGAGCTCCCCACTCCCTGTGTCAAGACAGACGTGCTCTTGTCACACCTTGCTTGAATCAGGCAGCTGAAGCCAGTGCGGGCTGACAGCCGATGCTGCATCAGCAGCCAGCGGGGCTGGTATCACCCTCCCCAGGAGACAAGAACGTCTTCTCCTGGGCACACCCACTCCCACATCACACAATTGGGGCTATTGTTCCCCGTGTCCAGAAACCAGGCTCCATCCTGCACCATCTCTGTGCTCTGCCACCATCCTGCCTGACTTGGAAATACTGTTTTTTCCCCTCCCCTAGCATGCTCATTAGGCGATTTGAGCACAGGGGTTAGTGGCTTGGTCTCACCAGCAACGTGTGCTGGTCAAGCACCCACGGCAGACTTCACGCAGGCATTCCTGGGAGTAAAGACACGTTCTGCAGATTCAGTATTTACTGAGTGGGACCCTGTGAGGCACCCAGGGAAACAAAGCACGCACGCACTTCTAAAACGGGCGTTTTGTGGCACCCACAGTTACAAAGATCTAAGCTGAACAGGGCGTACTCACTGGATGGAGTTGAAACACTGTCATACATACACAGAGGGAGGGACTTTAAAAATCAAGCCTATTGGTGCCCACCTTCCCTCTGCACTCCCTTCTTGCAGCCGGAGAGGTGACCACGTACCCATTTGAGACCAGAAGGAACAAGAAGCTGTTTTGCACCTTGTTTTGTTTCCCGTAAGGAGATGTTCCACCCCCATCGGCATCCCCTCTCCCATCCAGAGAAGGTGAGGGAAGCAGGGCAGCGTCTCTGGGACAGGGCAAACCCGCTCCTCCGGGGCAGCACTGCCTGCCCCCTCGCTCGCTCCTTCCCAGGCAGCTGGCTGCCAGGGGGCCAACAAGCAGGCTAATTTAGAGCTCTAAAAGCTGGCAGCAGGAGCGCAATTAAGCCGTTTTCACAGACTGCTGGCCAAATGCAGCAATTTATTGGCTCAGTGATTGGATTATTCATTTGCAAAGCTAAGAGAGGGCATTTTCTTACCACTTCAGTTGGCCTGTAGTACTTGTGATTGACTGTCACATGAATCTTGCCGGTCTCTTTGCATCGTCCTACTTCATTTTCATTCTTCCCTTCCCACCTGTAAAGAAGATAAACATTTAATCAACCTATAATTACTTTAGTGCTCTGATCTTACCAACATTTGGCCTGCTTTCATTTACTTGAGGCTGGTGTCAATTCTCCCTGCAGGACAGTATAAACTCATTAGCTATAGGAACAAAGGCAGAGTTTAGACTTGAATGGAGCAACAATGGCTTTTGAAGTCTCTTTGTTTTGGTTTTTGATTCAGTGGAAGGTCTAAAATACAGGACTTCCAAATTAAACACATAATGTTAAGGGAAAATAAAATGTCCTGATTTCAGAATGTCTCATGTATCTGCAAATAAATACGACAGTGAGGTTTTTCATTTGTGGATTGGTTCAAAGTTGTTTTCTTAAAATATTTTTAATTCTTGTATTTTGGCCAATACTTTCAGGAACAATTTAATCTATTAATTTTATGCACGTGAAGCTCTGTTTGAATAGCACTAAGCTGCATAATTTAATTCATGCTTAACTAAGAAAAACAAAACAAAGACAGTTCTTGAGTTTTCAGTCCTAGCCTGACATGGCACTTCACATACACGTACTGTAAACAGTACTTGCTACCTATGAGCTGAAAGCCAGCTACTTCCTCCAAATTAGTTTCATATGTGTTGAACAACCTGCAGTTTGCTGTAATTTATGTGATCTGATTGCGCCATGAACCATTTTGTTAGCAACTGTCCTGGTCTAAAATTTCGGGACCAGCAGAAGAGGAACGGGCTGGTGGGTGACCAGCTCTGCCTTTGGAGAGGTCAGCCTGCAGCCTGGAAATGAGGGCACTGCTCCCTCTCAAAACAAATGCTTCAGATGACACATGTAGGAACGTACACTGGTGCATCAAAACTAAACACCGAATGTACAAAAGCCAGAGTTATGATTGAAACACTATCCTTGCTTTGCTTTTTGCCTCTAAGTGTAGAGGGGCTCTGAACCAGCTTGGCATAAAAGTGTAGTGATGAAATCCTTTACTTTTTTGTGTTTAAGTGACATCTATGTAAGTTAAATCAGCACTGTGATTTAGACTATTTAGCCTCAGTCACCAGCAATAAAATGAAAGTGCCTCTTGCCTCCCACTTACTAACTGTACTGCCAGTTCTTGGAATTTTGTCACAGAGTTGTTTTCTCCTTGCTCCCTTGCCACCTCCCATTCCCCCAAAGCTCCTAGAAGAATTTAATTCTTTGACAATCTCAGGCTTCATTTTTGAGTTTCTAGCCCTAAGGGCTAAGGAGGAAAGTCTGAAAATGTGACCTTTGTGTACCCATGAAGGTTAAAACACCGAAAGGCAAAAGGAAATACCAAATATGCATTATTGCTAGTTTTTAAATCCCACGATTTTTTAAGCACAACTCATGACTTTTGGATGACTAGCAAAACCTGTAGGATGCTTGATACTGGGAACACTTCATGTTGAAATAATTTCCAAGAGATAATGGCCACAGTGAAGTCAGCTCTTAATAGTCATACCATGATGCTAAAGATGATTTATAATTTAACTTTTTCTTTCTTTCTTTTTCACAGTTGCTGTGTTTGAAGCCTGAACTGTAAAGTTTTCATTCAGAAGCCAAAACTAACATTAGTCCCTCCCTTTAAAGGGCAGAGGGTAAAAATGTGCAGGACTCAAATGAGCTTAATAGAAAACTAACCGTCACCAGTAAAACAACAGGAAGCGCTTAGATCAGGAGACGTCAGTTGTTGTTGGAGGTCACTGAGCAGAGAACCCCATTTAACACCCAACAGGCTCCAGAAGGCTCGGCCGAGCCAGTAAAGACTCACTTAATGTCGCTATCAAAGTTATATAACAATAGAAATAGCTTAAGAAGAAATCTCCACCCATTTTGTTCAGCCCAGTAATGTGAAAAGTTCACAAGGCAAAAAAAAAAAAATAATAGAAAAAGTACTTCTCATTGTGAACAAAGTAGCATTTGACAGCCGCCCTTCTAATTACTCCTGGCACCTCGGTGCTCACAGCTGGTGACACCATACTGCTGATAAAAGGGATTGCGCGGGGGCCAGCCTGACACCAGGAACAAGACATCCATTTCTCTAACCAACTTCCCCTCCCCTCTTCCTCTAACCACAAGGAAAGGAAAAAAACCCCCAACCAATCCACCAAATTCCTCCATAATTTACAGTCAAATTGCAGTCAGAATTGTTAACTGGAAAACGTGATGCCAGATTATCCTGAAGGATGAGCACGGTGGAAGAGGCACAGAGAATCCTCACATTGCTGAGGTTTTAGATGGCCCCAGACAGAAGGACTACCCAGCTTTTTGCTCCTTAGGGTGGATGTCCAAGTAGGCAAGAAAACAGACTTGTGTACTTTGGGGCAAACACAAGGATCCCTGGCTAAAGAAAGCTTGGCTAATCAGGGCTGGGCTAAATTAACAGAGGATAGGGAGTGGATGCCCCCAATCCCCAGCTGGTGCCAAAGCCCAGGGCTACCAAGGAAGCGCCTGCTAGCCTAGTGTAGGCTTTTCACAAAACACTGGTCCTAGAGCCTGCAGGCAAAGACCCTCTACAGCAAGACCATTGCCTGCCCCACGCTGGGGAGCTTCACCCTCTCACTGAAGCAAAGGATGGGTTTGATCTCATGGCTGACGGCATCAGCCATATGCCAGAACGCTCTGCACCTGGAGGGGGATGCATGAGACTAAGTGGGTTTGATGCCCTCCGCATCTACTCTTCCACATTTGTCAAATGCCTCACAGTTGGAGACAGGTGCTTTGGGATTGTTTAGGATGATAGTCATGGGCAACTCTGGTGGATACCACAACTATCACTGACCTCAGAAATTTCCATAAAACTATGTGTGTGAGGTGGGCAGGGAAGGACACAGGGAAGCCAGGATGATCGAGGGTGGTGTGGGAACGGCACAGCTGTGGACCAAATGGTCCAAATGGCTGTAACTGAGAAGCAAACAAGGCAAAGTACGTATATTTTGGAGGTGGCGAAGATATCAACCAAAAATGAAACCTGTCACAAAAGCACAGACAAACTGAACAAATATACGCATTTCATCTCCTTGCTTCATCTTTACATAGAAACAAAACTGACAGCATTTTAAAAAACATTCAAAACCACTGGTAGCTACAGCTGCTCAGCCTCTTTATGGAAAATAAAACTGTTGTGTACACCTTTTAAATCAAATATATGCCAATAGAAAATATTTTCACATTTGAAAATGAACAATAAATTAACTAAAAATAAAATTTTAGGAAAATTTTGCTCTTCCTCCACAGCTAATATGAGATACCATTTGTGTAGACTTCTCAGACTTGTGGCCTGATTGCTCTTAAACACACAATTAAGCCAAAGCACTTCATTCTGCCCTGCCACTTTAAAAATAGCAAAACTGACACTATGTAACAGACCATTAATGTCTTTTGCAAGTAATCTTTTATAGGGAAACTTTAAATATGTTCCTTTGCCACCAACTCAACCACCAACCTTGCCAGCAGCTCTGATGCATCAAAGCAATCAAGGATATGGGGATTGCTTAACCGCAATCTTGTGCTTAAATTTAAAGAACAAGTAATTTTTTTTCAAATGCTCTGATGAATCAGGTCATCACTGTTTGTTCACTAAAGGAACACAGTTAAAACAATGCCATTGTTATTATATTCCCAGCATTGTCAAGCTCAGGTTTCAAAAATCTAAACTGTGACTCCCCACATACAAGACGCATGCAAAAAGAACGCATGCTAGGCTCCCTATTTTTTGGTTTCTTTTTTTTTTTCCAGTTCAGTGGAAAACTTTTGAAGCTCTTATCCCTTTACTACAAATTGTGAAAGTTAGTGTGGAGAGGAAAATGTTTTCTCAAAGAATTTTAATGCTTCTGCAAAAATCAAAACATTTTGGAAAGAAAAGTATTAGTTTCAAGTGAGCTCCATTACTGTCAACCTGAAACAAAATTATATTACAATATCTAAAAAGGATACTTCAACATTTTCAGAATGGATATTTTTTTTCCCAGAATGACTTTAAAAATCCTTTTTGAGTTATTCTTTCTTTAAAAGGAGGTGAGAAAAGAAACAAAGCAGTCCAGCCAATGTGAAATCAGATATTTTTCCAAATTGCTTTGCATTTGTGAGAATGATTTTCATTTCACTGGGGGAGGGGAGTGGAGGGTGAGGGACGGAAAAGTGGAATTTCCCATGAGACACCACATTTAATTCTCACCCAGTCTTCCTACAGAGAAACTCTCATACCTCTTATGATGTATGAAATCACATAATTAAATTGTTACATTCTTCAAATAAAGTAATAAAAGCCTGCTCAGCTGAAAGAGTTAATTCTCCAGCTGAGGTGGGTAAAATGCCCCCCTAAAACATATACTCTACAGTGAGAATGGTGATAAACACGGTGCAGTCCTAAACGAGGACATTTGCTCGTATTGGTTCATCCACGCCAGCATCCTTCACTGACCTGGCTGGGTTCCTTTCAACTGTCGCTCTTCAAAATGCCTCTAATTTCTGTATGAGATTCTGTTCCCTTCCTCCTGAGCTGTCAGATACAACACACAGCACTGGTCAAACAGCAATTCTTAGTGTGCAAAAGCCAGACCTGGGAACAGCAGCTGTTTTGATGATGACTTTTGAAGGCTCCTCTTCCACGTCTCCACAGCACTATTACTAACATATTGTTGGCTTTCCATTCTTACAGCAATCCTTCAAATCTCATGTGTTCCTGTAACTCAACCTTCCATTTTAAGGTAAAAAGGGAAAAAAGAAAAACAAACCAAACCCCCAGAAAAACTCTTCTCCCTCAGTTCAATCTCAGCTCAACCTTCACTGTCCCTGAAGAGGCCACTGCTCCACTTCTGCTACCAGTTCACCTCAGTAGACCTTATCTGCAAACTTCCCCTTTTTAGGGGGATCTTTTATAAGACCAACTGGCATATTAGTTAAGATAAAATTTGTATGTAGAGCCAAGTGACTAGAGTAAAATATTCACTTTTACTGTATTAATTCTGATCCTGGAAGCAATGAATACTTCTGTAACAAATGTGCATGTATTTTTATATTAATAAAAAAGACGATAAATCTTTCCCCTGCTTGAACTTTTTTTTCCTTTTCTTTTTTTCTTTCCACATTTGCAGACAGCAGTCTTTGCAGCACTCTGCAAAGAACTCTGAGTGCTGTAGTGGTTTCAGGCTATCTTTGCAATCCTGTTCTAATTTAATAAGATTAATGACAGAAAATTAGTCAAGACAAGCGTTTGCCTGTTTCGTTTACCCTGCTGTAGTTCAAATTATAGGCGGGAAGTGTTTCCCCCAAGTACTACTTAATTAGTAATAAGTAGAAGGGAAAGTAAAAGAAAAAAAGTGTAATCCTTACAGGGGGAAAATATTTGTAGCTCTGAGGCTTTCCTGTTAGTACAAAGGACTGAATTTGAATGATTCAGAGGACTATATAAATATAATTTGAAATATCTCCCTTGAAAAAGAAATGTTAGAAGAAAAAACCACACACACGGCAGATAAAGCTTTGTGTACACTCTACAGTCAATTTCAGTCTTACTGCAGCTGTATATTACATTAGTTACAAAAATGTAGTAAAGTTTCTTTTATTTTGGCTAGAAGACATAGTCCTGACATGTGCGAATGACTGGCTATGACAGTCTTTCTTGGAAAGACTTCTCTAGGCTGTCCTGGATATTCATCTGTATAAGGTAATGTGAATTGTTAGAAAGAGAAAAAACTAAAAAAACCTGAAATAAATATTTTTACTTGGTTGATGGGGCAGCCAGGATTGCTTTTCTTCCTGTTCTCTACTGGAAGATCAAGATGTGACAGCTGACTTGGTTACATTTGCAACTTTCCCTGCACAAAGTAGGGATGGTTAAGAGCCCATGCACATGTGCCCTGTGATGTGCTATAAACTCTGCCAGCTGCTGCTTGCCATGACATCCCTCCTGGCCATTTACTCCATCATTCCATCAATTTTGAAAGACACATTGTACAGCAATACTGGGAAGCTGTGCCGTCGCTTACAGCAGTGGAAAGGGCTGCTGGAAATTTCCCAGATAAGGTTTTGAGATTGCAAAATTTCATAATGCCTGCAACCCTGCTAAAAACCCACCAAACAACTCAACCAAACTTTGAGGAAGGGAGATAGGAAGAAAGCAGCCATCCTCGCAGGAACTCATTTAGTGTTTGCACTGTGGTGCACTGGTTCTTAGGTGCCTCATAAATTGTAAAGAAACAGATCAATGGGACTCGCCAGTGGGATCCCACGATACTAAAAGGGAGGATTTGGCTGCCAGGCTACTCCCTGAAGAAGATATATTCAAACTGGAGGAGGTGGGGGCAGAAAGCCCTTGGGGTTTACAAAGAATGTGAGAGGTTACCAGCCGGCTGGCCAAGACGCCAGCGAGGGTAAGGAGAGAGCTTTTGTGTGTGCTGCAAAAGCATGGGCCGGGATGACACCTAGAAAAATTATGGAGGTTCTTAACAAAACTTTCCAAACCCTGAGAAATATTTTACATCTAGCACAATTTGAAAAATGAATGATGGCTACAGGATGAGTAGTGTGTCTGTTGTGACACTATCCCCACCCCGGGAGCAGGGGGAACAAATGGCTGGTTCGTCTGGCTAGACTATACCTAAAATGATCAGAATTACATCACTGTCAAAATGATCAGCAACAAAATTGTCATTAGCACCTAAAATGTCCCCATATGTATAGCTATTTCTACATCACCTGCAAATGGCATAAGGAATTAATAACTTATTCACAGTGAAGAAAAATTTCAGAACAGCCATGGGAATTAGTAGCCCAAGCCCCATTTCTAAGGCGATTTACGTTCCTAAAAATCTATGTCACTAAGTGTCACATGGATTCTTATACAATTTTTGAAAATTACTTTTATTGATCAGTAAAAAAAATATGCAACTTTGCCTTTGTACACACAAAATACCTGCCCTACCTCATCACCTGGAGTCATACTGTAAAGTTTCCCTGAGAGAGAAACCTGTGACAGATTGATTTAGTCTAAACACTGACCGCAGTAATCACCAACAGGAATGATATGCAGTCCACTGTGTGGAGCCATATGTGAGCAAAAAAATTAAACAAATGGGACACAAAATTTTGTGTGTTAGGACCAACTAAATCTAAAGTAAGCCTTTAATATACTCTCTATAACAGAAGCTACTCATAAAAGTACTTTCACTTCTATTTGTGTCATTGTTGTTCTTTAGGTTTTCTCGAGAGTTTAATTTGCTTTCTGAGAAATACATGCTGATTTATCAGACTTGGGAAATGCTGAGACTTCTTAGGCCAACACCAAATCAGGGAGTTTAATTTTAAACTAATGAATAAATTTATTGACATCAAAGGAAACTGCAGTGGTGTGAAAATCTGCAAATAAAGACATTCAGCTAGGTACTGACGTACACGTTTGTTCCTAATTTTAGGTAATCGTAATTAAAGAAAAATAAGTCTCTCACCAAACATTTATTCTTGCTTTTGCAAACAACACTAGACAGGGACAAAGTAGTTTCAATGGGAGAATTAGCTTATGAACACAAGAAGCAAAAGTATAGAAAAAGGAGAACATATAAGAAAGACAAAGCAATTACTAGAGCTCCTACTAACTCCCCTTTACCCTGTCAAACCTTACTACTGTTAAAGCACATGGGACAATATGTGATCATGCAGGGACATCTTGCTATTAAGATGCTAAAAATATGGAAAGAAACTTACTCCCAAAACTGAGCTTTTGGGCTAGAAATTCTATTTATGCAGTCTCTCTCTCCCCCATCAGAATTTTTTCTGGAAGTTGATGCCAAAAATTGAAACCAGACTAAAAACTCATTGAGAAGAAAATGTTATTACCTCCCCAGCCACCCACTGGCTGTTCAAATAATATTGTATATATCTGTGCACTTCTGCATATTTATTGAATTTGTCAAGTTTTTGTTCCCAAGTAAAACTTATTGGCCCTGTCAAAAGTTCACCAGCTGCACAAGTGACTTTGATGGCCTGAGGAACAGCCCTGGCGCTAGCGTCATGGAAGAGCCTGTGGCTTTCCTCTCCCTTTTCCAGCTGAGATTGGTATGTTGATGCATGGGGCCCAGAGAAGATACAGAAGGAGGGAAATTGAAAAAATAATAAACAATAAAAATATAAATTACAGAAAGCGCTCACCAAGCCATCCTGGTTTTATTATATGGCCTTGAGAAGGAATTTTGTATTTTCAATCAAACTATGTGGAATATGCATTGTAAACATTCTGCACCCACTGCTCAACATTTTTATGGCTTAGTAGGAGAAGAGCTAATAGGAAGGTAGAGTGGATTGCTACATAATCCTAGTGGTGTGGCTGATGGGCTGTGACACAGAAAGAGTAGGGTTGGCAGGTGTCATTTCTTGAGATGGCAGAGGATGGGAGCAGGACTGTGAGAATCTGGGGGCACAAAATAGAGAATTGGGCAGAAAAGCTCCTTTTGCCTTTTGCAGCGGGGTGATGAACAACACCTTGTTACTAACACCTTTGGAGGAGCATCTGTCCCCCAAGGTGGGGAGTGAATGCAAGAACAGAGAATGAAAACTTGGAATAAAAAATTAAGACGTACTTGCCTACTTTTTTTTCCTTATGACCTAGAGGGCAACACTAGGCATATCAGCTGTGGCATTCATTCATGCCCAGAAAGTCTCACATATTACAAAATTAGAAAGCGAGGCGGGGGGAAAAGAAGAATGTAGAGAAACACTGCTCTGTAACACAGCAAATGCAACAGGCCAGAAATGTTCAACACATAGTTGCTATCTCATGTTCATACTTACACAATGGTTTTCCCAATGTGCTTAAATGACTTCTCCACAAATTCACGGACACTGTGGACCTCCCCAGTGGCTATGACAAAGTCCTCAGGCTCATCCGTTTGCAACATCAGCCACATGGCCTGCGGAAAGACAAACAAAGTCAGACTCAGTGCACATGTTTGTGACCTCTTTAGTACACGGTATTATATTACTGCATTTTTTTTCATTTGGAAATAACTATACATACACACACGTACCCCAAGCTGGGGAAATTAGTACTTTCCTAACATGGTGGCTATTAACCAGTTCAGTGCAATGCTGAAAAGAGTTCAATTATTTCTTACTATAGAAAACAATGCTGTATTTGATTTTCAATTTGTTTCACTGCAGGGGTTTCTGCAGGGGAGACTTTAATATGTTTATTTTTGAACACTGAGACTTGGTTTAGTGCTCAAAAGCATGGATTCACTTGTTTAAACACCGCGTGAATTGACACAGATACAGGGAAAAGAACAAAACTTTGCAATGTTTCAGTCCAGAGTGCTGTGGTCTGTCTGTTATAGAACATTGCCAAACACATTGGATATAGGTCCTTTTGGCTCTTTCCTCTGTCATGTTTGTTGCCACTTAATCGAGATTTTAATTAAGAGTAAGCAACTAAAAGGTAAATAAGAATAGTCAACAGTGTACTTGACTAAATTAACCTCCTTTTCCTGCTGAATATGTGCTGAATGTTACATATTAAAGCACTGTAGCAGAAACTTTTTCTTTTGACTCAGGAACACAGAAAATGCTGGTAGAAAAATGAGACAACCATTAATATCTCTGTCAGAGAACCATTTATGCAGTGGCAAAAATTGCAGTAGGTTTTAAAGCAAAACTTTATGGATTGTCAACATATCTGCATTTCAGGTGGGCAGGTTTACTTCCCACAGCAATGTCTTTCACAGAGTTCCCTCCCACAAACAAGTAATGATGGATGAGCACCATCTCAGAGGGCTGGCCAGCTAAGTCAGCATGAAAGCAGGAAAGCAGATGGAAAAAGAGGCACACAAAGACACGTGTGACTTGTCTGAGATATAATGGCAGGTAGGTTTCAGTTGTCTGATGTACAAGCCACTGCTCTAGTGACTTGACTATTTGACTGCTTGGGAGCTGTAGGTGGACAGAGTAATTATTACTTTAGATCAATCAAAATGATGTAAACACTTCATTTCCTTTGGAGAGGAAAAGGGAATACCTGTATGGCATGATCCTCATTTAATAAATAACCAGAAAAGAAAAACAAAATAATTCAACTTTCTCTCCATATGGTAAAAAGGACTGTCATCTTCTCACAGCATAATCCACAACGCTATTTGCATTGACCTCTTCACATCAGCTTTAAAGAAAACAACTTTAGTAGGTCCCTTGATGGTAGTGGATACTCTGCAAATCAGATTAATAAAAGCTTTGGGACAGCTCAGTTTCTCTCGGTAAATACCACCTGAAATATTCAATTTTTCTCCCCCTATTCTTAATAAATCAGTGTCCAGCATAGCAAGGCGATACATTCTACTTAAATGATTCTATTTGCAAGTCATTTTTCTTCCCAGTTATTTTTTTATGCATCTTCCAAAGTTTTGACAAGATTTTATTAACATGTTCCTTTTGAACTTTTTTGATTCTTGAACGTGTGTGGAAGGCTGGGTTTTGGGCAACTGCTGTGTAAGTCCTTGACATTAATTGTGCTTTAGGGATATGACCTGCTGGGCAGGACAATGGCAGCAACTTTATTTTTCCTTTCCAGAATTGAACATCCTAGCCAATGACGCAGAAATACCCGACTGGCTGATGAAAATCCTCTTGTGGGGAGGAGATGTCTTAACTCGTCTCTCTTGTATGAGCTTTCTTGGAACATTGGGGTTTCCCTGCTGATTTGAGAGGTCGCTGTAAATCACCAGCTCCTGTTTCTTCATGACTGGACAAGCTTGCAGGATTCACAGTAGTAGCAGCTTCACAGAAAGGTAAAAGGAATATCTAAAATAAGTAATTGATAGCTCTGGTTCTCCTCACCTAGTCCCTGATTTCACAGACCTTCAGCTTTCATTAAGTAGCCCGGCTGAAAACAACAGGCTTCCTCATATGAGAAGACTCTATTTGAGCAAATAAGGATCTCCAACATTAGACAGTCAGTCAGTCAGAGTCAGAATTTATCGCGGTTCTCCTCCTGACTTCAGTGGAAGTTTGCTGTATATAATGAATTCAAGATCTCGTCTGACTTTGTTTGAAATGGATACAGTAGTGTAGCATCAGTTACATCTGACAGAGATATAACAACCAAGCCACGTCTATTGGTAAAAATCATCCTCGCTCCCAAATTCAGTAGGCTGACAAAATATGCAATATTAACACAAAGACCTGCTATTTACTACTCACTTTTGTAAAGCAATATTAACATGTCTAAGTAGAAACGATAATTTTTTGCCACCCCTCCGTTTTTAAAGACTTCAGTATTGTAGCTCATTGGACATGCTTATGTTGAGCATGCTTATGTTGACATTGGAATGCTTATGTTGAGCATTCAACAATCCAGTGAGTATATCAAATATTTACAGATTAATCTTGTGTATTAATAAAAAAGAGTATTAAAAGTTTCTCCTTACTCTAAATCTCACACTACATTGAAGGAGACAGCTACAAAATACTAACAAAAACCCAGCCTTCGACAACTGGTCCCACCAAATTTTACGCATCTGGATGTATCAGCTCCTGTCTACCATTTCAAAGAGGAAGGAATCACTATCTTAGAAATACAACTTGAACCGCAGTAAATTTCTACAGGATCAACTTAACAACGATCAAACAATGCAGACAGAGTTGCTAAAAGCAATTTTTGCCTCAACTCCTACCAGGAAAGAATGTTTAGATTAATGATTACTTGAGAATCTATCGCTGCTGGTTCTTTTATTTTTTCTGGCATTCACAATTGTTGGCACTTACAATTACCTCAATTAAATCAGGTATGAAAGAAAGGAACATGCTAAAAATTACAGTTTTGTTTTGCTTTGAGGAAGGCGACCAAAAGTTGTTGCTTTGAACGGGTCTGCAGGAACAGTCTGTAAAAAAACGCAAAGGCAAGCCAGAAGATAGAAAAATCTTTGAGCAAGCTCCGCATCCACTCTTTATTTCCACAGGTACAGCCTGTGACAACCAATGAGAAGTCTGTGTACCAGCAGTAGCTATATGTTTTCCTTACAGCAAGTGCCAGGAATGTGCTTCCCCCCGCATCAGACTAATAAAGGCCCTTGACCTATCAATTTCTAGGCATTTCCTTTAAGAGTTCATATTGTACCAGACTCTGGGCTGAGAATGAGAGGAAAGGGGGAGATACAGCTCCAGGTTTATTTGTCATTACTGAATGGCTTACTGGTTTTAACAGAGGGGAAAAGCTTTGTTTAAATTTCCACTGAAAGTAATTAATGGTTATTGACTGGCAAATGAAGAACAGGTGACACTCTGAATTAGAAGATAAATGATCTCATGTTCTAGCGTGATAATGGGTTAGTAATTGCTACAAAGCCTCAGCCTAGTGCGTCCCATCATAATGCTAGATCATGTCCAGAACACAAAGGCCTCTCTGTGAGAGGTATTCAGCCGTTTACCTCCCGATACAGCTGCAGAGTGATTTGCTCCATTTATTCTCTGATGGACTGCACAACTGAGGCAAAAGTTCACCCATTCTCACCTTCCTGTTCACATGCTGAACCACATGACCCATGACATGGCTGAACTGGGATAAAAACATCGCCCAGCTTTGGCTCTTGGCTATCTTTTAACCATCGCAAGGTCATATATTTTAGGAATTTTTCTGGTGCAGGAATGGACAATTGTGGATTTTCCTGTATTTCTTTGTAAAGACTTTTTTGGATGGGCTGACAGCAAGTACAGAAATTACTTGTGTTCAGTTCTGCTACCATCTTCTCAACTTTTTGCACGATCCGGTTAACAAAACGTGGGGAAATGCTGCAAAGGAGGAGAAAACTATGATGGAAAAAATTCAGGCGTTGGCTGTCTTAGAATAAGACTGTTCCTTTAATGGCAAATGTAACAAAACATATTTTTCATATTTGAACTCTTTTTGGCTCTGGTCTAATGACTCACAAAGTCTAAAGGCAATACTATGTCATTTACATTTAAATACAGAAACCTAACCAGAGAGAGATACGTAGCAAGTCTAGCAAGCGGACACACTTTTATGATTATGTGGACTAGGATATCTGTTCTGCATGCCTGAACTACAGCCTCTGCCAAAATCTTTCCTCTTTCATCTTTCCCCTCTTCCTTTTTCTGTATATAAAACCCTGCCAGTAGTAAGCACCATTTTCAAGCAACATATCTAAAACATGAACCAGTCTTCTCCCTGCCCAAATTTCTTTGCTTACATAGTGTTTGTGCCTGGGGTAGTTAAGGGGGAAAAGCCAAGCTGGACTAACACAAGCCCCATATAGGTACATTCTGTGCATGCCACTGCTATTATGGTTGTGATGTGTCTGCTTGTCTTGAGCATCTGGAGTACGTTGTAGGTGTGTTTCACTATTAACTTCCAGTCCAGCATCCCAGTGAGAAAACATTTATTAACTGGGCTGTCATCCATGGATAACAAAGGCTCAGTAGTTGAGGTTGTGTTTAACTCTGTCTATATTGATACTTTTCTTTTACTGTCTGCTCTAGCACTGTATATTGTTAAAATGGGCCCGTAATCAGGTATCTGCCCATTTAAGAAAAAAAAGAAATACAAATTCAAATTTCTGAACCTTTAAAGTACAACCAATGATTTCTGCTCTAGAAATAAAAGATGATTTTTCAAGAGAATGTGTAAAGCTTTTTCTTATGTCTTATCCAATGCAAGACCCAAACCGGATATGACTAAACAGGCATGCAATATGATAAATGGAATATGTTCCTGTTGGTACTAATTGCTATTGCCCTGCACCGCTACAGAGTATTTTTTTCCAAGCCCTATACTGTCAAAAAATCTTTTGTACATATTTCTAGGTATTATGCAGAGAACTTCTGACTTCTTTGTATTTGTCACACACACCAAAAAAAAAGCAAACCCAATCAGTAATGTTTACTTTAGGAGATGGAACAGATAGTTGTAGCCTGATGCAGGATGTATTGTCCATGCATTTCAGAGTCGAAGCAGAGACTGGTGAATGTCTAGCTCTACTTACTTATCACTTGCGGAGGGCATGGGTTACCTCAAGGCTGTCAACAATTAGGGAGCAATTTCTGACTAAGTCAGAAAAACATTACCACCCAGAGAGACCCAAAAGTACATTATCACCATTTATAGAAATTCTGTCTTTACAGTATTCCATATTCTATTGTCTAGAAGTGGGCAGAAGAATTCAGTGGGTTGGACATGGTACTCTCTAGTGATCCCAAACCTAGCTATCCTGCTGAGGTCACCACTGAGAAGGAGAATTGAGCATTTTGGGCCAAAGCATGATGAGCCTTTACAGGGATGTGGCAGCAAAGGAGAACCTTCTCCCCATATGGTGAGCACAAAGGGCTGGCATGACTGCTTTTCCTGCATGCATCATGAGGGACATGTGCATGTGCCACAAAAGACAGGGTCATTGTATCACCTCCCTCTCTGCATTGTCCCAGCTCAATTGCACTGGCATGGAAAGAAGCTGCTCGGCATCTTCTGCGCTGCGCGTGGGGAGATGTCATACTCATGCACTTCCTGCCTGCCTGGATGTGAAGCAGTTCCAGATGCCATCACCCGGCTCCTGCTGACACAACCCAGCTGACTGGCTGTGGTTTCTCAAGATGCTACAGAAATGACCACAATGAATGATTGTGCCTTAGAAAAGTGAGACTGGGGACATCGACTCAGAGCTCTGAACCCAAACTGACTTCCAGTTTATCTATTTATTTACTTTTGGAGGGGCGGGGGAGGAAGAAGAGGTGCTACACTGTCTGAGTCACACAGATCTGATTGACTTCTGTGACTGTTAAAAGCGTAGGTGTGTACTGGGTGTACCCAGTAGGCATGAGAATGCATTATATAAGGAGACTATATAAAAAGACAGTGATACATAAATATAATACACAACAGAGGGGGAAAACCCCTCCTTACACATATTCTGCACACAACAGGGGCATCGCACACATGGATGAAAAACACTGACGAAACTCAAATGCAGCAAAAAAGGTCTTGCGATCAGAGTAAAGCATAAGCTGCCTCTGCCTGAAAGCCAACACAAAAGTGTTGGGCATGATCCCATACTCCCTGGCACAATGGGAGTTCAGTCTAAGTAATGACTATTGCTTTAGTACTTGTTTCTGACGATGTTAGAAGGCAAGGCAAGCACAGCAGGGAGAGTCTTGCCAAAGAAAACCACAGGGATGTGTTGCCAGGCACGCTGATACTCCCAAGAAGCCAATGGCAGCAGGAATATGGGAGTATGTGTAATCAATGTGCTCCTAAGATTTTTTTCCTGAAATATAACCCTTCTTGCTCAGATACTTAAAAAGTAAAGGTGTACACCTAATAAGCAAGAACCTTAGTACACCATTACAGTTTGTATTTGAAAGGCAAGCTGAAGTTCATGACTGAGGTCACTGTCTATCATTGCAAGAAGAGTGACACTTTTCAGAAGTTCAACCCTCTCTCAAAATGTACAACAAAAGAGGTATTGCCCAAGAAGTGCAGGACACATGCCTCTTCCTTTCCCCTGAAGAGTCATCATCCTGTTTTCTCAGACCGCCAAAAATCACAGTGTTGGTGCAAGATCTGTTGCTCATGGAACCTCCAGCCATGGAAAAACCCTTCTGAACACCATTTAAGTATCTATCAGATCTCATCGGTTTAAATACATTTTGATATGCTTTTTCCTTAGCAGTGTAATGCTGAACACAAGGACTCCAATGTCTGTGTACAAAGCTTTTCCTTTAGTGTTGTCCTTTCTACTCAAGCAGAGAAGACATTGAGTACTTATGACATGGCAGCTGCTTCCATTCAGAAGAGCAACGTTTGCAAACCGTAGGCGGTTACATCACCAACAGAAAAGGTATGAAACGAAAACAGATTCAAGATGAAAACATTTTCCTCTGAGAGGAAAAACACATCAGTTGATAATTGGAAGAGGGGAGATTTAGATTAGATACCGGAAAGAAATTCTTTACAGTGAGGGTGGTGAGGCACTGGAACAGGTTGCTCAGAGAAGCTGTGGATGGCCCATCCCTGGAAGTGTTTAAGGCCAGGCTGGATGGGGCTTTGAGTAACCTGCTGTAGTGGGACGTGACCCTGCCCATGGCAGGGGGATTGGAACTTAATGAACTTTAAGGTCCCTTCCAACTCTAACCATTCTATGATTCTATAAAAAACAATGGAAAATTTACCTTAAGAATCCCAAGGAAGAAAACAAACAACAAAAATCACTTTTACCGATACACACATTACAAGTATCCTCAGGCACAGTTACAGAGATAGTATATTGCAACTCATTTTATAAACTCTCTCACAGATTTTAAAAGTTACAGTTGATAACTTGCCACAGAAGCAATATGAAGTTTGCTCACTGAATAAGTCAAATCCTACGGTTTGGCTGTAGATGTGAACTTGTTCAGAGCTGAACTGTGTTCAGATCCATGATTTTTTTCTTTCAAATTAAAAGAGGGTAGTCGGTATATTTAAAGATAATAACCCAACAATTATAAAGTTACTAAGATAATAAAATACCTGATAATCTTTGTGGAGCATCTTGAATGAAAACAGTATCAATGTCTCCTGAAACAAAAGCCCTCACATCTGTAGGAAAACACCAGGAAATACTGTCTAACTTTTCTCTTGTAAGCAGATAGGCTGATTGTTTTACAGATCTCAGGGAGGACTTGTGAAACTTTAGTAGGCAGTTTTATTAATAAAAACCACAAGAATTATAATCCAGATAAACCTTAAAGGTCAACCTTCCCTGTTAATGCAACACGATGTTTCTCACATGCACCTCAGCTGAATACAAAGTTCTCATTGTGTTATCAAAAACTAGATTACTGCCTTTTTTTTTTTTTTTTTCCTTGTGTCACTGGATGTCAAAATATTGTTCTTTCAATACATGGAAGTATTTGTATACAGTTTTATAACTGATCTTTAGTTGCTAGCTGGAGGCAAAAAAGAAACAGTAAAGCTGCTTGTTAGGAAACCTCACCAACAATGAAAATTAATATAGTCCTTTTTTTCCTGCCAAAAAATTTGAACAGATTTTTAGGTCCACAATGGTTTGTTTATTCTTCAAATGGTTAAATTGGAAGTGACATGTGTGACACAAAGTAATTTAAATGAAAAGATACAGAAAGGATGCATATATACTCTGTTTCTTTCATTTTAATTTTGGAGGATATTGTCGCAATTGCTAACAAAGGGGTGCCTTAGATTCTGTTTAAGAAAAAAGGGAAAGAAAGTCAAAGCTAAACAGAGAAAAAACTGAGAAAAATTTGAATTCCAGAAAGTACGTGTGAGTTTTAACCATTCAGATTTGTATTACCTAGACAAGACTAGAACAAATAAATGTTTCCCAGGCTCCACCTAGCAGACAATTCTGAAAGATATTTGACCCACTTCCCCCTCCCTTTTTTTCCCTTCCAGAATTAATTTTCCCTACTATTTTTATATGAGTGAAAGACAAAATACCTCTTCACAAAGAAGCAGACTCCCATTTGACAGGATTACTCACCGCTAAAGTAAAGGGTTGTACCCAGGTTGCGGTGAGGGCAGAGAAGTCTTAGGGACCCATGCCAGGAAGGACTGGTTGGGGCCACGATCTAACCACAAGAAAACAGACTAGGCTTTCAAGTCAAGTACTGGCATGTTTACTGGAGCAAAACGAGCAGCCCCAAAATAACGATCACAATGTAGATATTGATCACAAAATGTTTACAGTGCAACATTTGACTATAAAAAGATCCTGGTTCATGCTTCTGACACCTGTTTGCCTCTTATTTCTTTCCTGGATTGCTCAGACCCTTACAGTTAAGCACAAGCTGACACGCTCCTTTTGACCGGGGTCAGAAGAGCAGCATGATCTATGGATCAAAGTCCTACTGATCTCCACACAATCAAAAATGCCGTTATTTATACCATGATTCAGGCCATTACTTCATCTCCCCAAACCTTCCTTTTCTTTCCTCCCGTTTGTGAACATTGCCTTTTCAGTTTGCAAGCTTCCCCATTCAAGGTTCGTAGGTCTGCAGGGATCTGCCCAGTGCCTATCCAGAGAAAGGGTCCTGACTGAGGTTAAGCCACCGGTAGTACTGTAAAAAAGTGCTAAGAGCAGCAGAGAACTGCCAGAGCACAGGCAGACAGGCTAGGAGATAATATATCAGTACTTCATAATGTTTATACGTGTTTGAGGGTATAATTGAGAAGGAAGAAGAGCAAGCCTTTATGATAGTAAAAGCAATAAAGCAAGAGCACTGACATAAAATTTATGAACAAAGTTGGTTTTTGAAAGAAATACAGGGAGATATAATGAGTTAATAACATAAAATTAACCTGAATTCTATTTTATAATTTACATTTCCCCCCTAAATTTCCAGAATTCTTGCTTCATGCTTTTGAACACTAAAGCATTTTATCCTCCGACTGCTACCAGTTTCCAAATGATATTAGACTCCTGAATAATAATCTGAAACAACTGACTTAAAATGTTAATTTACTCATCCTGAGGAAAACATTTAGTATTCATTGGGTTCTTATAAAATTAGAGTTATCTTTGAATAATCTGCGTAAACTAAGAGCACGCTACCTTTAACACATCATTGAAACTTCATCTTCTGATTTTATTGCAGTTTTCAGTCCACTGGAGTTGGAAGTAAAAAGATTTTCACCATTAAGTCATCATTACTTATGAGGCAGTGGTAAAAATACACACCAAGCACAGTTTTACTAACTGCAGAAAGCAAGAAGTCACCCGAAAAAGTATCAAGATGCTAAAGTAATTTAATTTCTGGTTCTGTGGAATTTTTCTTTTACTTCACCAGAACATTTCAGGTGACAACATTTTGGAATTTGATGCTAAATTCTCTCGGTTGAGTAGAGACAGAGACAAGAACACAACCTTGATGCCTCAGGGATATGGTAATGCAATACAGAGGGATTTATTTTCTTTTTTATTTTTACCTCATGTCATAAGTTCAATTTTAGGCCAACAGTACCCAAAACCGCCACCATGTGATACAGCAGCTTATGCAAAGAGTCTGGCGGTTTTAAACCAAGCCCTAGGACAGAGGAATCCATCTCACAGGTTTGCTGCCACAGCGTTAGCGTTTCTCTTGCTCTGGCCAAGTTCCTCCGTGTTCAGGGTTGGATACTAGCTCATGGTCTATGCCATCTCAAATCAGGGCATGGGAATTTCAGATAGAAAAAGTTAATGGTACAACAATCCCAGAAACCAAAGGACATATTTTAGAAGTCTGGCTCTGCAGCACAGATGTGGAAAGGCAACAGGAAGATTTCTTATGAGCATATTCAAAAATACATTTAGAGGGCACTTCACATTGACCTTCCCTTGGCTTGTTCTGGTCATTCCGATTCCACCGTCATTAGTAATTACTACTTCTGCAACAGCGGTTAGTCATACCGCATCCTAAGTCAGGGAAAGTGAAGGGTCTGCATTAGAACTGTAGATATGGCTGCTCTCCGTGGGCTAGTGTCAAACTGGAATAGAAAATTTTATTCAGTTTGTTCCCAGCAATAAATACAGTCCTGGCATCCTGGATAAATCCTTCACATAACAGCATGTGTTCTTTTATGCACCCTGGGAGCGATTCTATTTAAAGCCATGGAATTGTGGGTGTGAGACTGTAAGCACATCCACTTACCCAAAACAAAATTAAAACCTGTATTATATTAGAGTCAGGAGAGCTGTTACGAAAAATGCAAACCATATGAAGTTTTAAGTATACTTATGTTTTTTATCTGTCTCTGTGTAGCATATACAATTGACTTTCACTGCCTGAGATGAAGTGCTGACAAGTGTTTTACCATATTATTACAGAATACCCCAGTAGCATTATCACACTTCAGCTCTTGCTTGCAATAAATCTCTGCTGTATGCACGTCAGAAGTCATTGCTCATATCACATCTAGACAAAGTAAGGGCTCTCCCTCCCCAGTGGACGTGAACGAGACTCTACACACATGAGATATTCTGCCATTAAGGCTGGAATAACCCCCACAGGCCAGACACAGGGAACAACGTTCCCACAAGCATTACTTGGCGAGGGCCAGAGGTCTGTTCTCAGGCAAATAACAGTGGCACAGGCATGAGTCATTGCAGAATGCAATGGATTTATCACCACAATGACACTATCATCCCTTATATGCTGGTTTCTATGTGCAAGTCTCTTTTTTTTTTTTTTAATAACTGCTGAAACATATTTCATGTGAATGCAAATTCTCTGCTCTGTATGTTCTTTTTTAATAGCTATACCATAAACCATATTCTAATTGCATGGGCCCAGCTTTATGTCCAGCCTGTTTATTGCTTTCAGTTTGGTCAAAGCAAATGATAAGCAGACACCATCTCCAATGTCCCAATCTCAGCGGTGACAATGACTCTCTTTGTAGCCCTTACTAAAGCATTTAATCCTACCTCCTAAATTTTGCTGTCTGTGAAGCTGGACTGATAATATTTATGCAATTCGGGTGCTGTAAGAAAGTTAAGAGTAGCACAGACATTGCATGATGTGCATTATTCCTTATAGGATTAGATGCCTTTGTCTGCACTTCTATAGTGAAAAAAAAAAAAAAGAAAAGCTGTTTTTCCCTCTAAAAGGTGGGAATTCAAAGATTTTTCCTTTATACTGACTAGCACTGGTCTAAGAAAAAAAAAATGAATTAAAGGAAGCCCAAGGACTTGAGCACACTGAAATGATTGTTAGATGACACATTCTGAAACTCAATTAAATAGACATTTCTTGAGATACCACACATTTCTGTTGGGATGCAAGAGATAAGTAAGATAACTATTCAGGCAATCAAGATACTAATAAGCAAGCTACACTGATTTCTTGGTGTCTTTTTCTCTCTCACTTAACCTTCAGCAAATGTAAGTTTTTCCCCCTTTCACAAAATAATAGAGGGAAACCTGGAGAGAAACTCTTTGAATCTTTTCCCATAGAAATGAGATTCATCTTGCAAACAATGCCTGATTGTGACTTCACATGAGATTAAATTCATGAATTTCTACAGCCTGATTGTCAATGTAAAAAAGAGGAAAGTGGGACCTGTCATTCATGGTAGTGTAAGTAGCTCTCTGACGCTGGAGTATTTTCTGCATCAGACCCAAAAGGTGGTTGTAAATCCAGTTACGAAACAAACTGTTGCACCAAATGGTGAAACAATAACTAAACTTATTATTAAACCTCCTCCCTTAGTATTCTTCCCCTTTTCAGCACAAAGAAAAAGACCGAAGCATGAGACCATGTGGGAAGGAAAGGGAACAAAACCATCTAGCTGCACATCCCAGGGAAACATCTAAAGCCTGAGACCGCCGCAGTCAGACCTCCCTCGAATCTCGCTCTCTCTAGCTGCCACCTCTCCTCAGTCCCCACGCTGACCCCCTGAATCAAGCCAGATGGGACTGGTGGAGACATGTCAAGGAAGTGCTGAAAAGGTGACTTGGGTCTCTGGCAGCTAGTCTGGAGCTCGTTTCTATGTAAAATCTCTGGGGGCTGCTGCTTTGCAATTTCTCAGGAATGTTTAATTCTCCTCATCCCTTTGCTGAGTCTCTCTGGAGAGGTCACGGAGGCCTGTGACATCCCTGGAGGGCACTGCCTAACTAAATTAGCATGAGATAACTTTGGACTCTCTTCCAAACAAGAAAATACAAGGGAGAGAATTTCATTAAAAGCAGAAGACTAGGTGATCCAAGTTAATCCCAGCCCAGAGCTGCTGCAGAAATGTTCTCTGTTTATATTTTGACTTTACTCTCTGTTACAGAGTTCACTGACTATAATGGAAGCTGTGTTAAGTGCACAACTTGACCTCAGCTGACCAAATCTTAGTTTCATAATAAAGACAAAAAGTGGGTTTGGCGGCTCTAAAAGGTTTGATTAGTCGCTCTTTTGCCTGCTTGTGTGTGACTTCGTAGGGTGCTGAGTAAATGGTAAAAGATAAACACTGATGTACTTCACTCTTTATATGTGTATATATATTTATATGAGAGAGATATATATCTCACTCTTTATATGAGTATATATGTATACATCAGGAAACATGAACTTTTTAATATGCAACAGTATTATAATTCATACATATACGTGTGTAGGCTTGGCATTCGTTAGGAAAGCAAATACAACCAAGTCCCAAACTTGCATTTTTTTTTAAGACTTGTGAGCCCAAAGTTTTGTTTAGGTTCCCTCAGTGGATGAAAGAAAAAAAAAGCCTACCTCAGGAAGTAAAAAGGCAACTTAGAGAGAGGGAACGCCGACATCTGCAATAGCGTGTTTCCCATGCAACTAAAGGAAAGGGTAAGACACAAAGGTAGACCAACGCACCCAGCAATATCCCACCTCATCTTCCAGCAATGAGAAAATCATAGCAAACACCACATCAAATACATCCAAAACAAGGATTTGATTCACTGAATACAAACAGGATGGGGAGCGAATTCAAAATATTTCACTTGGGATGAGGCTATAATAGGTGACTCCAGGGAAACAGGAGATGAAATAAAAATGTACCAAAAAACCCCTAATTGCCTGAGCTTGATCTATTGGAAAAACTTGGTTGGTGAGACTCAGGAGTTCACACTTCAAAGTATTATTAAATATATTGGTAGTAATAAACTGAGACCACCTAACAATGCAATGTGCAATGTGAATGTAAACCATATTAATCTTACAAACCTGAGATTAGAAAGTGAAATCTTAATTTATTAAATGCTGTTCATAAGCCAGTCCTGCATAACAGCATGTTTTGGATATATTGGGACAAATACTCCTCCTTCTGAGAAGACAAGAAGAAAAGGAAAAGGTACAAAAGTTCACACAGTTCACATTAAGGACAACCCAATGTGCTCTCTCCCTTCAGGAAGGAAATATTAGCATGGCCTCTTAGCTACACTCTGAGGGCAACGATTTGCTGGGAAACATGCCTTCAAGTCGACAGATCTTGGGGCACCAACATGTTAAACTAGGCTTCTTACTCCTCTCATAATTGTCTCCTTTCCACAGAAGGACTCCTGCTTTGCCACGGGTGCCACTGAGTTTGTACACGCACAGTTAAAAATCAAAGCAAATTTTCCAGCTGAGCTTTTCTGGAAGAACTGAGTGCCTGCTTACTAGGTGCTTTTTCTGGTCTTCCTCAGAAAGACGAAGGGATACACCAAGGGAGAAAGTTATTCCGGCATGGGAGAAAATGCACAAAAATCAACTCTTCTATCTACAGCGAATACTCCTTCCCTCTCCCTAAAGCTTGTTTCATCACTAAAATCATACCCTGAAATCAGGCATGCTGGCCCAAATCCTGCCTCCACAGAGTCAGTCAAATCTTTGCTATAGAGTTCTGTGAGGATGGAATTTCATTCTGAGCGCAGGAGCCTGTCACGGCCAAAGGCGAAAAAAAGGGTGTTTTCCACACAGGCTCTGCTTTTCTACTTCTGTGCCCCTTGGGAAACTGGTGCAATTAGATCCCTATTATTATATACTGGAAGGGCATGTTTGGCATTGAATGTGAGTTTATGTATTTTAAAAAGTTTATGTACTTGAAAAACAGAGGGAAATTTTAAATATAAGTTACTTTCCTTCAAACACCAGACTTTATATATAAACAGTTTAGAGCTGCTATGGTCTGGTAAGTGAATAATTAGGAAAAAAATTGCATGTGAAATATATGATAAGCTGGCAGAGAAAGACTGTTAAATAAGATTCTTCCCCCTTTTTAATGCCAAAACAAGAGATAACAATTCGTATTTGCGTCCAAAAAATAATCAAACTAACTTCAAATATTTAAATGAGAACCACAAGGAAGGAGACCTAAATTTATAGCTATAGGCTTTTGTCTTTATTGTAGGGCTTCCTGGAAAGGTGCAAATAGGAAAATTAATCCAAACAAACTAAAGGTGTGATCTCAACAAATCTACTTATGACTGCATTAAATGCATGCGTTGTCAGAATGAGAGTCCTCCCTTTTATCTACCCGAATTCGGAATGCTTCGGTCCTGAATACAAGCCCACATTGGGGTTTAATGCAACTGAACTGATCTACTTTACAATTCCATCCAGGCTGATTTTTCTGGATCAGATCCATCAGTGCACTGCACTGCAAAGAACAATTTGCACGATGAGTGATAGACTCTTGGAGTTCTTACTATAAACACTGGATTTTCTTACTTTTATTTTGATCTAAAGACAGCTCAGCTTGTGTTCTGCTTCCTTAAAAACCTACTTTCTCCTCCAGGAGCTTTAACTGAATACATTGGTCTGCATTGCCCTAAATTATCAGCAAAGGTATTTTGAAGTATTTACCAAATAATCTCTTTTGTCTCCCTAGAAAGCAGCAAGTCAATGGTGAAGAAAACCCTTGCATTTTCAAACAGAGCATGCACAGAAGAACATGCATGCACACTGTGTATCCATCCTCATACATGATATGCATATCCTGGTATGTCCATTAGTCTGTAATATGCTTTCAGATATTTCTGGGTCAAGGTACAACGGAAACCTAAATAATTTCAATCATGTCTGAGCTTTTATGCTCTATTACCAGAACAGACCTAGATAGTGAGGAAGGATTTTTGTCTTTATGTTGCAGGACGAGAAAGGAAGATGCCTTTTTCCCACTCCCCCAGCAATTCAATGCCTGGAGGAGCAACAGGAAAGAAACCACAGTGACCTTGCTGAACTTATGGAAGCAGCTGCCAGCTCAGCAGGAGGAGCATTGCTGATGGACTGGAGTACCTACCGCTGGAAGAAGCCTTTAAGCCAGTTCTTTCTCTCCTTTTTTTTTTAACATCCTTTACCTCTAAATTATACAAACGTAAGAGCAAGAGAGGGCTTTCAGGAACCTCAGGAGTCAGCTTGTTATTAGACTGGATAAAGAAGTCGCCAAGTTAAAGTTTCCAGTTATCCATACAAAATCAAAACAATATAATTGCTATATTGAGCAAGCAAGGCATAACTTTGTTTAAGATATGATTTATGTATTATTTCAACCTTCTCAAACACTTTGTCTTTTGGCATATTAACATCCTTGCTCTCTGAATTTAAACTTCTAAAAAAATATTTAAACTTCTAAAAAAAAATTAAACTTGGCAGATGTGAAACAAACCTATGTCTCATACGCAGAGAAAAATATCACGCAAAAAGAAAAAGCTGCCTTTTCTAATTCTAGTTTTAAAAGTACCTTTGAAAGCCTTCCAGCCAGTTATCACAATGGAGCTCAGCAACAACTTATTTCCTCTACCTTTGAGAAAACGAAGTTATTAAAAGTATAGGAAGCAAAATAAGCAGAGATGGTGAGAGAAATTTTTATTTTTTAAGATTAAAAGTGTAAGAATGTCAGGGAAGCCAGAACACAGCTGATATCCTGATCCTGAATACTTTAGTACACACATTTAACCTTAGGCATCAAAGGGGTCTCGCGCACATATACATGGGGAAAATACGTACACGTACCAACACCACACAGAGATGCCATGTGGCACTGAATCATGACCGCTAGTCAATTAAGGCTTCTTTTTGTTTCCCCTGTTGTGAAGCCAATGTAAACGTGTCATCTTAAGACTCTGTTAGACAGCTTTAAGTGAAAGCACTTGTGCTCGTAATGGGTTAAGAGCACACAGAGAATGCTATCCTGGCTCAGCTACAGGAGGCAACTCAGTAAGCCACAGTAACTTGTACACGTGACTCACCCCTAAGTGCCTGTTCTTCTTCTGGGTTCAGGTTTTTTTTTTTTTTGTTTGTTGTTGCTTACAGCCCAAAATCTAGGAGAGTCAAGCACAGGCCCTGGTTTTACAAGTATTTCAAAACACAGGGTGTACACACAAGGAGACTCTGGCCAGAAGCTTCATCAAACTCATACCTTTAGAGCAGTTAAACAAAAGAGGTGTTATGGGGCTCAAAGCAAAAGGCAGAAGAAGAGGGAGGGAGACGAGAGGAGAACATTTTCTGGCATCTGACCCAGGTTCAAAACTGCATTTCATTTTCTTAAACAAAACCAAAACAAAGTTTCCAACTTTGGGAAATCCCTAGAAAAACAACAGAAAACATTGTTTCACAGAAGGCAATTATGGTCGCTAAAATGAGACATCATTTATGAATGAAAGTACTTAGAGGAGAGTAAACTAATTCTTAAGGACAATAGCAAACACGCATTCGACCTAAATTTGCTGTTTCCTTGGCACTGTTACATTGGCAATTCAATTACTCTAGATTTGCACTACCGTAAGAAAAGGCGGAGCCAAGCCCATTATTTCTATCAGTGACAAAGAAATACTTATATCCTAACCATGCAGAAGTCTGAATAAAACTTCACAGAATGAATGATTTAATTGGTAAGTGAAAATATAGACTGATCAGAAAATTCCTGTTAGTAGTAACAATAATAATAACAATGTTGTGGCCATATATTACAGGCACACATTATTCAGCTAAAAGGATGCCTCAACCTATCAGTTGTATAAGTTCAAGAATTTTATAGTTATCCTGTTAAATGAGATCTACAAAAGCATAGAGCTCAACAACTAAAGATGTGCTAAGCAAAACAGCTGTTGTTAATTAGTAAATTTACGACAGCTAATGCATTCAGTTTAACAGCATCCCAACCGTACTGATATGGAAATCAAAATAGTAGCCACTAAAAGTTAATCAGTTCACAAGTCACACCTAAGACTTTACATTGTAATGAAAAACCCATTCTTTAGTATCTGGTAAAAGTAATATGTTTTTTTATCATCAAGGTCAGATATAAGGCTTTCCATGTCAGCACTTTTGAGCACTTCAGTCTTGAAAGCAAGAGGATGAGTACTTCAAACTGCATTTCCCCCCACTTACCTCTAATGTACAGTCAATCAAGTTCACAATAGAAAACTTTTTCTCTCCTCTTACATATTTAGTGTAAAATAGGCATATCTCACTAGACTTTTAGTCTTGTTTACTGATGAAACAAGGCTTATATACCTTACATGCATACGATTGCACATCCAGTACCTCCTGCTTTCCTACTGGCTTCTTTCAATCAAAAAATTGGTAAAGGGACAGCAGTGCCAAAAATATTAAATGACTGCCAGTCTTGGTGAAATAGGGGTTGTCAAGGGGAGAGATACCCTTTTAGAGCACTGAGGGAACAGCCAACCCTGAATGTAACTCCTACTAGGTACTGGGCAACGCACAAAGGAAGGCACTATTGCAAAGGCTCAGAACGCACGGGAAAAATTCAGGTGGAGGTTGCAGCTCATTAGATACTAGAGACGCAACCACGTGTTATAAAACAAATGGCTTACTTACAGAACTACATCTTCAAAAAACAAAGTTCAGTCTTGCCAGCTTTGGAGAAAGATTTACTGGGCAGGAACACAGTCTTGGGATTTTTTGTTTCATTGTAAACGCTGTTGGCTTGCATAAAAAACAGCCCATAAAAAAGGGCAGCAGAGGTTTGCTTAGCACACCTGAGGAGCAGTATGAAATTTTGTGCCAGTTTCCCTCCAGTTGCTCCTATCCTACCAAGGCAAGCGCATGGGATGTTGGCAGGGAAACCCTTTGTCCCTTCCAGTCAGCTGGATACTGCAGCACCGCTGTCCCCAAGAGCAGATTAACCTGGTGGAGGCTGAGGGCAGACCACAACTGGTCTGCAGGGCCACAACAAAAGCAAATTGCTTCCTGCCAGGAGCAAGGGTTAAACCAGGAAACATGCTGCTGTCTTAGCATTGCAGTGCATGCCCAGGTCTGCTGACAGCATCTGCTTGCTTGCCCCTAATTCCAGGCAGGACCACGCATGGATGGCATAGCCCCAGATATGACACTCAGTTCTCTGTCTTCCTATGTGGATCAATATGTAAAAGTTGGTGAGATCAAGGAGATGAAAAAATGTAAACCACAAAATGTAGCCAGTTCGAACTGTTTTTTTCATTTCCTAGCACTCTCCAATGAAATTGGTTCAGAGACACTGCTTCCCTGTACTCCCCATCTCAGCCCAGATGTACAGAAAGCTCTCAGTGATGACCATCCTACAGGTTGTACCTGTGGCTCTGACTGTGGCAGCTCAGATGGGCAATGGGAGCCTATAACACCCTTCAACCACAAGGGGAGAATAAATATCTGCCAAAGTCCCAAATAAGCTGTCAACAAGGCACTTGTCTCGGATCAGCCCTGATCTCACCAGCAGGCACTGCTGCTCAACCAGAACACAAATTCTTTGTACATATGCCAAGACATTTCATCTCTTAATTGAAGTAAAAATATCCATATATGTTGGTCTCTAAAGGAAGCCGTACTTTCCTTGTGCAATCCCAACACACTCTTTTCTAAACACATCTTCAGTCATGATTCAGACGCAAGAACGCCACTGAGAAAGAAGAAGGATGCACCGCAGCACAAACACTCGCTAGTCCAGCCAGATTACTGGGGGCTATTGGGCAGGCAGTTAGAGACGGAGAAACATCAGAGAGTATATCCGTCTTTAGGGTAACAGAAAGCTGCCAGATCTTTTATTTTCTATCGTGTTGTGGTATCTACCAAAATCCCTTTGAAATTTTTTTACAATTAGATACTATATAATATTTTACCATATATCAACAACGTGAACAGAAAGTATTTATAGCTGTTTGGAACAGTAACCTATATTAGTCCTATGAAAAACATTAAGCCATCATCTTCCCATAATCATTTCACAAGTAGGATCATAAGTGTTTTTCTTCAGATGTTGTCTGTGTGTGTTCAGTTTGCAGCTCCATGTCATTAGAAGCATACAGATGTTCTTGCCTCTTGGTAAATACTATGTAAATTTGTTCCTATGATTACAGCACTTGCTAAAATGAGCATAATAATTAGGAGGCAATCCTTACTTTATGAATTTTCCATAGTAGGTTTGATGCTCCAAGATAAATTTCCAGTTCATCAAAATAGCTGTGCATGTGCTTAATTTTAAACATAGTCTTACTCCACCACAATTAAGGAAAAGACTTAAGTACATGCTTGTTCCTTGAAGGGGTTTAAATCTGTTGACTTTAATTAGATTTATGTCCAGACTGAAGTTCTTCCCTGAATTGAGGCTTGTGAAGTACAGTGCTTTGAAAGAGGAAGTACCGAAGGAGAATTAAGAGAGCCTATTCCAACTATCATTTTAATATGAATACTTCATATTTTTACATGCTCTCTATGTATAAGCTATTTAAGACCTACATCATTATCCGCAAAGAAGACAGCAAATGCTTTTACTTTATTTTATGTTATCCAACTCCATTGTAAAAAATCTCACACATATCAAGCCTCATAAATAGCAATTCAAACTACAAAGATTTTTTTTCCCTTGTGAATTAGTCCTAGGAGAAGAGACAGAAAGGCTGTTATAGGTAAAATAATTGTATGCTTCTTATGCAATTACTTGTGGCATTTCAGGACAATATCTTTATGGACACATGCATATATTTTAAATGGTTTGGTGGTAACTTTTCTAAGTACACAGTGTATTAATCTACTTAACAATTTTATTTTAAAAATACCTCCTAAATAAAGGTAATGAGGCAACCTCCATAAGAGAACTAGATACTAATCATAATTTGAAATCAGACAGACAGGAAATTGCCACACCCTACATTAGCAAATGCATCCAGGTCCCATGGTAGCCTTTATAGTGAGTTTAGATTGTCTATGGGAAATGAAATCATGTGCCAAAGGCCAAGTAAACCCAAAATTAAAATTCACAGTAATGTCTCCCAGTTGCATTCATAATCCTGCTTATTACCTCTTACATCATTATAAAGTGTTCTCCAGAATAAAACAACCCACTGCTGTGCTATGTATACCACTGATACACTATAGGCTGTCCAAGTTGTGCTCCAAAGGCCAAATATCACCCACTCAGTTTTAAAAATTGTGCTCAGGGTCATCATTCATGTCTATGTGGTGGTCAAACTCTGGGATACTGCATGCCTTGGAATTATCTGCTGCTAATTTCCAGGCTTGTTTTATCACAAGCACTCCAATTCACTTTTAGATATTATATTCTCTATGATGACGACAGCAACTACAGTCTACACGTTATTATGGAAATAAAGAGTGGCTCTTCAATTCCCAGAAAGTTATCACTGCAATTACTTGTTGTGGTTTTTCTGGACAGTGTCTTCATGGACACGTGCATATTTTTCCACTGCTTTGGTGTTGACTTTTCTTTTACATGAAATTGTAATACCTACCATCTCTCCAAAGTTCATACTCAGTGGTCTGAATTCCCTTCACTGTTATTTGCAAGAGTGGGAATTAGAAACTTTGATGACCTGGTGAAATCACTCACTCAAGAAATTAAACCAAACAATAAAACTAAGTAGCCTAAATATTGTTTAGCAGAAATGTGGCACCTGCAATCCATTACCGAAAGAAGAACTCAGTACCATAAAATATAGTGATCAAATTTTCAGATAGTGCAAAAGATGTTAGTGGAGAAGGAAAATAGAGTAAGTTTATTTTCTTCTGGCTTCTAACTTCATTTAGATTTTGTAGTTGGCAGCATGTCAGGACCAACAGGCTTCCGGCAGGAGATCATTATTTTAAAACATTAACTCCCATGTTAATGTTTGATTTTGCTAATGTTTAAATTGGGATATATTTCTGAGCCACAGAATGGAGGGGAAAAGGATCACACACAATGCCTTTTCTCCAGAAAAAGTAGCCAGAGGTGGGTTACAGAAAAAAAAAGATAAAGAAAAAAAAATCAAAGAAAAAAAAAAATCACCCAAATCTGATTTCTTCCTTCCTTTGTAAGAGACGTCTGCTTAAAATTAATTGTTGATATTACACTCAATCTCACTTTAAAACACATTTAAAATGTACCTACTTAAGCTAACATAATGTAACAGACATAATACAATTCACATAGGTGACTGCTAAATCCAAGGTGCAGGAAAGACAAAAATACTAGGAACGAGTTTAGTGATAAAAGAAGCAATTTATTGGGTATAGCAGCCTTTGCCAGATTTCTGCTATCCCACTATTTGAGTGAGGGCTCCTGCGGAGTGTCAGCTTTGAAGCTTTCTGTCACCAGAGATGCAGTGTTCTGGAAAAGACCTAAATCTCAGCCCCTGGCTATGGGAACTCATCAGAGATCCCACCAAACTTTTCATGAAAATAAGAAGTATCAGCTCCTGGTCAAGTAGTACCTGGGTTAAATAACTGGCAAGCTGGCATTGGAATTGCAAAGGCAGACATGAATCACAAATAAAGGCAGATCATGCAAACAGAAATTCTTGCCTCTTGGGTTACTCTCCAACTTAGCTCCATAAAATAGCCAATGATCTCACATAAGTTCACTAATGCACTCTTCAAAATAAGAGACTAAATTTTTAAAGAACCTCTACTGATTTTAGTGACAACAAGGCTATAGGCAATCCTGCTTTGGCAGGGGAGTTGGACTAGATGATCTCTAGAAGGTCCCTTCCAACTCCAACAAGTCTGTGATTCCGTGAAGGGACTCTGAGGTATCTGAGCTAACTCTGAGTTGGATACCTCGGGCATCAGAGTACACAGGATCCACTGTGTGTAGTACCCTACTGTGCCATCTAGTCCTGCAGCCATACTTATCCCCATCCTCCTTGCAGTTCTGACTGCATCACATATATTTCATTCTCTATTGATAGCCTTGTGTAATACTACTGTCATGCCTTAAAATTCAGCTCACACCTCATCTAGTTTCTACATTTTTTCATAACAGGAAATGTGATTCATACATATCTTTAATGACATGTATCAATGTAATACACTAAGCTGTTGCAATAGCAACGCCTGGGTATCAAAACTGTTCAAAAAATTCAGGGTGGTTTTATAGAAGAAAGGATTTCTTGCCATGACTTTCCAGTGACAGTCCACGGGCTCTTTAAGAAGACCACACCTCCAATATTGGCATCCAACTACCAGCAATCATGAAATTTTGTCCTCTGCAAGGAGAACTTTGACAAGAATTTCACACTTTTTACATAAGAAGGTACCCTGCAGAGAGGCACTAAGTTTAGATACAAACGAGGCTTCACCCAGGTTTCAAATGGCTGATGTTGCTGAAGCACTCTTACGGGCAATTGAATCAACAAAAGACTTTACAAAACAGCAAATTAGAACAACTACTTCTGAGATGAAACAGATTATTCCCATTAGTTTACAGATCCACGGATTTGACAGAGTTGGAAGGGACCTCTAGAGATCATCCAGTCCAACTCCCCTGCTAAGCAGGATTGCCCAGAGCACATCACTCAGGACTGCACCAAGGCGGGTCTTGAAAATCTCCAGGGGAGGGGCCTCCATGACCTCTCTCACAGCCTGTTCCAGTGCTCTGTCACCCTCACCGTAAAGAAGCTCTTCCTCATATTTGAGTGGAACTTCCTATGTTCTAGCTTATGCCCGTTGGCTCTCATCCTATCGCTGGAAACCACTGAAAAGAGTCCGGCTCCATCATCCTTCAATCCACCCTTTAGGAACTTGTAAACACAGATGAGGTCTCCCCTCAGCCTTCTTTTCTCGAGGCTAAAGAGCCCCAGCTCTTTGAGACTTTCCTTGTAAGGGAGGTGCTCTAATTCTTTAATCATCTTTGTTGCCCTATGTTGGACTCTTTCCAGTAGTTCCCTGTCTCTCTTGAACTGGGGAGCCCAGAACTGGACGCAGTTTAGTCAGCATGTTGCCAAACACAAAAAACTTACTCTACACTGAGAGGAAGAAGAGTAAATATTACAATTTTCTTAGCATCTAAAAATAACAATGTAGATTTCCAGTCCAGTTGTGCACTTGCAAAATGAAGTGACTGATTGTTCATTGCATAAATCAGTAGGAATTTACAAAAATGAATTTCAAAAAATAGAGAACAGATAAATACAGAATACTGTCCTTTTTGAGGACTTTAACTGCCAGACATGTAACATTAACAAGCTGTCTCTGCTGTAAAATAATTGTTTTGCATAAATACATTTTGTTAACTAGTCAGTAGCTCAATTATTACTTTGTTGTCTTGGGCCTAAATAATGGAAGTAGAAGTGTAACTTAAAACAAGAAATGTCTGTCAAGCAGGAAAGCTCAAGATACTTTTTATTAACATACCAGTGAGCTGCTTTACTGTACTGCTGCTTCTTTTGAACTCCTAGATAATATCAGCTGAGGAACATCATACTGTTCTATGTACATTTCCCTCATCACCATAGTATCTGAAAAGCTTCCAGTAGTTCATTAAGCAACATGACTAACCTCCCTCATTTGCGGTTTCTCCATTCTCTCTGTCATCCTCTCCCCAAGGGAAGAGCTCTCTGAGTATATGCACGCAGTCTTTTTGTTCATTGTGTCTGTTTGTCTTTTTTTTTTTTAATTTATTTTAAGTTTGATTACGTGCGTGCTACTCTACATTTATAATAAAAAGATAAATGGGTTTATCTCACTTAATTTCTGGCTTTGCTGTGTGCATATTGCTGAGCATAACCCACATTCCTTGCCCTACCTCTTTCTTTCAGTACATGCTACCCTGCTGCTCCTCCATACACCTCTAAGACACACAGCAAGTTGATGCAAAGTACAAAAAAGATCAACTACATCAGAAAAAGAGAGTGGAAGGCTGGGAGAAAGGTCTCTTAAACTGCGCAGGCCATGACTTCATAGCTGCTGAAAAGTCATATGTTTTGTAAGATGGACTACGAAAATGGCTTTGTGTGCCACTAAATTGGATAGTGAGCATACGTGAGTCCCCATTAAGGGTGCATATGGAGCTGTAAAATTTGTCTACTGTGCATGAGACGTATATATAGGTTTTTTTGTTGCCATTATACAACTACGTGAATGGAGACAGCTTTTCACATATAAAATGTAGATATGAAATACTTCCAAAAACTAAGCCTGCCTCTTCCCCTCCATTACGCTAGCATATGCGGAACATAATTTTACCAGCTCAGCATATCCCTGTGCAAGAAAAGACTACATCTTGGTAGCATATGTGTCATTCTTTTTAAAGTCCAGACTGAAAGACATTATGATAGGTAAAGTATTTAAGTTAGAGATAGACTGCCATAAGTATTGTGGAAAGCTATTTCAATTTTTATGCATTTTGGTACCGAAACACTAAGGACAGTCTCAGTTCCCCTACTCAACATTTCTGCTATCATCACCTCTCTCAATTCAAGTTCATATGCAAGTTCATCTGCAATAAGCAATATAAAAATGCCCTCTATTCCTGCAATGCTTTTCCCCAGTACATCCTCAAATGACCACAGAAAGAGAAATACTTGTTATTATTTTATTGATAGGGAAAGTGCAAGAAAAAACCCAAGAGGGTTCAAAGTCAGTCAATAGATCGGGGCTGAGGCCAGAGCAAAACTTCAGGGCTTGTACACTCCAATATACCAGTCTGTTCCCAAAGCAAGAGAGTCACACATAAGTCTGTAGTAACCCTACAGAATCTGTTTTATAATGAAAGGAAAAATTACACTATATATATTTTGTATATATACAAAATCAGCTTGGCTTATTTTTTTTTTTCTGAAGACAAACTTCTGTGCAAGTTCTCAGAGATCTAGCCCAGCATTATCTACTGTTTGGTTTCTGTCATTCAGAATAGTTGCAGGTGAGTTGAGACCCAATCCTCTCAGATAGGAGGAGACAGCTAATAAATGACTGAATCTTTAGTCGTGTGTTGAGAATGCTTCTGGAAGACTTTACTACCCCAACACTTGAAAATCAGGAAAGCCAGAGTAGAGGTTAATATGCCTTAATACGAAAAAGACTGGAAACAGGGATAAGCTTTCTGGCTGATGAGCACAAGCCTTACATCCAGCAAGACTCTGAACAAAATCTTCGGGGTTTGTCTGCTGCCTTCAGACAGCAACGCGTCCAGAAATGACACACAGAGCTGGGTGTCAGCTGTCATTGCAAGGGTCCCGCTGAACGTTAAAATACTCCCTGCCTCAAGCAAATGTGATTGCTGGCGTAAAACCAGCCACTCAAGGGCCAGCTCAAATCCCCCTCAGCTTACCGCTGCCAGTGAGAGCAGATGGGGAGGAAAAGTAGGGGCCAATTTTTTCCCCTCATGGTGGCTTTCTTGCTTGGGACTCAGCAAACTGCAGCACTGATGTCAACAAGTGGCACAATAAACTCAAGCTTTCTCTTTCCTAAAAGCCAGCAACATCATTCTGACATGCAGAAACCGTACATTTCTAGGCAAGTTTCTTAATTGCTTAGGGATTTCTGGCTAAGCCTTCTAATAATTTGGCTTGCTTTTCACCTTTTCAGTTTTGCCTCTGAGATACTCTCCTGGTCATAATTTGTTTTGTCAAGTTGGTTTTTTTCTTCAAACAAGTTTTCTTGGCCAAAATATTTTTTTATGGTTTTAAGCTGCTGCCAGTTACCTGAGAACCTAAGTGTGGGTAAAATTTAAGATAGCTGCTTCTTAGCAGAGTCTGCTGATATGCAGCAAGTATGATCCAGACTTCCACAGTTGTCTTAGGTCCTGATAAATCTTTCCTATTTTTCTTCTCTTTTCCTTTCCCTTCCCTTCCCTTCTTTTCCTTTCCCTTCTCTTCTCTTCCCTTCCCTTCTTTTTTTAAAATAGAGACATCATTATTTTTCCCACAACACTTGTAACATCTCAGCCCCTTACACCTTCTCTTGGTCTGCACACACTGTAGAGGAAAAGCCAATCCTGTCCTCTTATTCACGGATAAGACTTTTGCATCTAATAGAAAATAAAGGATGTTACAAAGATGACAAAGAAAGTAAAAGCCCAAATGATTGAGTGGGAAATGTGCTGCTATAAAGCAACACAATAATAGATGCAAGAGCTATTGTTAATTGTTCTCATAAACAAATAGGCAGAGAAAGGCCCAAAGTATCCTGACTAACATTTTTTTGTGCGTGTGTTTTTTTTTTTTTTAAAAAAAGAGAAATTGCAAGTTAAATATTGTCCAGACGTTTGCTGGCTTAAGCTTAAGGGCTTGTGTGCACAGTATTCACACTGGGACTCTACTCTCTTCTCTCAATAACATTATTTCAACTATTGAGTCGTGCTGCCACTGGGAAAATACGAACATTTCAACAAAGAAAAATAAATTGCATTTGTGTTCTCACTTCAACTCCCAGTTTCTCGCTGGAGTGGTGCCAGGCCAGTGTTTCAAGGTGCTGACTATCTCCTTCTAGCAAAACAGAACAGATGGGACAGGGAGCTAGCCTGGGGCTCGGCAGCTAGATGCAAACACACTTAAGTCCCGTATCAGAGCAAGGCTTTTTTCTCCCTTACACTCTCCACTTTGAGTACCTTAGATTTCAGAATACATACGTCTAAACACATCAGCTAGGAGGGAACTGTGACACTTTTTGTTCATGCATTGCACCACACGCTGCGGCAGTTTGGACACAGCCAGGAAAACAAGGTTCTCTTCCCTCATTTGCCAGCTGCAACCTCAGGAAAATCCCTCCAGCGCTCTCAGATGCAGTTTCCCTCCAATGCAATGGGAATAATCCTCTCTTCCTGGGCTACAGTTGTATGTCAAAGGCTCTGTGATGGCCAGACACTAATACATCAAGGCCATGTAAGTGAGGTGGGCTCTACAATTCACGCCTGTGTGCGTGCACTTCATGTCAGTGGGCCCTGCCACTCTGCCAGTTTTTATAAGACAGGCACAACAAGCACATTTGTAAAAGTAACCCTAGTGTGTGTCCCCGCAAACTATTCACAGGAGCTAGTTAAATAAAACATGGCATTTGGTGGCCGTGAGCGGTGGAGGGAGGGAGGGTGTGAAACACGAGCCTAATCGGAATTGGGGAGCTGGGGTGAAGAGGGTTACAACTCACATTTGCAGAGCACTTTTTGAATACCAAAAGCTTTCCTCTTTATAAAACAAAAACTTCGTTCACTTCAGTTCACTCACCATGAATAATGAACTGGGGAATTAAAAGCTTTAAACCTGTTAAAGAAGTAATATTAACTTAGGTATAAATATAGCTGAAATAATCCAGACAGTTTTATGACCTTACACCCCCAAATGAAGGTGAAACGCAGAATTCTTTCCCCAGGAATAGCGGTAAACACAGCTAACAGATGGAAGAGCTGAATGGAAATTTCAATAAAGTAGGCCACAAAGAAGCATTTGTAAGTGCAGGGGTGCTCACTTTAAAAAAGGGGGGTGGGGGGGAAAGAACGCTAAAAAATGGAACTTTGTTTTATTTTGATAGAGTGCCAAAACAGTACTGCATTCCTTAAAAAGCAGAATAAAGGATCAAGTTAGACTGGCCTTCTCAACACCTCAGCAAAAGCCCCCATGGGTCTCATTTTGCTAGGATGACTATTTATATGACAGGTAAGGGAATAATTTTGTTGGATTCAGTTACACTAGGCCTCCATGACCTCTGGGTCAAAAGAGCAAACGCAAAAGTGACAATGTGGATAATTGCCTGTTTAGGATAATGGAATACTGATTGAGGGTCAATTATTATAACACCTGAAAGATAAATGAGCTGATGTGAAAGGTTCAGCAGAGATAGCAAACAAGAAGAACTGTCTGCATGCACCGTGCCATGGGTAATAATGCAGAGTACAGACTGCTGTGTTTGATAGCAGGGAAGCATATTTCCTGAGCTGAACTACTAAAGCCGAGCGGTTTCCAAGCCCTAAAATATTTTAGTTTGTAAAACATGTCATAAAATAGAAATTCAGCTCAACTGCCCAAAGCTGCAGGATTAAAGTAATATTATTTAACATGCTACCCAATTAATTTCCATTATAGCCCTTGTCTGTGCCTCATGTCCCAGACTCATTCTTTCTTCTGTCTCCTGAGTGAACTTTCTTCCATTGCTACACAAATAAAGAAAACAAGCTTTGACATTTGTGTTTCTAAATCCAAGCAAAGTGGAAACACCATTCAGACTGCTACTGCAGAGGGGCACTGTGGTTCATAGGCTTTTTTAAAGAACTGAATTTTGCCCATAAAAATCTTCTGAAACTCCCGTGCATGTGGCTAGCCTTGTTACCTTGCTCTGCATTGCTTTTAGGTGGTGTGATTTTTGAAATGCTTATTCCTCACCTTGTTTTTCTTCCTATTTCTTGTGCCCCACAAAAGATGAAGATCCTTCTTTCCTCCTCTATACATCATGATGGTATATGGTTTGGGTCGGGAAAAGGCATTTTCAAGGGGAAAGCACAACTCGCCCCTCTTTAGATTTACAGTCCAACAAGAGTTCGGTCACTATTTTCTCCACTATGTGAAGGCACATCAACACATGCAGTGCTTTGAGGGAGGTTAGATTGGGTTGGTTAGAAACTGTCTTCCACAGAAGTGTACTGGAGTAAGCAGATGGCTAGTGTCCAAACACGTAGAAAGCCCACTTCTGGTGTGAAAAAAAGTATTTCCAGATAATTTAAAATGTCCATCTTCTCGTAGCATCAGATGACTGTGCAATAAGAAACACATCTCCCTAAACAGCAGAGCTCTGATAAACTGCTCTCAATGTGAATATTCACGGCTCAAAAGTATGTCACAACAAAAAAGCATTATTTAGAAGATATCCCACTCAAGTGAGATGGAAAGGACTCAAGGAATCTTCTGCAATAAACTCACAACTGAATATGAGCCTCTCCCAGTGCTCTTCCACAGTGGCATATGAGGACCTTGCCCTGCTCTTTCTCAGCAGCCTCTGTGTGAACAAGGATCTTGGAAACAGTGGGAATAAGGCACGTCTGGATATTGGTGACACTGTCAACAGAATACATTAGAATACAACACGCTACCAAGGAAATGAAAATATGAAACTATACCACTTTCAAGGGGACTTGATCGCTGTGCAAGTATACTGCTAGGGGCTATTGCCCAATCCAGCTGCACCAACATAGATCCTTATTGCCCTGTGCCTCTCTGCCAGATCCCACTTTTCCCTTAGTAGCTACATGAATGTCAATCTCCCAAACTTGTAACCTGGTATTTTAGCATAAGTTTACCTCTGTAAAAAATTCCAGCTACAATGACTATAAATGCAGTAGTAAAGTCATTTCTTCCCCCCAGCTGGCATATCACACTCTTATAG
This sequence comes from Tringa tobata, assembly GCA_033628505.1. Lineage (NCBI taxonomy): Eukaryota > Metazoa > Chordata > Aves > Charadriiformes > Scolopacidae > Tringa > Tringa tobata. Next base: position 2,146,462 of record JAHREE010000131.1, on the reverse strand, counting down.
TTCATTTGTACTCATCATGTAAACTGGGAAAAGGTGAATGACCGGACCAAGAGGAGCTTGTGATTGGTTCTTATCTCTAATTTATTTGATAGGAACATCACTACCTCTTCTGCAATACCATCAGAGAGAGGAAGAGCAGCTTTGATGCCAACCAGGAATTTGAAATCCACAACGAAACTCCTGTATCTGCATGGTAAATTATGAAAACTAATCAACTTAATAAGAGCTAGAAACACCCCTAGTAGGAACAACAAGGATGGCGAGTAAGTCACATGACTTCGGGTAAGAAAACAAAACAAAAAAATCCCAGCCCTGGGCCAACGATTGAAGAGTCTCACAGTGACTAATTTCTGACTAGAACCCTACTGCTTTGGTTTTCCTTTCCCTCAGATAAGATGAATCACTGTGTGCAGGCTGACAGAAAGAGACGGTATCCTTTTCCTTTAGCTGCCAAACCCCTCATGATTTTCCTGTACGACAAACGTTCATCCGGCAGCAATGAGAGATTTCTGAAACTCATTGAAATCTTTGAGGTTTAAAAGATTATTGAGATCTCTTCCAGCATGGGGATAAGTTAGCTCCCATTTCAAATATGATGTGTTTTTCTTTTCCACTGTATTTAGCTGCTGTAGGGAGCGTACCTCTCAAATGTTCCACATTTCAGGAATGGCTCTCATTTTAGTCTCAAAGCTGTTTATCTTCCTTGCAAATTTGCTACCTCTATGCTTTTGTTTTTGAAAACTCCTCATAGCAGTAAAAACAAAACAAAACAAACCTTTTACAAGATGATCTTACAGAAAGAGATACACACTTAAAGGAATAAATCCCACGATGTTTTCGGTTCCCATGCAAACATGTGTTTTCTGTCTCTTTGTACCGCTTTTGGGTGCTGGCAGTCTGAGAGGCATACACAAAGGTTTCTAGCACAGAGATCCAGTGCAAGTTTCATAGACACCCAAAAGTTCAAGCCAGAGCCCCCCTCTTTCCTCCCACCTAGGTACGAGGGACCCGTGTTAATGCTTGGGCTACCCTAACAGAGTATCCCCAAGCAACGCTTATTCCTGAAACCAGTTGTGATGATCTATGCTGGATATTTCAAAGTTGCATACATTAAGCATGGTCCTGAATTGGCATAAATTACAGGAACCGATTACTGTTGTAAACAGTGCAGAGCCTCTGGAAAGCACCATGCAGTTTCATTCTACAAAGGTCCCACAGGGGATTCTTGTTCTGAGGCTGCTTGTACAACATAATCAAGCCTTCAAGAGCAACTCTGTGCACGACTACTGCCTAACATCCACCAGGTAAGACATGGAAAGTGACAGTTACGATTACATATACCTCTTGAAAGAAATGCTGCTGCTGAATGAGTAGAAAACTAGGTGTGAGGGCCAATGATTCATTAGCACACATCCAAAAATTGCAAACCAAACTTGCCTGCAACAGTGAGACAAAACACCTTAGCCCCAAGAGACCAGCAGTGATTTTGCAAAAGATGAGAAAGCTGATGGTGCGCTGATTTGGTGCAGCTCCCTTTAAAATAGCCATCCTACCTCCCAGCCTGTTCTGAAAACACCACTGTTCTGGAGAAGCAGGATGTACAGGAAACCTGTAAAACCAGAGACTTGGCTGGTTCTCTCAGGGGCAAATGTAACACCTGGTTCCACTCAATTTTTTTGGAATATTAGATTCTGCCTCCTTACACTTTACTATTTGCGTAACCTAAGAGGGATGTCCCTTATGTCGAGGGCCATTGCAATGTGGACCTGGGGCCACAGGAGCTGCCTCTGAGTGTCAGCATTTTTGCTGGTGTTGATTCCTGGCTCGACAGTTCCTCTGCACAATACAGACATTGCAAAGGAGCCACTGGCTAATGTCCTCCTGCTTGCACAGCACAAGCCTCATCAATATGAGTAAGCCCTGTCCTATGGGCAATTTGTTTCTTCTCGTGGAAATCTCAAAAAGTCCAAATGACTAAATTTTTAAATCATTCTACCAGAAAACTGAAGGTGTCTTTAAAGAGCTTCAATAGAGGTTGTGTGGAAAAAAAGCCCTGCAGAGTTAGGGAAAGAAAATCTGGAGTGACAGTGAACTAGTAATCTAGTGTATGGATGGGTAAAGAAGCAAATGAACCCTTTAAGCGTTTTAAATGATGAAGAATATCTGCCATTTAATTAAGAATGAAAGAGGAACATGATCTGTTGTATACAAACATCAAACTCAAATGAGTAACTTCTGAAGAGCTGGATAGCAAACACATCTGCAGTAAGTTGGTTCTGTTCTACCTCAAACCAGGACAACAGCCAATATAAGTAAGGCAGACCAAGTGCTGAAAAGCCACCAGGAAGAAAGAGGAGACTCTATATAATACAAATAAATTCCTAATGTTATCCCATCCTCAGCTAACTTACATAGCTTGAAAGATGGGAATAAATCAAAATCAAACAGATCTTTATCAGCAAAGAAGTTGGTAAAGTCTACTCTCTAAGCTGGCAAAGTTCTGAAGATCACTCGTGAGGACTTAGCTCACTAGATATCAACTTAAAATAGCCTCATATTTGAGGGTTTGCTGAGTATGCTGCAAAAGACAATTGCTTAATGTAGTTTTGGAGGAGACTTTTCAGAATGATGAAAAAGTAAAGGGGCTTTTCCCTTAAGTAGCAGCCTGGGAAAACTCATTCCCAAGAATTATTTTAATACTATTGGTCTTCATTGTAATACTAATTGTCATGGTGTCATCAGGAGCTTGTTTTTTTATTCTTTTTTTTTTTTAAATTTTTTTATTGCATCTTCTCATTTCCATTCCAGTAAAGACAAACACTCTGGGATGTTAAAGCTGAGATGTCAAAAAAGACATTACAGTAATTTAGATGGTAAGTACCTGAACTCAAAAGTAAACTTACTGGAAGGAACCTAGAACAAGGTGCTAAGAGCTCATCAGATGTATGAACAAGAAAATGAGAAGTCACCTTTGAAAAACATGTTTTTTTTCCCCGTAGCTTTTGTCACTGATGTTTTTTCTCTGGGAAAGAATAATTTTGCAAGTGGCAGCAATGTTACTGAAGACATAACTGAAGCCTCACAGCCTGTGTGATGAAAAGCAAACTTAAAAGTAGATTCTTACACAAAATCATGCTGTATTTATTAAAAATTAAAAAGGACTGAAGTCAAAGCAGTGTTCAGATTGTTTTTAAACAGGCTGCCAATTCTCTGCACTTTTCCCCTTTTTCTTTGTCAACAGTTCACATGCTGTTGTTATGCTAAACTAGCAACATAACCATGATACAACAACAGAGAAAAGATACTGGTCTGACTCAAATGATTCTTAAAGACAATCTCATACCCTTTACGTGAAACCAAAAAGTCAACTGCAGGCTGCAGTCAACCATGAGAATTCTCAGTCAACAGCACCGGAAACAGCACGCACACCCCAACAGCTCTCCGAGGCTTCATCATACGAAAACTAGATATATGAGTAAAGAGAGGTATCTGGACTAGCATTCCATTTAGCTTCAGCACTGCAGCTTAATATTTGGCGTCACTGCCGGCAACAGGCTGGTGTGACACGATAGGTTTCCCTTCTCGTTCTGATCCTTAAAACCTTATACCCCACACTCATGTACCTCACCAGCTTCTTCCCAGCCTACCTCCCGTGAACCTTGCATGAATGGGGAACCTAGAAGCTGGGATGGACAAGTGTGACTGAGAAAGGAGGGTTTCCCGTGCTGTGGTTTGGAGAAATCAGGAGAATAAACTCAAATGCAACATGCTGCAAAAGGGAATACCTGAAACCAAGTTTTCTGATAAGTTATTTTGTGAAATCTTGTGGGCTTGAGGGCTACGGTGACAGGGAGAGAAAGAAGGAAGGAGCGTGAAACATGACATTTCAGAGGAAGAACTAAAATGAACATCAGTAGCTAAACTCTCTGATTAAAGGGAGGCTTGCAAGAAGAAACACTAATTAGCAGTTTAAGCAAGCCCTTGAGACTTTCAAGTTTTTAATATACAGATTACAAAGAGGTCATCTTTCCTGCTGCTCTCCATGAGGTTAATATTCACAGAGACTAAAAAAAAACAAAAACGGTGACCTACTCCTGCTTGGATGTGCAACTCAAACACTGAGAACGTATAGGATGGGAAAAAATTCATTAGCAATGGAGACTGTAACAGCAACAGAAAAGTCTTCTGAAGATTTTAAGTTTTCACTGAGAAAAGCTTAGGGATCTTTTTCAAATCAGTATCTTTAAATGGTTTCTGAAATAAATAGGAGATTGTAACATATGACATGTGACTAGTACATAGTCTCTATTGAAAAATCTGAAATGGCCAGGAAACTTGAAAACGGAAGGTACGGGTTCCCTAGCCATGCCACATACCATTTTAATGACCCAGCCACACCAAGGGGAACGGATGTAGGCACCAACGTACTAACTCATACTTCACACAGACTTTAATCTGCCATACCAGAAAATGGATGTCCAGTTTTCTCCTAAGAGGAAAAACATTTATTTTAACAATAGTCGTTTACTTCAACGGGTCTGTATCAATCCCTTTCCTTATTTACAGAGAAATAAACTGCTTGCTGTTTAGATAACATTCTCTTCAGGGCAGGCATAGCTTATCGGAGCTGCCTGCTGCGAGTTGAGTCCAGGTTGCAAACAATATGCTTTTACCAACTCTACTGCCTTGAAATCTGACAACATCAAGTAATGCACAAATTGCTTTCCGAGCCTTTCTTTGGCTTTCCTCAGCATAGCTGGGACTGAGTTGGCCCATTTATACTGAAAATGAGAGAGAATGAGAGTGAGAGAATGAGAGCGTCAACGGGCTCCTCCAGGGAAAATCCTGGCCATGGGCTGGGCATCCTGTCTAGGAATTTAACCAGCCTTTTACCATGGTGTGACATACTCTTCCAACAGACTTTTAATCCATTCACTCAATAACATGCACAGAGAAGCCGGGAGCAAGAATTTATTATTTTGTGCCACTCTGCTCTTTCATCGCTTTCTATGTGCTCACCTGTAACTCATCCTCTCTCACAGACCTAACTCTATCACTGTAAGTTCAACGCACGCTTAAGGCAGGCGAAACCACTTTTTTTTTTTGCAGTTGCTCTGTATTTGCATACACATGAAAAAACTGCTGATGTGGTCACTCACCTGCCTCAGAGGAGCTGCCCTCCCTGCCTGCCTGTGTCTGGCACAGAGGCTGCACCTCCATCTGCCACGAGCCACAGCAAACATGTCACGGACATACTCCATGCAAGCAAATGACTCTGTGTGAACTGTCTGATGTGCCTGTCCTTTTTTTTTTTTCATACCATGATCCAAGCCAGGTTGGCATCTTTAATTATCATTGCCCCTTCCAGCTGGCCTACATACACTCGGGTGCGAGGCATCGTTCTGGAGCAGTCTCCAGGTTTTGAGAAGCCCACCTCTCTCCACAGCTGACACCTCTGCACGGTGTCTCAGGAAAAAACCCCACCCTGGGTTGAAATTCTGTCAGGGCAATGAAGGAGGGGTTGGCCAGGAGGTTTCTAGTTTCACTGGCGTTAAACCAGACTTTTTCTGTCAGAGAAGTCCACCTTCAAAACCCCTGGGGGTCCTGCAGCAAGAGGCACTGCTTCAGGGCACGGTGCAGCAAGCAAGGACTGCCGCCCTATAGAATTCTCCTCCCTGCTTTGACAAACAGTCTAGTCTTTGCACCTCCTGTATGAGACTAATAAAATCTATAAAATATCAAAATTACCATTACCAGGGGATACATCAGTAATCCAGGGATTTCTCTATTGGCTGTGTAGTGGCTTGGTGTGCTGTGACCCACTGCCTTCAAAATTCTAATCCCTTCACTGAATGAGACACAATTAAAAATAATATAATATTTCAAAAGACTAAGTGCTCCCATATGGAGATCAGTTCTTTAAGTGTTGCAATTTGCCAACTATAAATATGCTGGAATTGTTTTAATGAAATATCCTGTGCTATTATGTAAGTACAGTATTGTTTCCATTCACACTTCTGTTCTACACCACTATTCCAGATGGTCTACCCACCATCTCAAGACGTTCTTTAGGCAAAAAAATGTATATACACATGCGTACACATTTAAATATGTATGCGTATTAACAAATATATATGTGCATAAAAATCAACTTAATAAAATAAAACCTAACATTAAGTGTTTTTACATTTAATAGAGGTTCTCTGGGCATGTCTTAATCTTCTTTTAATGAACCTGCAATCATATAACTCAAACCCTTAAATTATCATGATCCTAAGTTGCAATAAAAACAAGAATAAAAGTTTACTAGAAGGTCAAAAACTGTCAAGTGCAAGCAAGAGAAAACACAGAGATGCAGAAGCAGCAGAGAGGTCAAGTAATTTCGAAAAAATTCAGGTACTGTACCTTCAAGTATATTGCAGCAGTAGGTGACTGGTTACTGCTGTTTTATTAAATAAGACTTCACATAAATTCCAGCTGCTAACCATGTGATAAGTCCATCTTAGAACAGAAGGGCTTCTATTCTCCTGCCACACTACGATCCTGACTTCCACCCACCTCGCTGGGAGTTACAGCTGTACTGAGGGCTGAATAGATCCCATGGACCATTTTCCTGCATTCACATTTGATTATAATGCGCGAGTTGTGTGAACGAACAATCTTTGGATTTAAGGAAAAAAGCATATGTGGTATGGTAATAATCCTGGGGTTTGACTGCACAGCAATTTTCTCAGTGTTTAATGCAGTGATGGCACTTTTTAAAAACAAGAAGTGAGGTGGGGGGCGTGGAGGGAGAAGAAAATGCATACAGGAAGAAGTAGAATGAGATTAAAAGATTAGCATCTCTGACTTTTTCTCCTCTTGTTCCTTCCCCCATTCTCTTTTTTCCTCTTATTCCAGTTATCCTGCTTTTTATTATATAACTCCTGTATTTGTATTAAAGGTCCAGTCCTTTGCAAAAATGCTGAGGGCGCTAAACTTTTGTATTTGCCTGCAATTTTCCCAGGGAAAATATGGGTTTTTTTCTGGGCAGTCTGTGCATCTGTTCCATAATCCCTGCTGCAACCTCAGGTGGTGGTAGGTTCTGCCATACAGACAGGTATTTCCCCATATGAGGAGAAGGTGGACTGGAAGATCCACATGGCAAATTGCTGCTCAGCCCTGGCACTATGTGGCTGATAGTTTCATCCACTGAACGGGAATGAGGGAAAATAAACAACGCAGACGCTGGTTGATTAGCAAAAATTTGCTATTTTCTTCCCTCCAAATAAAGGAATTTTTGTTGTCTCTTCAGCAGTCTGCTTCCCCTCTTCCATGTGTCGTTTTTCTACTCTTGGATTGTTGGAAATAAAATATTAACAACTGGGGGAAATAAGAAGATACTTTCTCCCTGGTTTATAATGGAGGTTTTTGAAAATAAAATAATACTGGTGATGTTTTTCCCCCATAAAAATTCTTATTGAAAAAATCTAAAAGCCTGATGACAAGAAAACTATTCTATAAACTAGTTAGTTGTGAAAAAAAATAATATTTTGAAATGGAATATTTACTATTAGCGGATATTTATTTCAGAACAAAATAAAGGTCTAAAATAAGTATTTCATTTTTCTCTTAATTATACAGGCAGAGCTGTGTATTAAAGCAGTATGTAGTGTTTTTTCGCTTTAACATTTTTAATCTCTTTACAATGTTCTTCTTAAAGGGAAACTTAAATATTTCTCATACAGTCTATAATCCTTTCTCTGGAGACCTACATCAAGTATCTGTAACACAAGCTAAAACTACATTTAATAACATCCACTGTGCCAAATTCACTTGTTAAAAAGCAAAAGCTTTCAAATCATTACAGCATAAGTGTCTAAGAAGACATGTGTACCATTTTTATTTTTTTAAAATTTGCTTCTTAAAACATTGCACACGTAACTCGTCGAGAAAGAGTGTGACAACCGGGGAGGGTGGTGAGGACACCCCTGACCAATGGCTGTATGGTCACAGAGAAATCCAAATCTGGAGACTCAGCTGGAGCCTGCTGGATGAAGCACACCAAACACACAGGTGTGAACTAAACTGGCAAAAACACTAGTCCCAGATACTTGAAGAAATAATAATAGTAATAAGAAATAATAATAATAAAAAAATCCAGGCGCTGTTCCAAATTTGTATTTCTCTGCTGCAAGCTGAGTTAAGCTACATCTGCAGCCTTTTACTGGCGGAGTTATCACCCAGGCAGCCCAGCTCTGGCTCAGATGCAGCCTCGACTCGATGCTCTTGGCATCTCTGAGCACAAGCATGGACATTTTTGCCAGGCAAAATGTTCCTTTGGCATTTTTTTCCAGGGTCTTCACAGTGAGCAACTGCAGACCAGGCAATGGCCTGGTGTGGAGACATGCAGGAAAGGGGTGGGAAAACCGAAGGAGGCTGCCTGAAAGGGTGACCACAGTAGCTTGGGATGATTATAGAAACGGCTCTGCATCTTTTGATGTTTCCTCTTTTCTAATAATAAGATGGTCATCTGCATGCTTTGCTTTCTGAGAAACGCTGCTTCATTTCTCTCCCATAAAAATGGTCTGTTTCCTCTCAGTGAACAAATTAGAGGAAGAGACCTAAATAATTTACAGTATATTAGACAGTTATTACTGTGCAATGATATAAAATGGTGATTATACTAAGTGAGAACATTGGTAAAATTCACATACTGGAAACGGAAGAGTAAATTTGGGTTTGGTACCATGTGTCAGACCATCTGGGGTAACATATAAATTCCAAATCCTAATCACCTTACTCATTCATGTAGTTTCATCATGATTATTCAAGCACTGACAGTGTGTTCATGCCATAATAAATAAAGAAATTACAAGGCTGACTTGTGTGAATGCGACAGGCACCATTTGGCCTCCGATGCCGAAGCATCATAGTGAGACTGCGGGTCTTGCTATTGCAACCTTTGCACATACTAAGCATTTCTTAGTACAGCTTAGGACAGAAAAATGAAGAGAGATAACTTGTTAGTTCCTGCTTACCAGCCAAAACACAAGAGGCAGAGCTCTGTTAAGTGGGACCTATTTCACAGACCTGATAAAATTCAAGAGTTCAACAGTGTCACAGCCTGGCATCCGCATTAAACCTTATTTTTTATTAGCTGATGCGTGTGTTACGTTTTAATGGATGCTAATGTAAATAGATGTGCTTATTATGACTTTAGTGCACTCACAACAGCTTAATAAAGCATTTTTATTGTCATCATTTATTGCCACATTCTTTTCGCACTTAGAGTGGTGTAAGTCCAAAATAGCCCCCTAGAAGTCATGGGTTTACCTAGGTGTAAATCTGTGGTTACTTTAGATGTTTATCGGCCTGAAAGGAGACTCTGGCTCATGGAATCTAAATATCACTTTGATTTAAGCGCTGCTGAGTTTAAGCAGCCTGTAACCAGATCCTGAAGAATCACTCTAGCTCAGGAGAAGAGGACTAATAATTTTAAGTAGAGAAGAACTCTACTCCTTTATATAGCTTTTTAAAAAAAAATACTTTAAAATAAGATGTCTTGGTTTCCCTATGAAATAGCTATGAAAGAAAAATAACTTTCAGAAGGTTATCAAACCATTCAGTGTCAGCTTGCAGCTCCTCAGTGCCTTTTACTTACTTTACCCTTCAGACAGCACAGCCAGCCGAAGTTCCTTGTCTCCTCCTTGTTTTTCAGATCGACTACCAATGTCATTAATAGTCTGACACGCAAAAACACTGAGAATTTTCATCCTAGGAAGGGTTTGCACATAAGACTACATAACGAAGGATGTGGGAACTACACAAAGTACTGCTGAAATGTAACTGCACCTTAAATGAGCACAGCTAGGCTTAAGAGGGCAAAGTGATGTCAGAGAGTGAAAGAGAAGAGAGAAATAAGGGGACCTCTGAGGGGCATGGGGAAGAACCAGCAAGAACATAAAGCATGGGAGATCATAGACATCTGCAGCTGCAGGAACAAAACTGGCCTGACATTTTACAAAAGGTCATCAGATTGTGAGCACTCAAAAAATGTTATTTACACATCACAGAAAAAAGGGAAAAAAAAAAAAAAAAAGGTCAGAGGCAACTCTAGGAACACAGTTCCCCTGAGCCAGAGCTGCTGTGCTGATCAAGAAGAATTCACTACCAGAAGATCAGGTGCTATGAAAGATGCCACCTAAATGAAAGCACAACCCAACTACTGTGGTTCACACTTCTTGAAGGACACAACCGACCAACAGCTGAGCATAATAGACCCGAGAGGAGGTAATCTCAGAATGGCAAAGTCCTTAACAGTACATAGGGACAGAGACACTGCAACAAATTACCCCAGCACAAACAAGGCCATGGCTCCCCGGCGCACCGGTGGTACCGCAGTAGCACATGCGTATAAAACCACACAGAAAACGATACCTTGCATTTATCACAGCAAAAAACCCAAAACCCTACATGGAGGCAGATACAACAAAGCAGCTGAAATGCTGCCGGTGTCTTTTGGTAACGCATTATGTATCTGAGACTGGTGTTTTCCCCAAATGTTTTTTCCTTGTGTCAGCAAGCTCAGACAGGAGAACATGCTTTTGCTGTAACCAGTCAGGGGTGCTTCTTGCCTTTTTTCCACCCAAGCTCACTCGACTTAATAGCTCTTCCTTAGAAGACTTTAGTATGACTCAAAATTTATGAGGGAAGTTTTCTAAGGTAAAAGGGCAAGCAGGTGCCTGGTTTCCAGTGACTACCAGCACTTTGCTCCTACATGTGCTGCTGAACGTCTCCCCAAACTGGCTCTGTAAGTGCCTGTGAAAAGGAGGCTGAAGAACAGGCAATCCAGCTGGCATCTGCTGCAGCCAATATGCCCACAGAGATGCGAGAAACTTTTGCAGTGAACTCCCAAATACCCTCTGGATTTCGGCTTCATTACAAATACAAATTTCAGGCCAAGTTTGCCAAAAGGTCCGCAAAAATGTGTGTATCTTTCTGCAGACCTAGCCCCAGTTACGACTTCGGGTAAAAACCATGAGAAAAAATGGTGCCTGTTGTTTCTTCCTGAAGCCAGGCAACCATTGGCAGCTTGGCACCAAACCCACAAGTCAAATACAAAATGTGAGACAGGAATTGTAAATGAAGGAATATTTCCTATCAACCTCTGCACACCAGAGCTGCGTATTGTTACATGCCTAGGAACACCAATTTGGAAGGCGGGGATAATAATGAAATACAAAAGAAAGACAGGAAGCTGGGGTGAGAATCTCCTGATGTGCTAATTAATTCTTGATTCATTCTTCCACTGTAGGCGTATAAGAAACTATTAAGGAATTGCACAAATGTCTGTGCAAGCTATAGGCCCAAATTCTGGTTTCTGTTAATCTGGCAGAAACCTTTTAAGCTGACTATGGCAGAAATAAATTATTTAAAATGACGTAAGCCTGTGAAGCGCAAACACGCCTTGCCCTTGACAGAAAAGAAGCTACTGATTTTTGACTATTTTTTTAAGTTCAGAATATTGAATATAATGTGATGTGAAACAACGGGAAAAAAGCATGTTCCAAACAACACCCTCAGTTTACTGAGCTCAGATTAATCTTTTGAAGAAGTTAACACTGAAACAAGATTGAACCTAACTTTCTTTTCCAGCTTTTTTCAAAGTTAACACAGGAATATTGGACAAATGGAGAACTTAGCAAATCCTCAAACATTTTTTTTTCTCAGCAGCTTGGGGAGCTATAACCAGACCTTTTCTTTCTTGGTGAACCGGGGCTGCACATCTCAAAGAACTCATGTTGATCACAAGGTCTTATCATCCCATCGCAGCCAGTCATCTGTCAACAATGCAGAAGGTCACACTCCTCATCAATCAGTGATGAGTTTGAGGATTTCTCCAAATGAACGATCTCCAGTCCCAAATGGAAGCAGCCACCAAGCGCTGCTTTGACAGGCTGTTTTGCTTGCATTCCCTGTGCCACCCCACCAGCTGCACCCTGATTTGGAAGCAGCTCTGGATTCAAGTTTTAGACCTGTCATTGGCAGCATGACTTGAAGACTGCCCGAGCCTCAATGTATGTTGCATCTACACATGCAAATAGCCTCTTTGGCAGAATACATAAATGCCACTATGCCACAGCACAATTAACAAATCCAAGGTGAAAAATTTTGTATCGGTTCCCCATTCTCACACCTACACAGCCTTTTTGTGGCCATAGCTACTGAAGGTCTGCCTCTTCAAGGAAATACTCTGTGCCTGAAACCTGTGCTGCCTCAGAGGCACATTCCACTTCCTCAAAGACCTAGCAAAAAGCCAGCTTAGTTACACCCACACAAAGCTACAATCGCTCCCTAAGTCTTTGGAAATCCTGGCTTTGGCTTGGTTTTGTACTGAAGTTCTTGAGAAAGCTGCCATTAAAACAGAGCATCCCATTTCAGAGACCCATGCTGGGATATGAAGAAACAAATCTATTTCACTATGCTGTGCCTAGGCAAAGCCCTGAATATGACTGCTACGTTTCACAGTACGTAAGAACACCTCTCACTCTATAGTACCATTTTGCTCACAGTATCAAGAGAAAGCATATAATTTTTTCACAGATTTTGCAATAATAATTTCCCAGAAACATACTTTATGGTAGCACAATACAATGCATCTTTCCTGCAAAGAGTCAGTTGTGAGCTGAATCACTGGAAATGTTTTCCAAAATGCCCACTTTAAAAATACTTCCACCGGAAGACTAGTGTTCAAGCAATGTAAACAAAGATTATAAAAGGTACCTTCAAAACATGGGGTATTCCTTTAACACAGTCACATGGTTTCAAACCCAATTTCAAGCCTGATTCAGGCTTCCTGAGATTAATTTTAGCAGCAAAAGCAGGTAGTGTGATGGTGGTTTATCTTCATATTTAAGATAAAAAGGGGATGGCCAGATAAGGAACTGCATAACACAAAAATCTCTTGCATTATATAATTCCACAAGCACACACATATACTGAATCACATCTAGGTAAGATTAAGCTGCAGAAAAAAATAATATGTCTCTTTCACTTCCCATCTATTGCATAGAAAGGAAAAAACCTCCAAACAACCCATCAACCCCATAACCACAAAGCCTAAAAACACTGAGGTCAACCCTCCCCAAAACCCTGCAACCCATGGATTCTTCACCAAGAAGAGCCTGCTTTCCAGTACTTTGTGTCCCCATAGTTCAGCAGTAAGAATTCAACCAAACGTTATGGTTTTATCCTATGTCTGGGCAACTTTCCAGAACTTCTAAGCTCAACAGGCAACCTTTAGTTCTATCTAGGTTGCATTCCTTTTTGCTACTTGACTGTTTCCTCCCTGTTGACATTTGCACAAACTACAAAAGCAGTTGCAGTGAGTGATTCCTTTACAAAAAGTAGTGCTGCAGTCCTGTCTTTAAAAGCATTGAAAAACCTACCAAGAAATGGAGAAAGACTGACAGTACTCTGGGAATCCAGAAGGCAGATACTGAAATTTGCACACTGTGTACAGACAGACCTTTGTTTAACCAACTGATCCCTCATTTCAAATAATTTCCTCTAGTCAAGCAGTACCAACACCTCCTCACCTGACCAGATGGAAGGATGCAAAATATCATTCTACTGATTTTTACCTCCCTGTCATCTGATTCTTCTGGGATTTAATTAGCCCTTGCGTGGATATAAAAAGGGTAGCGTGCGCATAAGTTGACAAAAAACAGAAAGAAGGAATAACCTGATTTTTAAAAGAGGGAACAACTTACACAGCTCAAATGAAGACAATATGTACAATCAATTCTGTACTTCTGCACACCTCTAGAATTTTGGAAAGAGCCAAAATCTGCACAGAAACTTAACATAGCTAAGGAATTTATTTCATCCTATGATTCATCTAGTCTTTCCTCTTCTACTCCTCCAGCTTTCTTACCAGGTTTCCATGTGCTTGTTTCACTTTTAAAAAACTCCTATGGTTCCAATAAATAACTTTTTGTTTTTAGAACATGTGCCCCAAAACTGTTTTTCTTATGGCATAAAAAAAACCACGAACTGAAAAAAATACATTTCTCTGTATCCATTTGCTTCTAAGATACTTCTTAATCTTTGCAATGGTTCTCTTCTAATCCAAAACCCTTGAGGCATTTTAGAAGGTAAATGAGTGATTAGAGGCATTCCTGCTGTAATTTATACGCTTTGTAAACCCTAATTGTTCTGAGTCAAAGATTTCATTTTTCCTAAAGTGCCAAGTTTAGTAGGCTTCAAGGCGCACAGCAAGATGTATCCCATTGGTCAGGCTTTAATAGATTCTGGCCCACCTTGACGTGTGTTTTGCTTCATATTTTAAAATAAAGAGATTACAGTTGCTGGAGAAAAAAAAAAAAAAGCCCAACAATCTTCTTGATTACTATCTGAAAAATGCTTTTCATCAAAATGAAAATGACATTTTTAATTAAAAAAAATCTTGACCAGCTCTAATATTAAGTAATTTCCTCAGGTCTTTTTAGAGGCTTCTAAATCTTGATATATCTTATAGCAAAGATGAAAGAATATAAATATTAGCTCCTGCAATTTGTTATTGAATTGTAAAAACAATCAAACATACAACAATCAGTTGCATACCTAGAATGTGTGTCACAGGTTCACTGACTGCATGATAGTGTAGCATAATACAGGGGTTTCAGTAGCACTAGCTTAGAATGACCCATAAGAGCTCATGTATAGCTACTTATGAATAATATGGCCAATAAAAAATACTAATAAAACAAGTCTTCATACTTGATCATCGTGTACTGTACATATTAATGCACAGATGACTAAGGAGAAAACTGCAGGCATGATAAAACCATGCAAGTCCGCAACACTAGGTGGTGGCTGTTTAGCAAGAAGGAACTAGTTTGAAAGGGAGAAACGTACATATAATTTATGTGCACAAATACATAGTATGTATAAAGTGGTGTAATAGGCATATCTCAAATTAATATGCAGGAAATACATACAATTTAGGTTTTTGCTTTAAGTACAATATACTTTTCTTTCTAACTACTGGACAGCTGAAATCTTTTTTCCTCAGCCCAATGTAATTTCATGCTTAATTTACAGAAAGAGAATACCCACAGACTGTTTGAAAGGGTAGAAAATATGGATAGTATAACATTAGTACAGGGACCTGCTACTCTGTTATTTGGCAAGCAGAGAGATCTGTGTAGTTTCTACCCTTCAGTGCATCAGAGTAAGATTCCAGCAAAAACACATGTTAAGGGAGGGAAGAAGGGAGGGCTGGGTGTTCAGCTGAATGAACTTACTGTTACCTTTTTTCTTTTTTTTTCTAACATAAGTCTTCTTTTTCCTGATACTGTCTGAATTTGAAACATCTAATTTAATCCATTGAAGGGCCCCGTCTTCCTTTTATTTCCTGTCTGTACTGGAGCAGTCGCCTGTTTCAATTATGACTTTCTCCAGCTCCTACATTTTTCGTGCTCCAGCTGGCTCAAAGTGCACTTCCTTGGAAGGTAAAATGCACTAACTGTGCTGATCGGAGACTGATAGCCGACAAGCCACAATATTTAATAGCTGAGCTGATAAGAGGAGGGGTTAACAAAAACAAATTAAAAAAACCCACAACAAAACCAAACAGAAACCCAACAAAATAAAACCAACAGCCCCCAACACAATTTTGAGTCTAAACAAAAGGATATTATATAGCTGCATGTTCAATTAAGACCCCATTTAAAATATATATACTTAGAACTGCAGACTGCTTACATAAATTCATACTTTTATGGTAAATTTCATCCACTTCTATGCATGTGTGTTAAATGCTTCTTTCCTGCTTTTCCGTCAGTTAGTGCTGACTGGGGACTAACTTGGTGCAATTATTTCAGAGAGCAGGATTCTGGGATTGATATGGCACTACTGCAAAACCCTTTCCAGCTAAAAATAAGATTGTTTTGGAGTCAAGATGGCAAAAAAAAAAAAAAAGAAAAAAAAAAAAGAAAAAAGTCTCTGGGCTGTAAACACCAGTGAATGTATTTTTTTCCTGCTTTATGAAAACCACAAATCTTTTTTTTTTCCCTTTCCTTCTTACTCAGAAGGCAGTTTAATTACAGTTTAATCTCTTTCAGTAAGTACCCCTTGAGACCTTATTGTCCAAGTACTGTATTATCAAGGCTACAGCTACAATTTACTGCAGTAGGTGGGGGCTCCCTTTAGGAAAGCCAGAAGGTACCAACGAAGTAAAAATAAAAAAAAAAAGAACAAAAAGAATAAAGAAAAGGTAGTTCGGATAGTTTATTACTGCCTAAGAGTGCAAAGCTTTACTGGACCCTAGAGGTACTAGTTCAATAATTAGAGAAACACTGCAAAGGTGATGGCCAACACTCCCCCTCTCTAAGGCTCTTGCATCAGTAAATCTGAATGAAAACTTGAAGTTAACAAAATTGTTCAGTTGCTGCAGCAGCTTAGATACGCAGGGGGAAAAGTGGGGGACAAAGGAAGAAGTTAATGAAGAAAAGCAGGTTGTTAGGCGTGAAATTCAAAGCATGGATATTTTGTTTTATAGGGTAGTATTGAAAATAAGCAGGAATTAGTAATTTAAAAAAAAAAAATAAAAATCTACAGACTGTTGCCAGCAGTCAATTTCAAGGTGTTTCCCTAAAATGCGAGAATGACTTTGGGTGTACAAAACAAGACTTAATTAAAGCTAGCAACATGGAGGACATTGTAACAGCTAGCTTCTCCCACTGTTTGTACTGGTACAAGCACTGTGAAATAAACGCAATTGAGAAGAGAACTGGTCCAGTACGAAATGACTCATGCTATTGAGGAGAGCATAGCTACCTGATCTTTCAGTTAGGGTTTAACTGTATGTTTGCATAGGCAATCAAATTATATCCCAGGCACACAGCATTTAAACACAGTGTCGTGAAATGTAAGTGATGCATTACTAATATCCAGGAATGACATTTTTTCAATTATTTTTTGTTAAAAAGCCTAGCTCTACCGTCCCCCGATTGCTCTCTCACAACTGTTTGCTGCACACGGCAGGAACTTGTTGCCAAGTGCACAGATATTATACGGTATGTAGACAGTGACCTAAAGGGAATATTTATTTCTGTGCAGCATAGTAGGTTATGGTTACAGCTATCAAGCTGTTTCAGTCACTGATTTATTCACCCAGAAGGATAGATACAATATTTTTCTAAATCTGTTTCCTATTAACTTTTCCTCCCCCCTGCCATGGCCACCCCCTTCAAGATTCCTAAAACGGATGAAACCTCTTCTTTTCTCAGCCACAAACCAAGGTATACAATATATAAAAAGTCCCTCATCCTTGAGGCGATGATCAAGGAACAGGATATCCTGGTTAATACTAACGCGGGAAGAAGGCTTGCTCATTCTCACAGACTTTTCAACCCACTGGTGCCTTCTCTACCAGCCTAAGGCATGCTTCCTTTTCTTCTCAGGGGAAAAGAAAGAAAGGAAAATAGAGAAGAGAGAGAAAAGAGAGAAAAGAAAAAGGAAAAAAAGAAAAAAGAGATTATTTTAAAAGCTAAATCTGCCATGGGATGAGGCAGCATGGCACTGTAGATGCATGGTCCATAATAGGCAACAGCACGCTGGGCAGCAGCAAGGGGCCATGTCATGAGGGCCACGTGTTGCCAAAGAGCTGTGCTCCCTGAGCTCAGATCGCTTCTGAGCGGAACTATGTTTTTAAGCAAATATTGCTAAAAGTAATAACATCATTCATGACAACAGAAGATATTCCAAAGTCTGGTTGCAGAATGTGGAAAAGCTCCTGAGCAACCTGAAATTGCAGGTGACAAAAAACACCCACAAAAACAACCCACAGAAATAGTGCTATTTCTCACATGCAGAATTGTCCTCCCAAGAATGACAAAGGAGTCTATGCAAAGAAAAGTCAGTAGTATTTACTTTTCACAGTAGTACTATTCATTTTAGAACACAAAACCACATACCTCACTGTTCAAGATCCACTGTGTTCTTGTCTCTTGACTTGTGTTTAATTAGTGTTGATTAAGATGGATGCTGAGGAGATAAGTTTTTTAATACCTGCTTTTATTTCCCAGAGCAAATGTTTATGCAAGTAGTGCAACACCTTGTTCTTTTAATTTGGTTTAAGACATTATGCAAATGGCAAGATCTAATCAAATGACAAGCATGTTAGCCACATGAATACCTGAGCAGCCTTTGGTCTTACTCCTCTCTAACACATATGATACAGGTGGGCCTTGATTATGCTTGTTTTATATTGGTATAATCTCACTAATTGAAGGGGAAATAATACTTATTTATATCCATATGAGTCAGGAGGGGAACAAGAACCACAATACTTTAGGCATTAAAAAAAAATAACAAACAGAAAAGCTTTTCCTGCTAGATACAAATCACTGTGAAAGAAATAAAGCCAAACTTATTTACCTACACATACAACTATGAACTCATGCAATGAGACTATATAAATTCCCTATAGTGTTACAAGACTTCCTTCTAGTGAGTCAAACAACTTTATTAGAAGAATTTGGTCAGGGAAAGAAAGGAATTAAACCTCCACATTCAGTTCAGGAGCAACACTGAATTCATTCTCACTTATTACAGTGTGATTTTGCACTAGTAATTTTTTTTCCCTCAATGCTATTTTCCCAGATTATTTTTATGCTAGTGTAAACCACTAATATTTTGGCTATTTGCTTCACTGCCTGGACTTACTAAATACCGTGCCTCATAAAACTGGGATTTAAATCTTCCCAGAATAAACGCATTTTATTTCTCGCGCTGCCCCCTCCTTCCCCACCCAAGGTTTCTACTATAAATGGCTAGTTACAGCCCAATCAAGAGCATAAAAGCAATTGAATAAATAAAACTATGAAGTAAGTGTAAAATATTAGTGTCCAGACATGCAAGATGTATGCAGGTACTATGAAACTTCCACAGCTGTACGGGCCTGGAGCTCATGCAGTGCCACAGGTTTAACAGGACCCGCTACCAATAAGAGTTTTATTTGCTTAATAAATTATATTCAAAAGCACAATAGTCCGGGCTCTTAGCTGTAAAATTGCCAAATATTGTCAATGACTGCTCTCTGGTTATAAATAGTAAAATAATGCACAACTCGTTAGATTTTTGATTCCCTATGCAATTCTTTCTAACCATTACTCAGAAACATAAAAAGTGACTCTACATGACATTTTATAGAGGTTATAAATTGCTATGAGGAGATGACATGGGATAAATTTGTAGGCAGGGTGAAAGGGACCCAGTGAAGCCAAATGTGTAAATTAAGAGTTTGGGCAAAGCGTGGGACTACATGAAACAATACTGAAATCATAAAGATAGACAGATAAGGATTAACTAC
This sequence comes from Tringa tobata, assembly GCA_033628505.1. Lineage (NCBI taxonomy): Eukaryota > Metazoa > Chordata > Aves > Charadriiformes > Scolopacidae > Tringa > Tringa tobata. The sequence continues at coordinate 2,127,102 of JAHREE010000131.1, read as the reverse complement.
AGCTAAAGAGGTTTACACTGATGGAAAAAAACATTAATAGGCCTCTCCACTGAACACAGATAAGTTAAATGTTGCGGGTAGTATATAAAAATCTTAAAATCAAATCCATTTCAAGTAACGTTAATGTCCAAAGTAAGATTAATTAAACTTGGAGAAGCATTCTACAATAGCCATCTCATTTAGATGAGCCAAAGTTGCAGGATTTGCTATTTACTTTTCAAGATGAGTTTTGGCAGCTCTACAATAATTTTACTGGACCATAGGGAAGATAAATGTTTCACTGGACAACGTTCCCAGAAAACTAAACAAGTTCCTTATTTCTTTTTATATAAAGAAAATTATTTTTTTTTTAAAGAACACATGACGCTTTTGTATTATGCATTTACATACTTAATTAGCATATAAAAAACTACTTTGAAACTGCCCAACACAGGCTTGCAGGACTCAGAGTATTTCCTTTCCTGCATTAGGAAATTAGACAGAGAAGCTTTTCCTTCACCACATATCTCAGTCTCCTTGAGTGACACTAACATCCAGAGGATACTGCAGAGTAATTCTTGCAATCTTGTGAAATTCTGTGTGCTTTTCATAGGCTAGAATTGCCTTAGCTCCCAGGATGAAATCCTGAGCCCATGATCACTCTCACACCTTAACGGAGGTCTGCATCAGCAGGGGCATACCCACGAGGTTCAACAATGGTAGGATTTCACCTCAACAAGAGAGGCACTTTAGTCGCTTGCAGTGTTAAACGCTGAGGCTGGTGTATTTTGTTCTCAGTGGATATTAATTTGACTTAATAAAAATGCAAAGCTTCCCAGAGCAACAACTATACTGTCTTCCATGTTTCTCACAGAGACTTTCAAAAAAGGGGTTTTGCCTGCTCCATCCGTATGGTATTAAAGCCCTCTTTAGCAGGGCTGAAGTTGGCATCTCCTGTCCAAATGACTCCACATCCCCAGTGCTATGCAATAAATGTAAACCTGAACATCTTGATGCACATTTCACTGCTGGGACAGTATCTAATAAACGTCTCTCCACTGAGGAATATGCCATTTCTTTTGGACAAAAACCATGGTAGAAAACAGAAAGGTATTTTGACAATCTCATTCATAACAAAAGCCTTCATCAACTAACATCATTACATCTATTGTGGTATAAGAATAAAGCAAGATAGTTTTTAGGGAGAAACTACAGATTTTATGAAGCCAAATTATACAACCTGGAAGCCCGCCCCCCCTCCCCCTAATTTTTTCACACATACAAGCCTTTTTTTTAGGTCTTGATCTACTTCAGTTAGTGCAATGCATGGTACTACCTCCTCCATACAAACTATGCCTCATCTGCAAGGCTTTCAAACAAATACACTTTCTCATGCACTCTCCTCCTTTCTTAAATATGGGGGAAGCATCCCACAACACTGAACATTTCCCACTAATGAATTAACATGGCACGGGAAAACCGTTCCCAGTGCAATCGCAGCAGCAGGGTACTCCAGTGGCAGAATATAAGGCTGAATGTCAGGAGACTTTGTCCTATGTGCAACCCTGCCATGATTTGACCTTTGGTATCTTTCTAACCATTCCCTCTTTCATCCTTTATCTGTCCTCTCTATAACAGATTGACAGTCCTTTGGGGCAGAGCCTACTCTCTTCCTACATGTTTGTGTAGTGCCTAACACAAAGGAATCCCAATCTGCTTTTAGCACTGTGCAAACACACAACTGAAAACGCAGCTTCTTCCTCTGGGACCTTGCAATGTCAGGCAAGAGACAACAGAGATACACATCAAACAGATGAAAACCACAAGTGAAGTTGGATCTCCAAGTGGTCCGTCTGAAAAACGGAAGCTGGTTTTCTTTGCAAAACATGGCTTTTACCTAATTCTGAAGGCCCCCATTCAAAGACTCTGAACTCTCTGCCAGTGGTCATTTTTCTATGCTCTTTAAGTGAAAATAAACCAGCTTTGTGGTAGAATAAATGGGATCCCTTCTCAGGAGACTTTTATTGCTCATAAATTTGCATAGTGGACCTCCAAAACTGTAAATGGGATACGGCCAGTCTTCTTCCATTTGAAGAGTTTAGTTCCAGCATTACCTTGTACTTTCCTGGTGGTTGTTTTCATCTGTTGTCCCTTAGATCTACTCTTCTGAGAACAAACTATCCTTCTGTTGTACATATACTGTGTTCATAGACCAGAGATCCTGGACTAGGAGATTAGTCTCAAAGAACTACCTCAACATAAAAAGGAAAAGGCAACAGTTTATAAACAAGTTCAGTGAAATATCAACCGCTGCTCTTGTCTATATTTATGTGATAGGGGAATTATCTGAAAGCAGACAGACGAGCATTTGAATTCTCTGTGAGCTACAATGGTTATCTAAAGAAGTTAGAAAATCCAAGATATCTGACAAATGAGCTCATAGGGAACATATGATAGATTTATTCTAAGAAAAAAAAAAAAGCCTAGAAAAATATCTGATGTGAGCTGGGACATTTCCTATGCTTACACACATGCCACGAATCCCACCTGAGTCACAGCAGCAGTAAGGGCATTTCCAAGGGGAGAATTTTGCAACCTCCTAGTCAGCTAACATTTTTTTCATGGCCGAATAAATTGGGTCCTCTCACTCTAAGATCTCAAAAAAATCAGGACCTTGTAGAGCGTGCTGTCATCTCTCGCATTCATGAAAAGTGTAATCTACTGGGCCAGTAAAGAGCTATAATTTTTACCCCATTTCTTTTTCATATTCCTGGCTCCTGGCCACCTGGATTTGAATAAATCCATCACCGGAAGATTCCACATGTTTGCTATTTGAGCAAACATCTGTTGGTTAAGCTGCTGTTCCCTTGGGAGTATGGCCTGGCTGTTCCACCAGTCAGTTTGGTGGCTTGGTTCCCCTTGTATACAAATGCACTTTTTTTTATTAGCTCATTCCTTTACTCTCCAGCTATGGCAGAATCCACATTGCACTCTGACGTAAGCTCAAATGCTTGGTGCCCTTTTATTGCTCTGCTTAGTTCAGTCCTATTATTCTTTTGGAGGACTGCTAGCTTGCTGATTGTCCTGCTAAGGACTTCACTGACAATTATTTCGGGAATGAATGGTCTAGACCAGAAGATTTGCTGTCAACATAGTCACTTTTAGTTTGCGGTTTGTTTGTTTTTTATTTTTTAAATTATGTGGACCTAAATATGTACCACCCTTGGTCTACTTTAATGAGTGCTCCTAAGATCTTTCACCCCTCTTCTTTTTCTCCACCTTCTTTCTTTGTTTTGCTTGAGGCTTTCCCACCTTTCCTCATAGCCTAGCCTCTCATTAACCATCTCCCACCATCTAAAACAATTGGTAATAAAATAAGACAGACTTGATTACAAAATCAACAGTTGTGTAACACATACTGAATTAAGCATACACACAGAGAGAGATATATATACGCACACATATATAATGTCTTTCTGAGCTATAGCTTCAGGCAGTTTGCAGACTCAGGAAGACAGTGTGGAATCGGTTATATGCTGTGCATTCATGAGTCATATCACCAGTCTAGACACCATTGCTTTAAACTTTCCTCTGAGGATTCAGCTGTCTACGAATGAAGTTAGTCTCTGTGTACAGGGCAATACCAGGCCGACGTAGCACAGAGATTTGTACTGGTTTTCTGGTAAAAGAGATAGGGTCCAGTGAGAAGAAAATGCTAATTTTATTTTTCAGACTGATTCAATCCTCTCTTTTATTGAATAATCTATATTTACTGTCAACATGCAATTTTTTCCCTTACCCATTCTATTTTTTTCACATATGTTTGTCCACTTGAGAAAGCTCCTGTGCAGAAGATTATGGCCAAGTTTCTGTGGATGAAATACCTAGAACACCCTGTTTCAGACAATGAATCTGCCATCTCCAATTATCCAGCATGATTTTCAGGTTTAGAAACATGGAATATTTTCACATTAAAACTGGTTGGGAGGTATTGAGATTGCCTTAAGTGAAGGGACATTTTTAAAAATGTGTTTTTTCTCTTAACCAGACAATGTTAGTTATTGAAATTTTAAGGGGAAAACGTTCTTCTCAGAGTTGCTCCTATTTTTATTTTAAAAAGCAGTGATAGTCCCTTTCTGATGACATCTGGAAGGGCGGAGTCCTCACAACAGGAGTCCCAGGGGGCCCACAGATTGGCTTGTGTGGAAGCAGTCGCAAGATAAAGGCCAGAAGTACTGAATGCAGAATTTGCTCCATCAACCAGTTTATCAAAACAAACTCTTATTTGAGCTTGAGGAGGCCAAGAGCAGGATTTTATCTTTGTCAAAGAACTATTTTTCTGTTTGTAAATTTTTTGTTATAAAGGAAAATCTGAAGGAAAGCAAATCAATTAAGTTCAGTTTCACTTTTATTTTTCCTTCTACTTTCAAGAATTTAGCTTCTGGGTTTCTCAGGAGGGAGAAACAAACCAGGGGAAAAAAAAAAAAAAAGTATTAGCTCTGTATTCACATTTCCTCTAGCTATCAGAAGACATCTGGTAGTTGCCTGGAAAAGAGGGCTCATGCATCTGTGAGAAGACTGAAGCAAGCGCCTCCAAGACACGTGTCCCCTGTTGAGAAGGATGCTTCCCCGCGTAATTCCTCAGATTCGTGGCCTAATCTGCTGTTCAGTAGGGAGGGAGCTGTATCCAACTTCAGCTAATGTCTTCTTGTCACAGTTTTCATTTAAGGAGCCAACAGCTTTGGCTTTCTGGAGGCGCCCCACATTTCCTTTTCTTCATGTTAAGTTGCTTTTTGGCAAAAGGTCTTATGACGGAGCAGAAGTCAGTGCATTAACCAGACAATTAGCTGAATTCCAGAACTGACCGAGCAGGCAAAAAATGAAATCAGAAGTCCTCACCACCAGCAATGCATTTTGCAAGCTGAGTTGTCCGTTAAGCACTGTGGCCACCTGGGCTAAACTGCAACGAGCACTTACTGCCAGCTGGCCTTGTCATCACTTTCCCTCTGAGGGCCACGGGCTGTGCAGCCGGAGGAACAGACAGATGATAAATTGCAAAAAGAATTGGAGGACCTGTTGTCCCAGCAATTGAGTTTTTTCAGACCAAATAAATGGACATTCTTCTCTTTCAAGGAAGCAAGGCAGCACATCTGCTTCAACCTAAGAGCAAGAATAACTGGGGAACTCGCACACCCTCACCATGCATAGATGGTGTGAAGGGAAGGGGGGCGCACCCATCAATCAAATGCGGCTGTCTCTGTTGAGAGGAGGAAGCTCTGATGGCTGGCTCAAGGAGTCCTTTTCTAAATTTGTAGCAGGTCTTATACTATTTTAAATAAGACCACCATGGCCATGGGAGTTGAGTAGCTTTAAACCTGTTTGGCAACATCCTCCTCCTCCACCCATTTAGGGCCAGACACAGCAAAGCGTTTCTGCTTGCCCTTCTCTTTAAAGGTCTTGTATAGATCCTCTGAACTCAGTAGACTATTCCCATGCTTAAGTGCTTTGCCGAACACCAGCTGGAACAGCACCAGCTCAGCACCGATATGATCCTCCAAGGGCTGCACGGGTGTAAGCGTACCTTGCACGCTGGGATTACATTAGATGGACTCCTGGTCATCCCTACCAACATGAGAAGTCATAAGGAAGTCAGAAGATGAGCACCTAATTTTAAGGGCTACAGTTATATATGAGCTTAGTCGGTCGCTATTCATACTACACCTTACACTGCTGTCAGACTGCTATTTTTTTTTTTGCCCAGACTTCTTTCTCCAAAAAGGCTTTGGCAGAAAAACTCGCAGGATGGAAAGAGACACAGAAGCAGCGGAGCCAAACTCCTAGAATCCAAATTCCTAAAAGGTGCGTTATGGAATGAAATCTTAGAATAACAAATGAGCGTGGCTGCTTTGGAGATACTTCCCCACAGCTTGAAACGGAGATGTGGGAATGTCTACGCTTGTACTCAAGCTGTTTGCGTGTACATTTAGTAGAACTCTAATATTCATCACTCGGCAGAAATTGGGCTGATATTAAAGCAAACGTTTCAAGAGAAGATTTATGCCCAAATCTGCTTCTACTTAAATTGTTTCTAAAATATGAGTTCATTCACCATGTGCCTAAAGCAAGGACCAAAATGAAACAGCTGGTGCACGGACCAGAGGAAAGAAGCACATGCTTTATGAGAACTGCTGCATCAGCACTTTTTTTTTTTTAAAAAAACACATGACTCTGCACTACTGAGACCTCTGCCACAGACAAGATACCAGCAGTGTAAATTCAGGTTGCTTCTGCTCCTCTGATTTCATTAGAAGGTGAGACAGGAAGCCAGAGAATGCAGGAGAAAGGTACCACCATCAGCCCCTCCTGCCACTGGAGCATGGTGCAGAATTCAGGCCAGAAAGATTCATACCCATTGCAAAGTGACAGTCTTGCTCATGTTTCCAGCTGTAATTGATGCGAATGATTTCATCCCCAACAAGTCTTGTTCACTCAAAAGGAGCAGAAATCACCTCATAACTCCCTTACGGTGGTGAGATTTACAAAAGAGACATAAAATGCACATACAGTGCCAGGTTCTTATTCATTTAGGCAGGACTTAAACCCGGCAAATGGTCCCAGTAAGTTCATGGGGCTGGTCACAGAGCAAGGCATGTCACGGAACAAGGAACTCGTCTCACTTCTGGCCTTAAATTATCTTATATTGACTGATTATGCACAGCACACCTCCTCTCCCCACGCACGCCGCCCCTGGTAAATCACTGGCCGATTCATCAGATGTGCATGCCTTTCTACTATCTTTAATAATTATTCTCCTCAAAACATCCACCACCAACAAAGTTTTTCCAGGTTACAAGTTAACCACCTGCTGAGTGACCAAAATGCTGGCTCAAAACTTCAAACACATTCCATTACTTTCATATGTGAGTAATTTTATGCTCAGGAATAATGTCACATGAGTCATAATATCCTTTGAATTCACTGTCTAAAGGATCAGAGCCCAGAAGTATCCTCAGTTCAACAGTTGCCATGTTTTCCTCTCAAAGAAAAAAAAGAAAAGGACGCACTGCTGTTTGCCTTTTTCAGGAGGGAAGACAGCCAGAAATACTGGGGGGTTTATATTTGAGGTATAACTCATAACTAGAAAAATTTACCTTTTACTTGGAAAATTTTCCCCTTGTTTATATGGACAAAAAGTCTCCACAAAGAGCAAATTTGATTGCTTTTCTTTAGCAACATAAAACTCAACTCAGTTTCACATATTAGCACAAAAGCATTTTTTCAAATTAATTCAGGCAAGCATTTAACTTATAATTTGTAAGTTGTTTTGTCATTCTAATGGGAAAACTTTAATACAATCATGACACAAAATACTGGAAAATCAGCACTATGCATGCTTGTAACAACTTTTACTTATTTATTTTTGATTTCTTGTAACTTGTTTGACTAGCTGGAATATCTCTTACCCTATCTAAACTTCAGTAGATATAACCGGTGCCTACTGGCAGAGTAATTCTTTAGAAGGAAGTATCTTCTCTAAACACATAAACATGCAGTGTTATTTCCAGACCCTTACTAATACGAGTTGTACTACAAATTTGAAAGCAGTAGTGGCAAACTTCAATTAATGGGGGGAAAANCTGGAGCATGGTGCAGAATTCAGGCCAGAAAGATTCATACCCATTGCAAAGTGACAGTCTTGCTCATGTTTCCAGCTGTAATTGATGCGAATGATTTCATCCCCAACAAGTCTTGTTCACTCAAAAGGAGCAGAAATCACCTCATAACTCCCTTACGGTGGTGAGATTTACAAAAGAGACATAAAATGCACATACAGTGCCAGGTTCTTATTCATTTAGGCAGGACTTAAACCCGGCAAATGGTCCCAGTAAGTTCATGGGGCTGGTCACAGAGCAAGGCATGTCACGGAACAAGGAACTCGTCTCACTTCTGGCCTTAAATTATCTTATATTGACTGATTATGCACAGCACACCTCCTCTCCCCACGCACGCCGCCCCTGGTAAATCACTGGCCGATTCATCAGATGTGCATGCCTTTCTACTATCTTTAATAATTATTCTCCTCAAAACATCCACCACCACCAAAGTTTTTCCAGGTTACAAGTTAACCACCTGCTGAGTGACCAAAATGCTGGCCCAAAACTTCAAACACATTCCATTACTTTCATATGTGAGTAATTTTATGCTCAGGAATAATGTCACATGAGTCATAATATCCTTTGAATTCACTGTCTGAAGGATCAGAGCCCAGAAGTATCCTCAGTTCAACAGTTGCCATGTTTTCCTCTCAAAGAAAAAAAAAGAAAAGAACGCACTGCTGTTTGCCTTTTTCAGGAGGGAAGACAGCCAGAAATACTGGGGGGTTTATATTTGAGGTATAACTCATAACTAGAAAAATTTACCTTTTACTTGGAAAATTTTCCCCTTGTTTATATGGACAAAAAGTCTCCACAAAATGCAAATTTGATTGCTTTTCTTTAGCAACATAAAACTCAACTCAGTTTCACATATTAGCACAAAAGCATTTTTTCAAATTAATTCAGGCAAGCATTTAACTTATAATTTGTAAGTTGTTTTGTCATTCTAATGGGAAAACTTTAATACAATCATGATACAAAATACTGGAAAATCAGCACTATGCATGCTTGTAACAACTTTTACTTATTTATTTTTGATTTCTTGTAACTTGTTTGACTAGCTGGAATATCTCTTACCCTATCTAAACTTCAGTAGATATAACCGGTGCCTACTGGCAGAGTAATTCTTTAGAAGGAAGTATCTTCTCTAAACACATAAACATGCAGTGTTATTTCCAGACCCTTACTAATACGAGTTGTACTACAAATTTGAAAGCAGTAGTGGCAAACTTCAATTAATGGGGGGAAAAAGAAAAAAAATTAGTATTTTTCATGTGAGAAAGCCATTCCAGCATGACCTGCCCTGGCTCTGATTCAAGTAAGTCTTTAAACATGCAGTTAAGTACAAGCACAGATGTTGTCGTAAATAGGAAAGGGGTAGGCTACCCCATGAGAAATGAGCAAATTCTGCATTGCCCAGAATTAGAAGCTCATGGACTCCCTCCACCTGCATTTGCCCTGATCTACACCATGGCAAATACAGAAGCTGGCTACTTGGGCCTCTAAGCCAGCCAAGTCTCCATAAATCAGACGACCAAGCTGGCCAGTAGACCATCATAAGAAAGCTTCAAAGTTTAGTGACTCAGTCACAAGGACAGCCTGTTCTGCAGAAAACACATGCTATTTGTAGTCAAAACTTCTACATATCAACCATTCCTTGCAAGAGTTATTCTGCTCCTGGCACAATTATGCTGTTACCTGGAACAGAGATATGACTTTTAAGTTCATTAGCCACACATTCTTTTTAATATCTCCTTGACAAGTAGTAATGACAATATTATTAGTTATAATTAGCATAGTTACAGGATCCAAAGCAGTCTCCCAAATCAATCATCTGGAATACACATCATTGCTTAGTTCAAATAGGCCTGGACTTCTTCAAATAGAGGGTTTGAAAAAAATCTGCTTATTTGCAACGTGTAATACCTTGAACCAAAATAGTTTTCCTTAAAGATTTTTTTTTTCTTCTCTTTCAGCACAAAATGCACAACACAACTTGACAAAAGGGAGACTTCCCTGCCTAGGATAATGACTTGTTACTCAAATGTTGTGTGCCAAGCTGAAAGTGGGCCTGCCAGGGATGAGCAAATAAATTGCTAATTCTAATATCCTTGAAACAATCATTTTTATCATTTAATTTCCAAAATTAAATTATTTCAAAAGATACACACTTCTAAATTTAACACAAAATACATTTAAGTAAATATCCTTGCATACTGGCTGAAGACTGAAGAGGCAACATGCTTCAGAGCAAAGCTATGATTTACTCTGACACTGGCAACTGGAACAATATCCAAAACCCATGATAATTACAAATGAAAGTTCATTACAGGCATTTTATTTGTAGAATATAACTGCCTAACTTCTTCTGCCCATTTTCAGATAAAGTTCTTACAAGCCCACATTCACCAATGGGCCCAGCAGGCACACCTAATCGACACTAATACTCAGCCATGCCACCATCTTTGTGTCTGAAGAGGATGACATTACCATCCAGTGGAAGCTTCCAAAATTTTACAGCAGGCCAGAGGTTCAAGTCTGGCACTGACTGATAACTAGGCAGTTGTACAAGACAGACATACTGGAAGTCGTTTACAGTGATGCTAAGAAACATTGGCCTGAACATACACCAGGTTCTACAGGAAGCACAAGCAAGCGGGTTTAAATTCATTCTTGTGGTGAAGTTGGAAGAAAGGCAGCGTACTGAACACCCCCCATTTCTCAGGAGGTTTGTCTCCAAGGCAGAATCCATTTTCATGTTAACCGATGTACCCTTAATAGGCTGAATAAAAATGTTGGTATCACGCATTCCAGATGTAAGACAAGACTAACATGCCAATTCTGTGATGCAAGCCCAACTGACCTTTTAAGAAATGCTGGGAGGACAGGGGATGACTAGAAGCCTACTCAGCATTCTTTCCCTTAAAGCTAATAGAAGACCTTCCGATAGAAACGAACTTCTGATGAAATTTAACAATCAGTTGCAGCTACTCTTCACCTAAGAAATGAAGATTTATTTGGAAATAACGTAACTTACTTGTCTAGATGTAGCATTTTGATGCTTCCAGTTCTCAGGGTTTTCCTAAATTAAACGATTGCTTTACACAGCTTTCCCAAGTGCAACATCCTCTGGTTTTTATACAATTCTGGTCCTTAATTAGTGCATTGCTGGATCAATTTTATGTTTCAAATACAGATTACGTTCAATGCTACTTTTTCCTGTCTTCTAAGGCAGATTAACCCTCAAATACAGAAAAGGACATGATTAACAGATGGGAGATAGTAGCAGAACACACTATAGGCTGATTATCAAATTAATTCAAGTTGTCTTGCTTTTCCCAAAATTCAGGCTTTGAAAGGCTTAGAATTAGCCCTAATAAAGCATTCACGTTAAAAAGTATCTTTAAGCAAATAGCTATAGCACCCTAGTATTCCTCCAAGTACCTCCAGTCCAGGTATTGTACCCTATGCAACCTTAATGGTTAGGAGCTGCACTGTCAATACCCAAGTCGGAGCTTTGTCAGTTGCTCCTACCAAATATCCTTAGCATAACACCTACATGCACTTTTAATTCCTTCAAAACTGTTTGTAAACTAGGTCCATACTGAATGAATAGCTAAATTTAAAATATATTTTCCTTTGTTCTGTTGATATTTACAAAACTTAGGGTGAAAGGAAAGAGCCTTCCTTTCTGCTCCGGAGCCCAGGCTTAATGCTTTCATGTTATACAATCCAGTAACACTTGTAATAGATAATGACTTTGAAAAAAACAACCACATAAAATACTTTATGCATGTATGCTAGCATGTAACTGTCCTACACAAAATGCAACAGCCATAATACTAGTGGGAACTTGATCAGGATAGGAAAATTGATGGGGCAGCAGGGAGGAGGGAGAGGGGATATGGAGAAGATGCAGCAGGAAAAGAACTATGTGTTTTTGATAAAAAACAACAGAAGTCAGACTTTATAGACTATAAGAGACTTTGTGAGAAAGTAAAAGAGGTAATTGTTCACATTCCAAACATTTTGATATATAAACTGTGCAACCATTGCCCATGAATAGCCCAGCTGTTAACAATTTTTTTTCCTTTTTTTTTTTCCAAGATAATAATCAAACTTCATGCCAAGCAACTTTTCTCCAAGTGAATGATATTTTGAAAGTCTGGTCAAAACATAGCTGTGACATAATAAGTTTTTAAAGAGCGCAAGTAACTCTGAAAAGATCCCAGTCTGGGTTTGAAAGAAGACCCAGTTTATAACCCAATTAGGAAGAAAGCAGTTTCAGGCTTTCACTCTAGCGGAATTCTCAGAGAGTCTCCCAAAAGAGCCAGTCCTGCACGCACATCTGTTTCCAGTGCGATGCTGGTATGCAAACTATTGTCTATTGGAAGTGTGTTGTGGTAACGTTTGCCAGGGTTAAAGACTGGGTCAATTTGATCAAGAAGCTAAAATTAGCTTCTGTGTGTTTTCCTGAAAAGAAAAAAAAAAAAATACTGTAAAGCTCTTTGTTTTCCTTCAAGTCTTGTTCTCAGATTTCTCTTCGGCTGTGTGAACTACCATAAAGCAGACGGTTCCAAAACCTACTTCTTCCTTACTTGTTCATTTTAATTGATGCAACAACAGCATCAGTCATTAGCTTCTACGTAACTCAAACGGTCTGATTCCATATTTCTTTCATCACAGGAGTTTAAAACTCATCAAGGCACTCAAAATACCTGCAGTAAGATGGATGCAAGGAAAAGGTTTTGTCTAGTGAAAGTAAAACAAACAGAATAATTTTAGCTACTAACAGAGCTTAGAGAAAAAAAAAAAAAAAGACTCTTACATTTCTGATCATGATAAATTTGTGGATGTTTCCAGAAATGTTTTAGTCCTTTGTCTTTCAGTCCTTTAACTATCCATCACTTATATCTGCTATATTACAGTCATACACAAGGGAACATTTTTATGTCTATTTTCATAAGAAACACAACAGCTAATTTATTCTTAAGGCACATAATTAAAGGAAACGTCTTTATATGGAAATATTTACTAAATTAAATGCTGGTAACACTGTGCCTGTTTATGAAAGCTTTTAATTAAAAATATTTAAATTACTTAAAGGTGGAAAAAAAAAGTATTAAAAAAAAAAATCACACTACAACTGTACCTGTCCTAGATCATTTGGTTCAATCTTTACTGACATGAGCATAGCAGGTTCAGTTTGAGAAGAGGATCCCCTTTCCCCAGTCAGCAAAAAAAAAAATCCTAAAGGCAAAATAATCTTCACACATTTTTCTTACACACACTCTCCAAGTAAGGCTCCTACGACAGAGGAAATTGAAACGTTCATTTTAAAGCATTATAAAGACAAAGATGTAAGTACGAGAACATACAATAAAATACAAAGATCCTGGGAAAAAAAGTCAGCAAAGACCCTGATCCTGAAAATGATGTCACACGAATACTTTGATAACTATGAATAATCCCAAGAACTGTAGTGGGAACTACTTTACATGTGTAAATATTTGTAAATTGGGTGCATCAAAGCACAGAGTACAACAGTAAAGTTACTGTAAATACTTTGATTGGTTGGAATTTCCATAAATTGGGAGACAAACACTTGATTCTCCAGGATATGCCATCTTAAAAAGCAGTTGCTCTTTCAACTGTCTTGAATTTTGTCAATATCGATAGGCACAAAGGCCCATAAGAAAAATCAAAGAGTTATTAAATTGGCTCAGTGAAATCAAGAAATTACTGGAAACGTCTTTCCTTTCAACAACACTGTACAAAGCAGCCTGAGACCAACACTCTTTCTTTGCTGTGGATTCTCCTCTATACACAGAAATCGCCCTTCTTTTACTAAAGACTAGCTAATCTTTTAACAGTTAAAAACTGATAGGTTCTCATATGGCAGTGTGGAATTACGTGTTTATTTCTGTACGAACAGTAATTTTAGAACTCATTTGCTAAGTTAGCATTAAAATGGCAATATTAGAAAAATGCTAGCTTTTCATATTGTCAATGTTCAACAGACTACCTTGAATTCAGTGAACATGTTTTCTATTTAATCAGGTATAGATGTAGGACCAGACTGAAGTTAGCTGAGCAGAAGAGAGTTCTTACTGAAAATTGTATGCTTATTAACAGGTATTTGATTGTATTTGTTTTTGCATGAACTGCACACATTGGCCTATTTCTGTTGTTCCAAGTACAGATTTGTCCTCACACACACACAAAAAAGTCTATAAACTTTCCTGTAGTCCTTCAAAATTTGCAGGAAGTCTGTCTTTTGAAGACAGACAAAGCTTAATAGATAACAAGTTCATATCTATATTTTCTGGCTTTTCAAATTGTATTATGCTATTTTTTTCATAATTTTTAATCTTACTGTATGGATATTTAAATCTGGTGTACAGATGTGATACACTATGTTACCTTCATCATCCTTGAAAAGAGAATTAAAACCAAAGAAAGATATGCACGCACACCGATGTTTCAGATCTATTCCAATAAACTGGACTGAGAAAAGTTTACTGGTATGAGAGACAAGGATTCTATATCTGATATTGCATTTCTGCTATTTCTCCCTCCACCTCCCAAAAATAAACAATTGTTTAATTTCCTGTGCAAGTATTTTTGTGGTGAGTATTTTATGGTGTACTTCACTCCATTTCTTAGATACAAGTTACACTCTCTAGAGGTGATCATGTAAAGTTACAATATTCCTAGTAAAATCAAAGGCCACTTTGCTTAAGAGCTTGAAGCATCTGGTTCTACATTAAATGTTTTCATGCAGAGTTTTCCCATGGACTCTCTGGGAGACAGATTGTAGCTGAGGGGAGCTTCTCCTTGGGAAACAGAAATACAGGCAGCTTTTGGCTTTCCTGGGAATGTTCATCATGTCCCTGGTTTTATTGGAGATACACCTATGAAAGTTAAGAGAGACTGAGGAATTTTGCGCTACAGTGAGTTCGACTACGTGCAAATGTTTATCTGGAAATATAGCAACATCTTTCAATTTCTCAATCAAGATGTACTTCAAGCAAGAGATGAAATTTATTTGTCCGTTTTATGCCTGTGCCTAGCCCAGAAAGAAATGTTAAAAAATATATGTGACATGAGTAACTTTTAGAGTGGCTCTTAGCAAAAGAAGAGTCCATTGTTACTGAGACACAAACAGGGTATATCACTGATGGAAAACAGGAAACTAAAGGCACTCTTTCTCTCACATTTGGCAATGAGTTTGTGATACCTGAGTGACGTATATCCCATCCTCTAACATAGTCTCAGTTTACCTGTCTGCCTCCAGCTGGGATAAGGAAATCAATGGACTCGCCTGTTTCTTCTATTGGACCTTTACTAGTGTCCTGCAGGGACTGAAATCATGCTCTGGGTAAGGGACCAGAGACAGCCACAGGCACCCAGAGCGTGCCCCAGTTGCTTGGAGAGGCCACCACATCCTCCAGCCCAATCCAGGCTCTGCAGTTGCACAGCCAAAACAACACAGTGGGTTTCAGCAGCTTAAATTCACGGTCCATTCCGGCTGTGGTTCATCTGTATGGAGAAGTATGCTACACCAATGAGTTTCCAAGACTAACCACGATCTTTATGCAGATTTTCAGGACCAGCTTTCCTTCTAAATCCCACAAATCAGGTAGTTGGAGATTTGTGACTACCATTTTTGCATCCACAGAACACTGAAGTAAGAAGAAACCTTAAAACAAGACCAAAATCTTTGCTACTGCTTCACACTATACTAGGTTGAATGAGAAAAGCTTATCTATACATACAGACCTTGTTTAAGCTTAAGTTAGTGTTTTAGATAACAAGATATTCTCTCATGCTTTGTCCTGCATTTCATTATTGCTTGCTCTATTTCAGCTACTGAGGAGTATGCAGCCATTATTTTCTTTGGATAAGATACCTTCTTATTGTGCATTTCTCATTATGTGCATTGCCCTGTTATTAAGGTAATTTGAAACAGCCACGTGCAAAGTAACAGGGGAAATCTCTCTTAGTGCAATGCCTCATCCTGTGGGCACAATTGTGTTCACATTATTCAAGCTGACTATTATGTTATTACAGAAATGTTCAAGTGATATTCAGTATTTTTTCTTAAAACAGGCAGGTTATTAAAAGACAAAGTTTTAACTGCAGTATTGGTTCTCATATATAAATACTTAAAAGGAAGGAGGAAAAAAAAGTTTGCTAAATTAGATTTTTTTTTATTTAGCCAAAGTAAAACACAGCAGAGCACCAAAAGGCAATGTAAAACTTGCTAAACAGCTTCTGTAATAGCACCATTTGATGGGGTCCTTGAGAAAAAACATTCTGGAAGAACATTACGTGTGCTGCGCTCCTCCTCCTCCCCCCTCCAAAAAACCCCCACCAAGAACTAACCAACAAACAAACCCGAGCCAAAAAACCTCCACAATCCAAAAAGCCCCCAAAACAGAAGAGAAGTTATCATTTTCTAAGGAAGAAGAGTTAACATTTTTCTGTCTCCACAGCCACCATAGAGATCACCTATTTATGCAGTAAGGTGTGAGGGCCACACAAGGAAGGAAGTCTTCAGCTACTGAAGATCATTAGCAGCAACGAGGGAGGCCGCTGTCAGTCGCTTTGGACTAGTTTCTCTGGATACAAAGGAGGGAAAATTATCGGCGCCACTGGGCCTCTGCCCAGGTCATCCTACAGCTGAACACATGAAACGTTATGCCATGAGAATGAATGCCCTGGAAGAAGTTGAGGGGTGGTTTGAGCCCCAGTGTACATTAATCACACTGAATGTGGTCTCATGCTGGGATTCACAGCCAAGGCAGCCAGCAAGGTTGACTCCTCTGAGAAGGGGAGGCGTCAGAATAATATTAGAAGCATCAAATGTCCTCCCTTTCCCTGGTATGGAAAGCTCATCTAGGAGGTGTCAGGATAAAACATGAGAGCTGCAGTTGTACTTAGAGACATGAACGAGTGATTCACTGTTTCATGGCACAAGTGGAGGAGGAGGCTGCAATAAAAACTTTTACAAGGTGAGATCTAAACCCTGAACGCAGCACAGGATTACAAAGCCTTTTTTGTCTTTTCTCAGTTTTTTTTTTTCCCTGAGAGAGCTGAGAGTGTTGTAATTAAACTGTAAATTTCTTTAAACGAAAGCACAAATGATTATGTTCATGACACACCTGCTTTATGAAAGTTACCCACACACTCCCATGCATTTTTGTTGACCTGTACTCTTTAAGAAGGAATCCAAAAGGCTTAAACAGGAAAAGTACGTTGCAAACTGCTAACCATGAATGGCCACCTTTTAATTACTAAGTAAGATAACACAAAAGATGAAACAAAGGGAACATAGTAGCATCTCCTTCATGTCTCCTGGGGAAAAAAGCCAACAACCAAATCCTTTGTAAATACTTCTGAGAAAAATAAATTATTTTGATTTTATAAATATTAAAGTATAACTTCTGATATATTAGCTCTTTATAAATACATGTTAATTAGCATTTCTTGTCTGATTAATTTTTTGGAAGGTACTAATAATGGTAAGACCTCTGATAGGATTACTCAAAATTTAATGGATCAAGGCAGAAATATATCCCCCTGACAAGGCCTGATGAGCCAATAATAACACAGTAATATTTCACACACATTCTATTCATTCAGGAATTAAGTCATTTAATGACAGCTAAAAATCAGGGCAAATCATCACAAAATGATAAATTACACAATTAAAGCACTAAATTTTCACAGAAAAACAGGAGAAAGAGAAGGAAAAAGGATTTTCCTGTGACCTGAACATGCTCACTCTTCCAGTGACAAATTTAGGATTATTTCTTATTTCTGCTGTCCAAACAATTCCAAATTTCAAAGAATTCTCTGTCTTGCCCAAACATAACAGATATTTAACATGAAGCCACATCTAACTCCCTGACACCCACTTAAAAACCCAAAGCTAAAATGCGCCGAGATTCAACTTCGAACACTCTAGTATAAGCAGGAATGTTTTATTGATGAGAGAATACTGCTTTTAAGGTTATGTAGGACTGGTGAGAGGTAGAACTGAATCATACTATTCTGGATCTCACTGAGCTGCAGAATAGCTGAGTGTTCATTACAGTTAAAATATAAAATAAAATGCTCATATTCAGCATTTGCTGCATGCATGCCATGTTGTCCAAGATATGTACCGTATCTACCTTCGGCTTTAGTGCCATATCACTCAGATAAATAGAATTTTTTTTTTTTTTTATATGAGATGCTCCTGTCTTCCCTGCTCAGAAAATCTTCCAGGATCCTGGCTACAAAAAATTACGTCAATTTTTCAGGTAATCTCATAGATATTTAGAAATGTAATTCCATATGTAAGTGCTGAAAAAAATGTCAGGCCCTGAAAAATTCACAGGCATTGAACACCTTACTCATTGTGGAAGCTGGGAAGGATCACTTATAAGCTTGCCTTGTTCCTATGCTCTTTTCCCAAGCTGTCATTATTGGCCAGTGACAGGGCATTTAGCAAGACGAAATTCTGGTTTGAGCCAGCATGGCAGTTCCTATGAATAGTTAATACACTGTTGAAAGTTCAGTATTTTCATACTAGTTACTCTCAAGATTTCCTTGTAATCCTCTGTGATGGCACATTTCTCTAATCCTTCTCACTCCATCTGTAGACCAGCTGGAGTCTTAACCTGATATATCCCTGGTTTGATGTTTCTTTAGCATATATATAAACTGACTTGCACACAAAACTTTTGCTGACTATTCTAGTTCACCTCTCTGTTTTCCCTCTGGGTAGGAAAGCATTGGCACTTCATGTCTTTCACTCTGCTGGTCCTCGTTCAAGCAGGTTTCCAGAAGAATGCTCTGGAAGCCAAATGAGATTCTTTGACTGCAGTGAGCCTTGCTCCTACCTTCCAATGGAAAACAAACTCTCTCTCTGACTCTGTGTTTCCTTCCTGTTTCCACTTAATGTTTTTAGTAAGAACATTCTGACCTTTCAAGCTGTCACTTGCTGCGGTGCCAGGACCAAGAAAAGATAGCAGGGTAAAGCATAGAAAGCTCGTTGATGAGTAAAGATTTATGGGTTCCAGCTGAACTCCCCTAGAAAGAGAATGCTGCTTTGAGTGATTTAGGACACCTGTGGTCCCAAACACCAAAACCTGTTCCCAGTGACTGTAAGGACCCAGACTTGGCTAACAGAGCCTTCACCCAACTTCTGAACAGGAACTAAGCACCCTGCAACAACAAAGAGGAACGGAGCACAAGGAAAGCCTGAGACTAAATAGAATTTTTTTTAAAAAAATGGCAAAAATTCCAACAGAGAGGTTGAAGTGGTATGGATTGCAGGATTGACATCCTGACAGAAGGGGGACAAGCAATTCTTGGTTGAGTGGGAGGTGTCCCTGCCCGTCGCAGGGGAGATGGAACTCAATGATCTTTAAGGTTCCTTCCAACTCTAACTGTTCTATAATTCTAAAGTTACTAAATTATTTTAAAAATAGTACCAAGACAGAAATGCACTGAAACATTTTCGTACTTCAGAGTCTCTCTTCGAGTGTGATTGCTCCTTCCTAACTTTCACTGAATTTTTGGAGTTGGAAGGGACCATAGAGATCATCTAGGACTTGGTCCCTGAAGATCTTTAAAGGCTGGAGAACTGTCCTCAAATATATGTCTGAGCTTGAAATGACAGAGTTTCAGAAGCGGGTCTTGGCCTCAAGATGGTTGCAGCTGGAGTTTGGCAGCCATCAGACCATAACATATGCTACATCTGTTGAGGAAAGTTTTCAAATGAATAGATATAAAAATGGTAGTGTGGAAAAAAAGCAAAGTAAATGCAATACTGATCATCTGGCCCCTACATGATGACAGTATTATGTATTTTAAGTTTATGAGCCATACAAATACTATTACATATCTTAAAACATGCTAAAAAATAAAAGTAATTACACTATGACGGTGACAGTTTATTGTTTGCAGGTGCAAAGTGCTGGAGGGTCTGGCTCTCTGTTGCTAACAAGCAACAGAACTGGCAGATACAGACAGCTGTCAGTCATCTCACCTAAACTGGAGAACTACCTCGGAGATGATGCAACAAAGACAATGCAACAGCCAGAACTGAAAAGCACAGGCATAGACTGGAGAGTAAATGCACAAGAATCCAAAGCTCTAGGAAATGTCTTTAAAAAAAAAAAAAATAATATTTTTTTTGGCCATCCTCAAAAGTATTTAGCCACAGGAAATGCAACTGCTCTGCCTGGTATTGTTCAGATTCCTATGTAAACTATCAGGTCACAGTCAGAAATTACTGGGCAAGTGGCATGTACAGGCTGTGCTGTCCAATCCTAGAAAGGCGAGATCGTCCCACAATTGATAGGGGAACTTCCATGAAGTATGAAGACAAGCAATTCTTTCTGTGAACTTCACTCTTGCAATAATTTGTCCTTTGAGCAACAGAATTAATGGTATCTGTCTTCTCACGGATTTATATTTTTTAATGTCCTTCCCCATCTCAGCTGTTTCCTCACTCCTCCAACAGCTCCTGCACTTCTTATGTTCCCTATAGCACCTCCCCAAGCAAGAGATAGCATCTGCTAGAGCCAGGCGAGAGCATAAGTGCGTGCTGTCCGACCAGGCAACTCCTGTTAAACAGAATGGACAACAGCAAAGTTGTACTTACCAGTCCCTCAGTGGGGCATTAATGTCAGTTCCTCTCCCTTCCCCAGCCACTGATTTTCAGACTTAAAGAAAATTAATTAGCTGTGAGACTTTCATTTGAAATTGTCTAGCAGGTTCAAAAGCCCCTAGGGAGGAGGAAGGCACAGAAAAACAGTGTGATTGCCTGAGCCTTGTTTCCTTAGGAAACCAGCCTAAACACACATTCAAATGAGAAACACCAACTGTAGGCTTCCTCTGGTCTGGTCCCTTAATCAGCAAACATTAATACTTGCGTGGAAACAGAGGGGAGTATAAAGAAATTAATTTCCAGGGAAGGTTTTCCCCTTAAGATATCACTAATGTTCTCAGCCTCTTTGACCAACCTCCGCACCTCTACATGCTGCAAAAAGGTCTCACTTAGAGCATATTTACAATACGACAATGCACTCGCAAAACAACTGGAAGGCTAACTTGTAAATCTGGGTGAGAAATCACTATCTCATTTCTAACACCCTTTCTGCAGTGTTGAAACTTTCCCACTTTACACTGCTATGAACCGAAGTGTTTTGAAGTTGAGAGAAGGAAGGCAAAACCAAACAGTGGCCCCAGGAGAGACCTATCCCAGAACCACCTGTTGCTCTATGTGAAGAGATGGGAAAGGTCTCTCTGAAGTCCCTAGTCCACTGAAAACACATCAGGTGGTTGAAACTTAGCCTTTCAGATGTGTCCTTTAAACATCTTAGTGGTTATTCTCAGGTTGTCCCCTTGCATCTTTTTTGTCAGAGTCGGGATACCTTTGAACAAATATTTTCCTCTTTTTTGGACCAAAGAGCAAAAAGCTCTACGGATGACAGACCAGAACTTTCAGGTGGCATGTGGGAGATCAGGGTCAAGTCATTACTTGCAAAATGATTCCCATGATCTGTAAATATCCATTTTTGATTATCCAGCAATATGCTAAAATATACTGCTGTAATGTGGGATTGAACTGGTAGGTCATTGGTCTAAAATTGGCAGTGCTGGCAGAGGTAATGACGACTTAAACCTGGTTTATTTTCACTGCCACCAAAATCGGTACAATCCTGCAAATGTTAAATTTAAACAAAACAACATTTTTTCGTGTGTGATAAAATATTTCATCAGAAAAATCCCAAACCAATCTAGTCACTGGAAATTGTAACACAAACCAATGCCATCTCACCCCATGGGATAAGGGTAACGCTTCTGCAGCACTCCCATACTCCTTATGGCAGTGTCAGAAGAAGCCCAAGACATAATTTGATACGTCTGGGGCTGAGTGCTGTACTAGTAGCGGACCACTCTGCTGGCTCCAAATTTCAATTACTATTTAAATAAATTAGAGAAATTTAAAATAAACTTTAGAAGTTAGAGATTAACCACATCAGTTTATCAGGTAATGAACAAGAGCACGTGCCATTTTTGCTTTAACAGGAATTCACCCATCAGGTTATTCAGTTCAAAAACATACAGAAACCAGAAACAGATTCAACATCAAATGCCCTCTCTGAACCAATCAAAATAATGCTCTTCTTTCACTGACATGAAAGGATGGGAGGAGGGATGATTCGAGGTGGGGCCAGGGAAAGCGGAGTCATTAAAATCCTTGTAGAAACTCATGTTTTTTGACTGAACTTTGTAAATTTCATCTTTTTTTCCTCCATAAATTTCTATTGGCTATACTTGTAAACCCCTCATTTCCACTGCAGCCATGCTTTAATTCAGAATGGAAGGCACCTGAATTACATAAATCTCCAATACAAAGTAACATTTTCTGTGCAAAGTAAGAGCTGTCATGAAAAAGGTAATGAAGAAGAATAGCTCGTACAGAGGGCTCTAATGCTATCCAGCTGCTGCTATATGGCACTCGCTGATAAGACGCTGTTTTAGCTTTACAATAGAGAAAGTTTGGGAAAGGTTAAAAATCAAAATACAGGAAGTAAAACTCTTTATACTTCATCTGTTACATTTCCTCTTAAGTAGCATTTATTTTCTTACATAATTTAGTTTTCCATAAAGAACATGTATGTGTGCCTTTTGTTCTCTTTTAATAAAAAGAGAAGCAGCATTTTAAGTTGTGCTTTTTAGGTACATATTTTTAGTCAGCATTCCTATTTTTCTTGGGAGGTTTAAAGATAAGGATTGTGGAAGAATGGAGTAACACAAAAACTCCATCAGAGTTACAAAAAGCATAGTACGATTCAGAATTATGTTTTTGGTATACTCTAATCATAACAACACTGTGAAACTGCTACCATCCTGTATCTTTCATTACATTTTTAAATAAGGGGCTAGTTCTTTCTAAATTTAAAAGTGCCAGGAACGTGCAAATTAAGTGCTATTATTATGCTTATTACCTTTCTCTCTTTGTGCAACAGTCACTGGGAACATGTTATCAAAAGACATTTTACCAATAACTGTTAGCAATTACATGCACAAACCAATTTTTCCACAGAAATATAGAAATAAGTTTTAAAAATATGTCTGAAAAATAAACAGAGATGTGAAAAGGGGACAAGAAGGGTAAACCCAGCCTTCCAGTCTTATACATGAAGTACATTCTTTTCATGTTAAGGTGCAAATTCGGTAATATGATGCCCAGCCACAAAAACTAGGATGACCTTGATTAGACTCAGACTGGAAACAAAAGTGAAACCAACTAAATTATTATTGTTTCCAAGAGGGAAGAACCAGCAAAAACGGTAAAAAATGCCCCTTGAGAAAACTCGTAATGTTAGCATTTCAGCGACTATATCATGAATAGTTGGCATTTGAAATACGTCTAAAATTGACCATCTCTTCAAGTGGCTTACCCTATGTTTCAGTGATAAATATATATCCTCCTCCTTCCCTTCCCCCCCAGCAATTTTTTTTTAATTATTTTTTTTTTTTTTCGAGCTTTTAGAAGAGAAGGCAAGAGAGGCAGCTATCTACCCTACATGTCAAAAATTATGCAGGCTGATAGCAATTACCATAGAGCAATGAGAAGCTCCATTCTTTCCTTGCAGTGCACGTGCGGTGTCTGATTAGAGTTAAAAATGTAGGCTGAGGGAGAGCAGAGCCCCAAGGAACAGAGCAAACCACACTCCAAAAAGGTTAGCACGCAAACCCCTTCACACATTGTGGCCATTTACTGGTAAGCCAAACTAACCTGTTGATACTATCCTTTAAAAGCGTTTTTATTAACCTTGATGACAGTCAAAACGTATTTCCAAATACTGAAGTTGACATCAATAATCTCTGAATCAAGGACTACTAACATCTCCCTGGGGAGGAGTGGGAAAAACACTGTTATAAAGACTCCTAATGGAAAACCTCTGCTAGCAATTATTCCAAAAGACAATGAACATTTGGCAAAAAAAGCCAAGGCGGCTTTGTTGAGGCAGCTTAATGATGTAGGAGCCAAAGAGTTAAAGCGAAGCCGCGAAGTTGTGCAGACTGCTGAAACCTTCCTGTTGGGAGTTCCTTTCAGAAGGAGTGGGAAAGGAACAGTATTAATAGCTATTGCTGGGCTGCACTTTCCCACAGGTCTGGACAGGATCTCCACATAGGCTTATGCCTTTCTGAAAGGAAGACCTGAAACGACTGCAGACATTGGAAACCTCTGGGCCTCACAAGGAGGAAACAGGAGGACCTGAAAGACAAACCAAGGGCTGTGCCATGCATTATGACTGCCCACAGCGGAGAAAAAGGGAGGGGTCGGAGGGGGGAAGAAAGAAGAACAGTGAGGAAGAGGAAGAGAAGAAGGCAGCAAGCAATGGCAGCGCTGATGTCAATGACAGGTCACTGTTACTTGGAGGCCACTCACACAAACTCATTCATCCCCCAAGGAACCTGGCGAGACTTTCTGCCCCCGCAGGAAGCTTGCTGGTACAGGAAAGGATTAAAAAACCCAAGAACCCTCAAAACAAACAACCCTCCCCTAAACAAATAAATAAAATTGCTCAAGTTTGTTTTGAATCACCTCATTTTGCACACTTGAGTCAAGGTTGTTGTTCTCAAATAGTTTTACTTCTGGGAGTCAAGAAAATACAAACTCTATCCCCTTTATTACCGTAATTAGTAGGATTCTGTCAAAAACTGTAGAGACCTGCAAGCGTACAGAGATTTACTTAAATTTATTCATGCTGACAGCAAGTTGCTTTTTCTTCACTGCTGCTTACATGACTACCACTCCCGTTAACTCAGACCAAGTTAGAGCTGTTGACCTGTAACCCAGCACAAGCTGCCAGAAGGAACTGAATTACCAAAGACCAACACATCCTGCTCCGTTACAAGCAGCAGTCAAACTTTCAAGTCACTCCCCTATCTCTGCCACTGCTGGTCAACCTGGGTTTAAAGAACTATACTTAAGACTTTTTTTTCTGGAAAAGGACCAGGAATTTTTTCAACACCAGACATACATACCTTTAGTTACCTTTTTGTTCATCATAATTTCTCACAGTTACATAGATTTGTCTTGGTTTCTGTTCTTCCTCTCAAACACAAATATTACTAAATCCTGTTTGGCATACATGCGAAAAATTACACTTCTCACATGTGAAAAGGCATTTGCCTTTCCAACCAAATAGATCATCTTCTTTAAGCTGAACACAACTACACAAACCTTTGGTGATGCAAAATGCCAAATGGAGTCAACGGGATAGCAGGCAGAAGCAGAGAAGTTTCTCTTCCAAGCTTTTCAAAATAATGGGGTCTTAGCTACAGAAATTACTTCCTTTGAAGACGGGATGTGAGACAATTTTGGGGGATACCACACCACTTGACTAAACATTTTGAAAGCTCTTTGCTCTGTTTCAAGATTAAATAATATTCCCACCTCTGCCCTCAAGTCTTGCTAATTGATCTCTTATCCAGGCAGACCTTGAGCCAAACATCTCCTTCCACAGACAAATATAAGCCATTACTAAGCAGTGAGTTGTGCTGAGAAGAAACTAGTGTCTAGTTTACACGATCACCTAAAATACAATAGAGGAGACTTTGCAATTAATAAAACCTCATGGGATGTACTGTACTGTGCATCAGTTTCCAGTATGTGAAACCACCTTGTCATCCATGCTTCTAAGCGTATCCAGACAATTTTGGCTAAAATGCTCCATAAGTCCAAGGTTTTAGCAGTTTACCAAGGAGAGCTTATTCAAGAGAGGATTACCCAGTGGTAAAAATCTGCTTGGGAGCAGGGGCAGGGAAAGAAAGGAATCCGTCACATTCATTAAATGCAGACATATCTATCCACGTTGCTTTCTAAACGTAAAACAACTCAGAAAAAGACATTACAAAGCCACTTTCCTATCACAACTTTAGTTTTTCCTTGCATTCAATTCCAGGGAAGAGTTGAGGACATTGTACCACGATTGCATTCACTTTTGAGATTCAAGCAGGAACAGCCTAAGGATGTTTATTTTAGACAGCAAAATGCTGAGTGAAGTAAAATGAAGTCACTGTAATGATTAGTGGGCTTCTTTTTCTCTTTAACACACAGAAGATTTGGTTTTGCTTGGTACCGTGATGTCTATGAGTAAGCAATCATTCTACCTATTACTATTATGTTAACAACTGTAAACCACCTACAATTACTAGCATGATCCCTAACCTCTGAGAGGTGGTAATCCAGTATTGGTTGTTAGCTGTCAAATTTATTTCCCTTTGGTGAAATATACCCTGGATTTAATTACCAGTCATTCTTGATACTTTATGGAGTTGAGCTCAAGTACTGTGGCTCTGACATTTAACCCATGACCCTTAAATATTTACCAGCTTTACTGGTTGTGTACAATTATCCCTTCAAGTATATCTCAGATCCATCATTCTGCCCATGACTTACTACTCCAGTCATTCTAAACCAGACACATCTTCTCCCTCCCGATGAAAGGGGAATGCTTAATTTCCACTCTAAAAAAATAATAATAATAAAATATACTGTTGTACTGATGCAGTGCCATCAGCATCTGCTAACTGCAGTTTTACTGTGTTAGAGGATGACTTGCATCAGCGGGATATTAAACTCCGTTGTGTGCAATGTTTATTAACAGGAGCATCACACACTGTTTCTGTTACCCATTATGGGCTCAGTGTTCCTCTCTGGTAACAAGAGCAGAGTGCAGGGTGAAGAACAACAATTCTCTGACATGCTTAAATGATGACACTGAGCCCACACAAGCTTTTCCATGAGGTCAAGTTCCCATGGGTGAGAAGATGACAGTACCAGGGAGTAGCCATACTTCAAACACCACAAATAACTTCTCAGAGTTAATGCTTCCCCAAGTTGCAAAAACTCCTCCAGATGCTTCTCTGTAGCAGATAGGGAAGAGGCCACTGATAGTCCTAGAAAAGCCACCCATGCAGGGGGAAAGGGTAACATGCATCCCCCCAAATGTGAAGTCTGCCTGCAAGGACCCAGGTTGGGCAGCAGGGTTTCAAGCTGATACCTAGGGCCTTTCTGTGGCCACCAAAGCTTCCTGGTTCTGCACAGAGCTGGGGAGACAATTCAGAAGAGTAAAATCCTGTATGACGGCCTGGGTATGCTGTGCTTCCCCCAAAAGGCTTTCAAGAGTTAGTACAACTTGATCTTTAGCTGATAGGGATAGCAGGTTACTAGACAATCTAAAAAAAAATTCCTTCAGAGAAGCAACCAGGCTAGTTTAAGACACACAAACTTTCCTTTCTGCTGCCAGCACTCCTATAGCCCGATCTAAATGTAAAGAACCTGGCAAACAGCACAGGAAAATACTGCTCAGCTGTAAACAGGCATTTTTAAAGCGTAACACATGGCAGCTTACAGCGTTTGCATATGCACGTGCACATACATAGCTTCGCAAACAGGATCTGAGCCTGAAAAGATTTACAATTACCCTTGATTTTACTCAGCATGAGTTGTCACCTCGAGGGGAATGCTCCCATGGCACAGCATTAAACATATGCGCCAGTCTTTGTAGGAGCGTAGCCACTGACACACATAAGGTGATTCACAAGGAGTGTTCAGCAGACTTACTGAGTTCAGAATATTCCTTAAATACAGTTAATCAGCAACCTGGCTCAAGACTGTACAACCTAACCTCATCACTTCCCCTCTAAAATCCCAGCCACTGCACAGAACACGTATTAAGAAATCCGCAAGTGAAATATTTATTTGCATGCAGTTATCTTACTTCCAAAAGCGTTTAATTTTGCAGGTGATTTTCAGTCTATATAATGTGTTTTAAAAAGGCATGATAGTCTAGATACTGCCTTTAAATTTACATACGACTTGTAGGCATTACCTCTAAATCAGAAGCATTTTAATATAAATTCTCTTTTCTCTTATAAATACATAAAGTTCACTTCTAAAAGGTAAATTTGGGCCAACAATGGACAGATTCACCTGATTTTACCTCTGTCTGCTATTTACAAAGTAACTTTACTGTAAGACAAGGCTCATTACAGCACTGAGTGCTTCAGAAATTGAAAAAAAAAAAATATCAAAAAAACTCTGCTTGCACTTCACACTATCATAATTACACAAGCATTCACCATATGAATGACACTTCATATGTCTGATAAAAACTGAAGTCAAGATAAAAATAATTATATTTATTTCTTTTAGACTTCTCTGATTTTAACCAGAAATAGAGTCTTTTGAGATAAAAAGAAAAAAAACCCAACCACAATTCATGCAGTGTATGTCAATCCAATGCATGTTTATAAGCATAAGTTATAAACATTTAAAAAAGACAAAAGGAATTTAATCCTTCATCACCAACTTCTGAAGTTATTATAGTGGACAATGATACCTGTGTGGGAGGGGAGAAGTAAGAAGTATACCAAAGCGAATACATATACACTTCCATACTCTAATTGAGCAAATTAAAAACCAAGAGGAAAACCCTAACTATTTTTTTTTTGTACTGGTATAGAACTGTCTTTTTAGAGATACAGCACCTTGAGAAGCTGAATCTTAAAACATCTGATGTCTCTAATTTTGAGAAAGCAGTAGCAATCAACTTGCATAATGACGAGAGAATTATAGAATAATTCAGATTGTAATAGACCTCTGGAGCTCATTTAATTCCAACTGATCTAGTCATATTTGCTATTCAGATATTTTTCCATACATCCTCTTTGATGGTTTCTGTTGGTTCTCTTGAAACCATCTATACTATGTGAATCTTCTGGCTTGCATTTCATACTTAGCAGTATAATTTACGACGTGATGATGTCTTTCTGGAAGTCTAAGAGATGCTTCATACACAGGAACACAGCTTCTAACAACATACGCTCTGTTTTTCTGCAATTTTTGAATTCTCTATGAAAATTTACTTATGGAACTACTCACATTCAAAATTATGTTCCAGTGTTTCTCCCCCACACTCCCTCTTCCAATATTGGCACAGCCGTATTTGTTACGATAGAAAAATGAATTATTGGCAACCATCTTGCACAAGGATAGCTTCCAGAATGCATGACTTACATTTGCCAAGATTATGATGCCTCTCAACATACAACAACACAAACATCTCTGAGATACCTTATCTTTTCAGTCAATAGTCTCCATCCCAGTATTGTCCTGCAGGAGACTTAAGCATCAATTTAAGGAAAAAAAAAAACTGATGACCTGCAGATTATTTGCAATACCAAAGCAACCTGCTGCTGAAAGCGCACATAACATCAGGTCCCTTATCAAAGGCAGCAGAAACTGCTGTCAAGTTTGATTTGCTTTAGTTCATCTTACCCTTGCTTAAAACACAGGTAAAATTCACAAGTTCTGCAAAGCATTTCGCATTTCTACAGTAAGAGAGTGCATAAGTAGGTGTAACCCAAGTAATTCGCCAGGATATGAGGAAGTGTTTTGATGACTTAAAATAATAATAATGGAAAAAAATAAACACCCAAATACATATGAGCTTATTCCTGTAAATGATTTTCCTAAATCCCCATATCTATAGCTGTATGTTCAAATTTCAATTACAAAAACATAAACCATACCATGTTTTGTTCTTTACAGCTGGAAGAAATTCTTGACCAAGAGAAAAAAGTAAACATAGCAAGGCTTAAGCCTGGATAGCACACAGACTAATAGCTCTGCAACTGAACAGTGTCCACGTTAATTACAGTGACATATTAATTAACCTTTCTATGAATTACTTCATAGTGACCAAAAGCATGAAAGAAAGCACAGGGTCTCCAACAGAGATACACTCTGATTAGCATTTCATTCTAATATTAAGGACATTGGTAATTGAGAAGCTCTTACCTCTTTTAACTTATCTCAAAGACAAAGCCAATTCTGAAGCAATCCCAGTCCCATGCAGCATCTTGAGTGACACAGGGATACCAAGAGGAAACACGCAGGTCTACTCAAAATTCATTAAGAGCAAGAGCATTAAAGACAAACTGAGATCTGTGAACCTACTGGAAAAATGCTGTTGCATTGCAAAAGCTACATAACTGATTAACTTGGAGACAGAAGCAGCCTCTCATTCTGGCATTACAAAAACCAGCATAATTGTAAACACACCTAATCCTTCCACACCTCCAATCTGACCTGATCTGTAAGGAAAACTATTGTCCTAGCTTTTGTAGGTACACCTGAATCCCTCAGCTGTTGCTTGTATATCTTAACTAGCTCATCAACTCCAAACAGCCATCTGTTCTTGTCTGATCATACACATCACCTGAGCTACAAAATCAGAACACAGGTAGCCATTCTTCATGTGTACTTTCTCTTTTCTTCTTCTTTTAGCAGGAATATTGTAGAATGTTCAGACAATCTCTGGCACGGTCTAAACAGGCATTAAACCAGTGGCAGTTTTAAAGGTGAAAAACTTACAAGAACTGAAGCAACAGAAAAGATGACATTATGTGAGCAACTTGTCAATGTAGATATAAGGAGTGAAGAAATCATGAGTGAGGAAATGTCCTGGTTGCCTTCAATCAACCTAAACCAATTTGTTCTCCCACAACTTTCAGTGCAACCCATGCTACCACAGGATGCTGTAGGGAAACACAGATAACAAAATAATTTCAGACCTGCATTGAGCAACATTGATAGAGAAACAAGGAAGACCAGAGAGTCCTCTGCTGCTCCAGAGTGCAGTTTGTCTTCTGATCCTTACCACTACTGATATTGTGTATTAGCCAACAAAACTGAAATGTGTTCTCCCTATTTAGCCTCCAAAGTCACTTGACATGTCAAAACTGCAAAAGGTCAGGGGATTAGTTTTAAAAACCTGCACTGGCATCTGGAAAAATCTCCTGTCTCCCAGACATCATAAGGAAAAACCCAAAGAATTCTTGCATCTTCCAGCATATCTTTATCTGCCAAACAGAGCAGTAATTATCTTCCGGTCTTATTGAATTCAGTTTTCTAAATGACCATTAAAAGGCTCTGATGCCACAGAATCTGACTGAAATGACAGATTATTACAAGGTCACTAAACAGCTCGTCATGAACTTCCTGATATTTTATAAACTAGACTGCCTTCACGTATTGTGACACATGAACGATTGCAAAACTCCTTTCAACAAAGAACTTTTCAAGGCCTTTTGTCTTTAGTACTAGAAGTGCTTGGAGGGAGACAGTGTTCTCCAAAAAATATGAGGTTTAGTTTTTCACAATGAGGAAGCTGAATCTTAAAGAGCTTTTGTCCCTACTGAAAAGCCTTTGAATATAAAGTGGAACTAGCTAGAAACTCCTGTAAGTGATCCCTGGTTGAAGACATAAACATATCATAATGCAATTCTTCTTAACCTTTCCACCTTCTGCTCTACACTTTCTGAATTCTTCCAAATTAAATCAGGCAAATGACAGCAAACGCTCTTTCATGCACTTTTGACTGTATCGTAAATGAATGTCTGTCAAAAATCAGTATGCACAGCAGTAAGGGTATTTCTGTGTTAAAAGTGTTCTCCATTTCAAATAAAGGACGAACTACTCTAAAGCTGAAAAGTTCTCTCTGAGTGTCATATTGTCAGCTAGGCTAATAATGGTTCAAAATGTTATGACTCATTAAAAAGTTATGCTTTTTTTTTTTTTCAGTATTACCCTCTCACCAAATCTGGATCACTAGTGTTTCCTGTCTTCACCATAGATAATAAGATCCTGGCATGGTGAAATGGTTTTTTAAAAATGTCCCTCCATTGCTATGAGAATAAAAAAATTACATTTCAAAACTATACCTATGTGTTAAGTGATACTTTCATCTTGGTCAGTTTTCAATTAATTTACAATACTGTTTTGTTTATCAGAGTGGGAGCTGAGCCAAGCCCTCACCGCATCTGATGAGCCTCACAATAACCCCCGAATGCACCTGTTAATTTTGCCTCTGGGTAAACAGTTGAAAACTCCTCAGCTATTTCCTCAAGTTGGGTGGAAACAAAGAAACATGAGATTAAAAAAAAAAAAAAAAGGGCTAGATTAGGGAATTGGAGATGCATTAATTTAAGAAAGGAACAGGGTCAAAGTAGGGGCTAGGAGGCTAATAAGCACAGAGCACACAGCAAGAAAGCTCACAGCAGGGTAAGAGTTCACTTAATTTATTCAAGCGATCTATTCCAGACGCAGTAAATGATACATTATTGGATCCAGACCTGCAACTGCTTACTAAGACCAACCTCACTTAAGTGTCATTACCCTCCCCTTTAGAAATATTGCTATTACCCAAACCTGTTCACAGTGAGGGCTTTACTCAGCTGGCAATCCACTAACTTTTGTTCTTTATGATGCTCCCCCTAATTCCCCCTCTCTGCTGTGGGAATTAGGCATAACAACCACCATGCTAACCGCAGAACACCCAAGTTGATCCAACTCTATGAGATTTTTAGTACTTTATTACACCGAAAACCAATCCCATGGATAGCAGACTATAAACAACAGCAAATGCTATATCAAGCAAGCAGTAAGTGGTTAAGGACTTAGAGATTTACTAGGGAGTTTCAATCAATCAAAGTCTCCTTCATACAAATTAGAGAAACCTGAAAAGGAAAGCAGAGAAACATTTATCATGGAAAATTTTAAAGGAACTTCTATTTTATATCTTTTTCTTTGAACAAAAGAAATAAAGGGCAGATGGTTTTACTGTAAAAGATTGGCTTTTCTTTCTCCCCCTCTCCTCCTCCCCCCCCCCCCCCGCTGAATTATGATTGATGCATTTATTAAGCAAGACCAAAAAGGAGCACTTTTATGATGGCAAACCTTTTCAGTAGCTGGCTGCTGATGTCTTTAAGAACATCATCTCGTCCAGCGATCAGGTTAAGCAAGATTTCAGAATACATTAAAACTGTACGGTACAGACAGAAAGCGTAGGAACTGGGAAGAACATGGCAGGCATAAACCTTTGCTTAGTGGGACTTTCTTCTGTCCTTGGAAACCTGGTAAGGTCACACATTAAAGACTACTTCTAACTATCTGTCTTCCCATTTCAAAGAGACAACTGACCCTTCTGGTTATCCTGGTAGGGGCTCCAAGACTAAATGAACCAGAAGCCCCAGCAGTTCTTGCTCTGTGCTTGGGCAGTCTCTGAAGATGGACAGTAGTCAACAAAGAGAAGATCATAACCCACTGCTGCATCACATTGGGAGACCATGGTGCATACTGGGCTGTGCTTACCGATTGCACCACGTCTTTGCCTGTGCTTGCTGCTGCACTGTATGGTGTAGATGGCAACCCCGACGAGATTTCACAGTGCAGGGAAGTCCCTCCCTTAGATGGCTGTTTTAACTAGTGTTTTCCACACTAGTGTTTTCCAATAACGTTCTTATGCTGATAGAAAAGGAAAGGCTAATCAGCCATGAAAAAGATAACTGCTGCAAAACTTACCAAGTTCCTCCTGTCCTCCCCAGGCCAAAATTAAGTAACACTTAGCTTGACACCTAACACAGAACAGCTGGAATAGTGGGGAACTACTGAAGGTTTTGTTTGTTAAAAAGTTAATTGACTGAAACTCATATATTCAGCCATTTGCTTCCCATGTTTGTTAATTTCCACACTTAATAGCTTTTGCAAGGTCCTTTGCCTTTCTCACTGGGAGCAATCAGTTCTTTATCTCTGGAAATTAGCACCTCTGGAAAGAAAACAATAGCAACAGGCTGCTCAACAGAAGCCTTTAGCATAAG
The DNA here is from genome assembly GCA_033628505.1 of Tringa tobata. Taxonomy (NCBI): domain Eukaryota; kingdom Metazoa; phylum Chordata; class Aves; order Charadriiformes; family Scolopacidae; genus Tringa; species Tringa tobata. The sequence continues at coordinate 2,093,722 of JAHREE010000131.1, read as the reverse complement.
AGTGTTATGTATCTTTCAGATTTGGTGTCCTTTTGCAGAACTGATTGCAAGGCTAATGATGGTGTCAGCCACTATGCTACTTTATCTGTAGCAGAAGACCAGCAGCTCTTCATAATGCTTAAAAGAACATATTCAAAAATAATTTTTTTTGTCATCATTCTCTACTAGAAAATGTTACAGGTTACCCTCAAATACTTTTGTAACATGTTAAAAAAAAACAGTTTGGCTCACAGTGTGAGCTTTCAGATGGTCCAGCTCTGGGGTTTTAGGTTGGGACAATCTAGAAAAGATAATTCCCCAAGTAGGATTCACATCTATGTCTGAATGCAAAAATCAGAAATAACTAGCCCTAGGACTTTACTTGCCCACCTCTAGGTGACAGCCTTAATAGTTGGAGTGCTGGTGGCAATTTGCACTCCAAGCAGTTCTATTCAATTTGATTATATTCAAATATAATCAAATTATATTTGGCTTTTCCACTGCAAGCCTTTAAAAGGCTTCTGCAAAAGCCATAAAACATTCAGAATTGTAGTTTCTAGGTATCTTTTTTTATTGTTGCTTTTGATCTTTTAGCATTCAGATTTGCAGTCTTTTCTTGGAAATCTCAATGGCTGCTAAGCAAAAAAAAAGAGCAGAACTTGAGGTAATCATCTAGCTCCAGGAGCTGGGGCTTTAAGAAAACACCAGATATTGCAAGACCCACACGAAAATCGTGAGCACTGGAAACGCTGTGTGAGGCTTTGGTTTCTCTTTACACAAAGTACCAAGGAAAAAAAGCACGTTAAAAAGGTGATTAGATCCACTAGTCAGATTTATAAATGTAAGGGGGCTTAAAATACTCAAAATATATTAGTCTGATAAAGAATATTTACTACATCTGATATATCTGTAACGTACAAAAAAAATAATATTAGAGTATCATATATATAGATCCAAACTAAAGCCATTCATTTAAAAATCCCCCGAGTTTGTATGACTCACATAAAGTGAATTTTTAATTTTAAGTTATTTTTCCCTTCTGATATCAGTGCCAACTCTCCCCGACCCCTCAACATGATTAGCAGCAGACAATGCCACTACTGTTTCCAGAGCAAGGACATAAGCTAGGAACAAGTAATATAACAAAGTTGTTTCATGGCTCTACAGTTAAAGGTTATGTCAGCATTTTCATGATAGAAACCCTGTTTCAGAAGTCAGTAACTCTTCTGGAAAAGCTCACTCCATTTAGAAACTTGGCGCAGACGGTTCCCGCCATAAGACACATTCTTTCAGGAAAACTTAACTACATGCATGTATGTCTGTGTATATATATATATGGGTAGCTACAATGAGACCATAATTAAGGGTGCAGGATGGGCTTGGCTTAAAGTGGAATTCTGTTTCCTCTCTAACATTCAGACACACAGTATGATTTGAAAATTGTTAGGTCCGATCCAGGAATGGGACAGTTCATGGCAACGTGACCTTACTTGGTTCAATGAGTTCCTACTATACACCTTCACTTTTTGCCTCCCATGATCTGACTTTTTACAATGGAACATTTATGGAACTTTTTAAATTTTTTTTTTTTTTTAATTTACAAACAGATTCACAGATGACACCAACCTGGGGGAAATAGTTGATATTTTTTTCCTTTCAGAGGGATCTTGACAGGATGAAGGAATGGGCCAACAGGAACCTTGTAAAATTCAAGTCAGATGCAAATGGGAGAGATTAATCAACTGTTGAAATATAGCAAGGCTAGCTAGCAGCTCTGCTGAAACAGACCACAGCTCCTGATGGCCAGTAAGCTGAACATGAGCCAGCACTGTGCCCTGACAAAGTTGAAGGCTAACAGCATACAGGGATATATTAAAAGTCCTATAGCTAGTAGATCAAAGGAAGCAATCATTTCCCTTTATTCAGCACTTGTTATACTGCATCTGGAATGTTATGTCCAGTTTTGGGTCCAACAGTACAAGAAAGATGTTGAAAAACTGGAGTGAGTGCAATGGAGTGCTGCCAAGATGGTTAGCTGGAGCTGGGAAAACTTTTTGGATGAGGCGAGACAAGCAGTAGAACAGGTTACGCAGGGAGTTTTCACAGTCGCTGTCCTTGGAGGTTTTCAAGACCCAACTGGACAGAGCCCTGGGCAACTGGAGTAGAACTCAGTGTTGACCCTGTCCTAAGCTGGAGGCTGGATAAAGATCTCCTGAGGTCCTTTTCAACCTAAATGATCCTCTGACTCCACTCCAAAAAAGACTGGTGAGACTGGGACTTCACCATCCCAACCCAGATAATGGACAGTCATGTAAAATCCTAGTTGGGCATCTTTGGTTCATGAACACATCTTTCTCACTCTCGTTTTGCCCTTCTCTGTAGGCTTTCCAATCATGCTCTCTAACATGCTGCATGGTGGTGGATGAACCAGCGCACAAGGGCTAAAGCCATCATGGCATGTCTACCCCTTTATTAACTCATGCTCTGGACAGGGAAATACCACACTTAGTAACGAGGAGGAAAGGTTATTTATACCTCCCCAACATTAAACATCTCAGTTTCATCTCTCCAACTTTCCTCTATGGTTAAGTGGGTGAATCATATCAGGTGCCTGATTTGGTGTTTTTACATGACTTTGTGGATGATGATCTCTGTCTTTCCATCTCATCCCAAGCCTGACCAGTAGCAAGGAAGAAAGAGAGAGCTGCGTGTTTGAAAATTTAAGAAGTGGGTGCTGAACGTGGGTGTTGGAAGCTGGCTGCAAGCAGCAGTTGACTAGTCGATAGGGAAGGAGAGATGACAGAGTGAATAAAAGACATGAAAGGCCTGTGAAGTGATGACAAGTAACACTGGTCTGATGTGATAGAGGAAAAGGAGCCAGCAAAGACACGTGTGACATGCTGAAAGCAGAAACCGAGGGAAATGATCTTCCCAGAAACATTCTGAGTGGATGTACACAATTTTGCACATCACATTCAACAAGCCCCCAGAAAAGGATGCTGCCCCACTCAAGACATGAAATGATGAGAGCCTGAATGTGCTAATTAGATGGACAGAAACAAGCATCTTTTAAAGATGTGATGTACAGAGACTTAGCAAAATGTAGACTTAACCTGGTATGCTAACCTCACTTTGTTCACCTCTTTGGCTGGAAAGCTGCTTATGATCTCATTCAAAAACTGGATTTCTTCTCCCACACTGTCAGGAAGACAAGCCTGTCTTCTTCACACAAACCTTCACGACATCATTGCTTCAAAAACCACTGTGACATGTCCAAGTAGTTTAGGTATGACAAAGGCTTGAAATTTACATTTATTTTCTTAGCAGATTCATGGTTTCTTCCTTCATGTGTGGACAATAATTTATTATTGGTGATTTGCCAGTCCATTCTGTTCACTGCCATTTGCACTTGCGTGCATATGCTTATTTTCCTTTTATCTGACTACTGAAAAGCCTAATATGCATTTAGTCTGTATCCACCTCACTGTCTGTACGTTAATAACAAATTAAATTGGATTTGCTGAGATAAACCCATATATTCTAATAGAATTAGAAAAGTGATAATTCTTATCACACACCAGCAACTTGGCAACATTTTTTTAGATTAATTCTTGCAACACTGCAAGAGCTTTCCCTGAAAAGAAGCTATAAGAAACACAGTCTCATCTAAAACTCGATCCTACTTTAACTGAAGTCTAGGACTATGATTGTCTTTATTGGTACAAGGTCAGATGATGTGAATATACAATATCTTTTTCTTTTCTTACCATCCACATGGAATAGAACATAGAATAGAATATTCTTTTTAAGGAGGCAGCTTTAGGAAATGACGTCCCTATCCTCAGCTCTGTGGTAACAGCCAAAAACAAAACCAAGGATTGTTACTTCGACAATTTACATACCATTCATTCAAACCAGCTCTGAGCTGCCAACATAAATTACACAAAATAATTTGTTTTTATATATGTACACACACACATACATGTATATGTAGCTCCTAAAATTAATAATTGTTATTCTGAGGCCTTTGTAAGTTCTGGTGACTGGATTTTCATGCAGCGGGTGGAATATCACTATCACTGGGTTTTCATAAACTGAGGATGGACCGCAACCAACTTCCAAACAGGGGCATGGATGGGTTAACTCTGCTCCTAAAGTACCACTTAAGTGCTTAGCAGTCAGAATTGCATGTTAGGTCCCCATGGAAGGTGAAGCCACGGGGTCTAATAAGACACTCTCCCCTTCAGTAGTTGGGAAGCTAAGGAAACGGGCAAGGGTCTCCCACCAGGGGAGAGGGGCCAGAAGACAACCTTGAAGACCGCTGTAGTAGTAGCAGAAAGCCAGCCAGGGAATTTGTGAATAATTTGGGACAAACTGGCAAGGAACTTTTCAGCAGAGGGTGTTGCAGGCCCCGTGGGGTGGTGGAAACAGCTGTGGTGTGCCCTGAGCAATGCCTCCAAGTGGGTGTTCTGCTCCCTCCTGGCTCTCACCGGTGCCTTGGGCAAAACTGTTTTCATTAGGCTTTACAAAGGGCTGTGAGTTCCACCTTCAGTGCCTGCATATGGAAGCTACACTAATCCAATAAAAAGAGCACAGGCTCTCCAGGAGCTGCCGTGGTCTGAAGAATGGAGGTCCTCTTAGCATTGTTTAACACGAGAAGTACTGATGCGGCAGGCTACCGTATGAGAGCACCAGAAGACAGGGCTTGTAAACAGGAAGCAGTACCTCCAGAAACCTTGCAGGTTTAAATGGCCCTCATACCCACCTGCAAGTCACCCCAGTGTGATTTCACTTCCATCTGAAAGAGGAGCAAAGGAAACTTATGAAGCAGGAGGAAAAAATTAATTCATAGTCCCAAAAGATTATTTATTTGGTTTTAAATAATTTTCTCCTTAACGAGGCAAAATAGCAGAACATGAGCATGCAAAATACTGAAATCGGAACAGTGACTGCACTATGGAAGGAGTACCTGCTAACAATGAGCACTGGGACCACCTGTACAGCATGCCATGGCTGTTCAGTATTGACGGGGACTTCGAGGAGAGAAGCAATGATGGAGAAGCACTATTTCTGTCAGTGCTACATGAAAACATGCAATGTGACACAAGAGTCAGGCTGGGTCCTGCACCTCCACAATGCTGCCAATTTCAAGCAATAATTCTAGTATCTGGGAGGTTTACATTTTCATCCAAAGCCCAATTCCAGGAGCAAGTACAGCAGAATCTCAGTTTTCAAAGATAAATACATAATCTTTGAGGTTTTGTATGTGCAGAAAAATGCCTGACACTAGGAACCCTAAAGGCTTATGAACCAGCAAGCAGTAAGAAGACCCTAAGTGATATTATTTTTAAAATCTCCTCATCTTTAAGCCAGTGTAATTATTTTTTTGGATTCTGACTCATGGCTTTGAAAAATTGGGTGTTTCCAGTTGTATACACATCTGAAAACAGAATTTTGCCTTGAAAGACAGTCCAATAAAAATACAGAAATATACTTTTCTAAATAGGACCTCATTTTGATATTCTGTAATCTACTTCATCCTATAAGGCAATGGTAATTCTTTTCAGCAGAATTTCTCATGGCTTCCAATATTTGTTGGTGTTTTTTGGCTGCCAGTCTGAGACACTAATGTTTTAAAAAGAGTTTTTGCTGCTTGTGAAAATCTTTAGTCACCAGAGAGATCACACACACGTCATGGACTTACTGCTAACGTCAAAGTCATATACAACTGCCATTTTATCATATACTGTTTATTTTTTAATATATGTACATAACTATAAAAGAACATAATTCTAATCCAGGGCTGTGATTGCCATCCTTACTGAAACTGTGGATTTGAATATTTCTGTTCAGTACAAAATGCAAAAACAGACAAAACGCAGCTATAAAGCAATGTAAGCCCTTAAGCAATAATAAAACACAAAGAAAAGTACTTGAGACGTTACCCCTCATTTCTTGCAAAGTAAGCTCATATTTAAGTTCAGATGGACCAGGTTAACAATCACTATTTTTAATGTTAAAATGCCCTGGGGAAGTTATAAACTCACCAAATATGCTGTTAAACTTACTTTATATTGTGTGCAGCTGTATGGCTTCATACCAGTGAACAAACTTCCTAAATGGGCCAGTGAAGTAAAAGACACTCTCCCTTCCCCCCTCACGCCCTCCCCCCTAACAATGACTTACTTGTCACAGGAATTTAATTTATTTTGGTAGTATGTCAGGCTACTATTCAGTTTTGACTTTTCCTACCTCTCTTACCCTATGTTTTTCCGTCTGGTAAGATCAGGATGAAGGAAAAGACAAGACATGTATTAAACATGAATGACACTTGCTCCCTTATAGCAGTCATTGCTATGAAACATAAAGGTCAGATTCCACCTAATTTTGAATTATGCTACATGTACCGCTTAATACAGTTTTAATTTATATTCACATTAGAAGCTTTTCTCTAGAACTATCCAGCATAATCACTTCCACTGAACTAGTTCTCAAGATAAACCCCACATTTTTCCTTTTTTCTTCCCCTTATTCCTCCCCCCCCTCCTAGATCAACCCTATAAGCCTGCAACATTTATTTCTTACAGTAAATGTATTTTCCTGCAAATGTTTCTGTAGTCTGTATTGGAGGTCTTAAAGAAGGAGGTCTGGCCTGCGGATTCAGACTTTGTGAACTTAACAAGGAGGCCGTTATGAAATGGAGCTTTGGCACGCCATGGCTCATTGGCAGTGATTAATTGACCGACATAGTTTCACATGATCCATTCTGACATCTAGACACAGACCTCACCTAGGAAATCGCAAGTGGATATTGATACTGCATCACCAAACTTAGCATCGTGAACTCTTTAAGGCTATTTTAGGCTTTGCTGGCAGAAACTGCTTCTCCTGAAGCCTCAGCTAGGATAAATGGCCATCAACGAAATAATTACTTAAAAATGGATTTCAAGCTGGATAATAAATGATAAATCCATGGAGTCAGAGCAGTAAGCAAAAACTGTCAGACTGAAATGCATGTCAGAAAACTAGGTTCTTCAGTAAAACAGTAGACTAAATACAAATTAGCAAGATAACTGTTATCAACAGCGCAGCAAAGGGAAAATGCTCTCCCCAGTATGATTTGAAAATCCATATTACTTCTGGCCACTAACAAAATAAGATTATTTTTGCTATTTATTTTTTGCACAAAAATCATACAATACATTTCCAAAGCTCTCAAGACACATCTAAAGCACAAAGATAAATCCAGTGAACCAGCTTTTGGCTAGGTTCAAAAGAGATGTTTTTTAGATCCCTGGTCAACTGCTGTACTTCAGCTATAGCATAGAAGAAACAATTTGTTTTGCTACATTATAGTAATTTTTCATTGTAAAGAGATAGCTGTTTTATTCAAGAAGAACTCTGATTAAAAACACATTTTTTTTTTAAAAGTCACCAAGTTTAAATATACTATTAGTGCTTTAGCTTGATTGGATTAGAAGCCTGTAAAAACCTTCCCATAATATATATGTATTTGTTTTAAAAGTAATTCTCTGGATTTCATGTACAAGGTCAACCAGCTGCCCTCTCCCGTTGGTGACCAAATCTGTTCCACAGCATGCAGAGTTGGCAGAGAAGTGAAGGAGCTAGGCAAAATTAATTCACAGCACTGCATCCTGTCACTAAGTAAACAGCATTGCATGATGACATCAGAGGAAATGAGGGGATGATAAAATAAAAGAAGGCAAAAATTGCAACTATTCCAAGTTTGCCTATGTGAAAACTAGCAGTAGGAACAGCTACCAAAACGTTTAATGCCTGGGGTTGAGGCAGGATCAGACTTTCAATCAAATTAGCCAAGGGGTACTAGTCTTGGATCCACACTGACTTGATTAGCAGTTTGCAGGCAAATAAGGAGGGCAACATTTGCATTAGTGTTTAATAGTGAATAAATAGTTTAGCTCAGAGCTGCTAGTAATGCAAACCACAGTTCAGCGTGTTGATTCTATACATTGAAAGTACTCCATGGCAGGCCCTGTGAAATATTTAGTATTTATTTATTTATTTTTGAGGTTAGCAAAGCTTACATAGTAACAAACACCCCAGAGACCTCAGGTATTACTAAGAATGGCCTTTGGGAATACTGATCCTCTTCCTTTGTTCTGGGTTTCAACTGAATCAGCCCCGCTGGAAATGGACTCCCCTGTTGCCACTCTTACACAGTTCCGCGCTGTAGTCATACAAAAATGTATTCCTATGGTCCAGAAACCATTTTCAGCCTATAGTCTTTGCTTAATAAAAGTCTACAGATAGAGGAAACTTATTTTCTTTAGAATACCTTTTCTTTTAAAGAGCAATATTTCATGGAAATGTATCTGTTTCAGTGCAAATATTCAGGATGGAATTTCTAGTGGGTGTGAGAAAGAGTTCAGCATCAAAATGAACACAAGTCCCAAAGCTCCTCTCCCCTCCCTTAAAATGAAATTGTTGGTCTCTGACTAGCTTTGACTCCGGTGGAGTTCTAATGGGATAATTGCACATTTGGAAAGCTAAAAACACAGAATCCGGTTCATTAAATTAAATTTAAAGCATCTTTCAGAAGAAAAGATATGGCTATCCCAAACTCTAGTCACCATTTCCATGAACCAAAACCCCCATACAGTACACAAAAATGATTTAGATCCACACTATTTCAAACTAGAAACCAACAATAAAAAGATGAGGGTAGGCTCATACTCAGCCATGCCCTACCTACAAGTGAACTATGTCTACCACTGAAAATCTGAATATGCAAGCAGGCATTCAGGTCAGTGGAGTGGAAGCTTATGGAGCCCAGGTTCAGGCAAAAGACAAACTTGAGACCTCACAGTTCCCTCTAAGGAGAATATTATAGGCACAGCTTCTAACGTTGCACCATTACTGTATTATACATAGACATGAAAGCACCTGTATGATGTGTGAAGGAAGGAGATGGATCTGGAGTGTAAACAACTATGTAAGAAGGCCAAAAAAACAATTAAACTAGGCCATAAATTTGCAAAGCCAAAAATAATTTGTTTAGTTTTATGACAAAAATTCTTCCTCAAATTAAAAAAAATCATCTTTTGCAGCTGTTGGAACTTTACAGTGATTAGAAACCAAATTGGGATTAGAAGATATTGGACAAAATTTAAGCATGAAGGGCAATACTCCTCAGCCAGTGAAATCTCTGCTGAGGACTACTGTGCAGGCACACGAATGTAGGAGAACTCTGTAATGTGCTCAAGCAGTAGCTAATAAAAAAAAAAAATCATTTATGGAAATTTCTTACATGTTGTAAATAGCTCTTGCATGTTGCAACTTTTTATAATTTGGGGATTTCACTGGCTATCCCCCAGCGTATTCAGGCAGAGTGTGAAAAGCAGTGTGCAGGAGAAAGTTACAAGGCCCTTTAGAAAGCAATGGGCATTTTTTCAATTTTCCAATGCATAACAAGTAGATAGTCACACTTTGTTAGTACTGAATGTAATGGGCAGTAATGAATAGCCCAGGCTGGTGCTATTCATTGGTTTGACTGCTGCTGCTCTTGCTTAGCGTTAGGCCACCCCTGCATGTCACTGCTAGGACAGAATGACAAAGAAAGATCCTAGTGAGGACCACGCAGTTCTGGTGGGAATGGATTCTGCCCTCTCCACAATCAAGTAACCCTCAAATCCAACCTTAACAAGACAGACAAGTGGGGATAGAAGGCAGGAATGTACCAACTAAATCTCTAGTATAAGAGGCAAATGCTGCAAATGTCTTCCCTATGCTCAGCCAGACATGGAGCAGGCTACTTTTGCCATATACTTGCAGGTGCATGAACACAGTGAAACACAATGTATTTTTCCAAACTGTCTTCTTCTGCCTACCTGTTTCTAGAGGCAGGATTTCTCTACAAAGGATAAAAATGGAATTATGCTTGGAAAGATTAAACCAATTTGACCTCAGACAAGACGCAGCAGAAAAATTTCCATGTACAGCAGACAATTTCTGACTGACATCAGTAGGAGCTGAATCAGGACTTCGCAAAATAACTAAGGAGGAAGAAGACAGTGATGACAAGATGAAAGAATGGCAATCCTACAGAATACTCATCCTCTCAAACCAGTGAAAACAGCATTCTGTCTGATGGTTGAAAGTATGTCCATTCATTAAACAGGCTCTAGCTTATACAACAGCATTGCTATGACTATAACGTGTTAGAGAAAAAAAATTCAGCTCAGTGGCTCCTTCACTATATACAATGACCATGAGCAAAAAGTAATCGGAAGAGATATGCCAAAAAACTTCAGTACGGACTTTAGACCTGCATAATGCTTTTTAAAGCTTAGTCCATTTTATCAGTGAAATCAGTTTGACAAACATTGAATCTAATTCATTCAGTTTGAGCTGAGTTGCAAGAAGAATAACAACAAAAACGTCCTAGCATAATTCTTTTAAATATCTGTACAGCAAAAGTATCATATGTGCAGCTGCATGTATTTAGGAATTATCTGTTCCAAAAACTTGATCCAAGAGCATTTTTCTACAGCTAGTTAGTTATTAAAGCTTTTATTTTAAAATACCTACTCCAGTTTTCTACTGGGACTCAGTAAAAGTAACTTACTGTATGACTAGCAGAGCTCAATCAATACTTCTGCTTGCATAACATTAGAAAAGTTAATCTGTTGAGAGTTCATGTCTAATGTGAATGTTTCAAATAAAAAAGTAAAGTTGGACAGATTCTGACAAAGTGGCATTGGCCTGTAGCAGAAACACCAGTGGCTGTACTAGACAATAATACTAGCTGATAGACCATTATCTACAATTTTAATGCTTCTGAGTGGAAAAGACTTTGTTAGAGAGACTAGTACAAAACACTTAAACCAATACTATCTATAAAAAAAGGCCTACCCTAATTTTTATAATTCATCAAAACGATAGAGAAGATATTTAAACATGGTTCTGTAAAATAATACAAGCATGCATGCAGAGTATCTAGATGGATAACAACACAAAATATTCCTAGATGCACCAAGTTTATTAAAATAAATACCTATTCCTTGAATCAGATAAATCACAATATAGTATTAACTTGACAGTGTGAATAGTGTAAATCCAAGGAATTACTACCTCACATAGTAGAAAGAAAAATGAGGAAACTCTGATTTTAGACACTAAACTTAACAACTTCTAATTCTTATCTCTAGGTCTTGATAACCTTTGTTACCTTTATAGCTTTCAACTATGTGTACCTAGGACCTGGAAAATGAATTAGAGTTGCCCATTAGTCATTTTCGGGTCTCTGAATCTTAAATCATACTTTTGTTTATTCTAACCTTCACATGAAAACCCTCCGTTAGAAATGTACAGCCCAATGTTTTACTCTTAACAGGGAAAACGAAAAAAAGTGACAGGTAAAATTAAATGTTTCAGATGTTTTCTTTGGAAAGTTACATCTCAACTATTTTATGGGGGAGGATAAATGAGGCGAGATCATTTTAACATACTACCTCAATAATATATGCAGAATGCCTCAGGAAATGTAAGAACTGTTGGCCCTATAAATGAAAAATTAAGAGGAAGACAACTATTTATTTCATTAGTCATCTATATTTCTACTTAGAATCGTTGAATATCCTGGGGGCTCCAGCTGGCTAAAGATTCCTTGTGATCTCAGAAATCAGGAATACTTAACCCATCTTTTAAGATAACATCCACTTTATTTTTCCCTCAAGTCACAGTTGTATAAGTTTTCTGGAATTTTAGAATATGTTAAGATATGTCTGAATTGCCGTTATTTTCATTTGCAAAAATACATAGTAGCTTTACGGGCTAGAAAACTGTATTCCTACCCATTTCCATCATCTAGCCATTTCTACCGTGTATTCCAAGAGAATTAAGGGAAATAATATCTCTTTTTTCCTAATTCTAATATTTGCTCACGTTTTTTTTGGTATATTTATCAGTATAAAATGCAGCACACGCATCCACTATTAAAATCTGATAGGCTTCTTTGCAGTAAGAACTGTGACTGCAATCTCCAGCCACACAAATGACTACTATGATGGGTAAACAACTTCAACATCTGTTCATGTCTTTAATTTTACACTTTATTTATGAAATTACTGGTCAAAACACAGTCCATCTTTTCTACATCTCAAAGAAGCAGACTGTGATAACTGGTTTTGCAATCAGGTATTTCAGATGATCATTGCAGGCATTTTGTTTTTAAGGAGACATACTTAGATCTGAAAACACAGACTAAATGTTGCTGTTTTGGGGGTCACAGGAATATGCTAATAAGTAATGACACATTTGGAGTCCAATATTTTGATGTGTCTTCAAAAGGAAAAAAAAAGATACCTTTCAGAGCTTTTAAAGCAACAATAATGATTTAAAAAATCCATTTAGAATAGTCAAATCTTGTAAGGAAATGTGCTCCACTTGGAACTCAAAAAGCAAAATGAAATCATGTCACTACACTGAGTGAGCTTTGTCCTTACTTGTATTTTTTAAAGGTATGTTTATTCCCAATTACTATTTGAAAATAATTTAAAATGAGTTAGTGTTGATGACTATAACCCATATTCATAATATTTTGTTATAATTATACAAAAATTAAAGCTGCATTGTAGCATACTTAATTGTGGTGGGAATCATACAAATTTCTTTTTTTAACAGCTGTATTCTGCAACACAGAGAGCCTCATGAAATAGTGACCATGCTCAAGAGATACATATGCATCCACATGAGGTGAAACTTAGTACTAGGTGCCGTGTGCGAAAAAAAATTAACATAACTTCAGAACAAAAAAGGAAAACATATCCAATGTGTTACAAACAATAAACTCAATATTCTGTGGTGCACTCAGAATAATTCATACAGATTTGCAGGATCTGACCCTGCAAATCTCCATTAGGCATTATCACCCAGAGTTCCTCTGAAGTTACGGGGCCTGTTCTTAAGCACGGAATTACGGACACTTAAACACTTCAGTATCCTATTTTTACAACATCTAGTACATTCCAGATCTGAAGGTGCCCACTTCTAAAAGCTCACAGGAGTTGGACTCGATGATCCTTCTGGATCCCTTCCAACTTGAGAAAATCTATGATTCTGTAATTTCAATCTTTTTACAACACACAAGACCAGTGAAAAGAGAGAGAAAAAAAAAGTAAACTAACTAAACCTCACAGCACATTACACAATCATAATCATACAAAATTTACCAAAATGAGTGAAAGTCAAGAAACACAATAAAAACCTGGTGATGATCTTATTATGAATAAAGAAGATGGGGAAACCTTAGGACTTTTAGCACCACCTTTAAAATGAGAAAAAGACTTATCATCCGGTACCCCTCGGATACCCACTAATCTAACAAATTGGAAATTTGATCTCCACCTTGGCCTCCACTCTGATGTCTGTAAAAAAAATTCCTGTCAAGACCCAGGTAGTGAATCTCTTATTGTCTTTTCCAGCATGATGTTTTTTGACTAGACAGAGAGCACAGTGATATTCTATACACTGTAAAATTAGATGATCTTTCTTTCACGCTCCCTCCCCCTTTTTTTAAATGTGGTTGGCTGTGTACAATTTCTTTGGTTTCTAACATAATTGTGACTTGAGTCTTTGGTGTCAGATAAGATTTTTTTGCTCCTATTTCAAATCTGTTTGTATTAATTGTTTCTTATGGGGGAATGGGAAAGTTAAGTTTGAAACAATTTTTCTTCTAGAAACTTGAGATCGGCTGTTACATGCTTTTTCATAACTTTAATACTAAGTAGTGGTTTTAACAAACTTTTGAGTGATTATTGTTTGAATAATGCCTACGTTTGGGATTGTGTTTTTATGTTTGAAAAGTAGAAGCAAACTGTGCCAGCACTTACTTGTTACTTTTATTAATGCACAGCCTTCTTCTAGCTGCAGTTCTAGACGGCTTCTTATTCCCTTACTCCATATCTGTGGTTTTTTCCACTTCATTTGTATCCTTTTTGTACTTTCTCTTTTGTTTTCACACCAGTCAGCTTTGGGAAAACTGACAATGAAAGAATGAAAGTGTTGTGAATCATACCTAAGAACACCTGGTAAAGGTTTATTTTATGGTATCAAATAAAAATGCTAAAAAATAACTGTCAAATGATATTTATTTTTTTTAAAACCAGAAAACCAGAAGCTTGAAATACAGTGAAGCAAAAAAAGAGGTGTAAATTTCCAAGAAGCTAGGCAACGGTGATAAGAAGTAATTTTGCAAAAGTCCAAAAAAAAAAAAAGAAAAAGATTAAATAACGTTAAAAAATACCCGAGTCTTCATTTGATTATCTTTAATCTAATTATAAAAAGGAGCTGCTTAGTTCCCTGCAAAACAAGGAGACCTTAGATGGTTTAAGCAGAAAAAACAGAGGCTAGAGCAGCAAAAATAGTGCTAAATTAAAGCACTTGGAGGCCAAGGGCTTTGAACCTGGGTTTAAGCAGTCATTCCAACCTTGTGAGGCAGGGGCTACAGAAGGTTGGGCTCCTGCTAACAGAGCCCTCATTGTTCCACCAGGCAGCTAGAAAAATGCTGCTTTATATCTCCTCACACCACAAGCCCAGCACACAGAGCCTAGGAGGAGAAGGAGTCCGAGGGTGTGCTATCCATTGAAAAGCTATTTTTCCGCTATAAACTACCCCCATGCTCCAGCCCTGGCTCACCAACCGTGCTAACGGGATGTTATGATGGTGCATAATTTATAACTGGAAATTTCTGATTTATGTGGGATTCGGGGCATTTGTGTGCCCGCCCTCCCAACCTTCCCTCCTTCACTCAACCCTGGGCATGGCAAGGTGAAACCTTTCAAGCTGCAGAGCCAAGGTATCCACCACGCTAGTAGATAAACATTGCACAGTTGAAAGTTCAGTTATTCCACACCTGTTTAATATGTTTATTCAGTAATTAAAGATTAATGCCTATTCCAGACCAGATAAATATGTACTGTACACACGCATGCATTCTGTAAAGAACAAAGATTTTACTGTATTGGGCTACTTAAGGGTACTGAAACGTACAATTTTAAGAAGCCCAAGCCATGTCACATTTAGGCTGTGCTATAAATTACACTACATACATTGGTAAAAGATGCTAACAGTAGGCCAGTCGGAAGAATTACTGAAGACAATTTAAAGACAGGTCACTATTTATTTGTATGGCTCATAATTATGGCTGTTTGCAGAGATGACTATGGTACATTGCTATTCTGCAGCAAGCTCAATATAAGACATATCTGATGATGTCTGCATGATTTAGACTTGCTGAACCTGTAATAAAATATATGAGGCTGAAGTGGTCAAAATGTTTTTTTTTATATATATGTACATGTATAGAGACATAGATAATAAGTATATACTTTCATATACTTAGCTACCCCAAAAAATATTCTTCATATGTATATACACACACAGAAATTATATATATGTACACACATATACAGACAGATAAATTAAGAACTCTTTCATAAGTTTTCCATATGTAAAAATATACCCAAAATTAAAAGGCCAGATCCATTGCAATAATAAGAGGATAATATGAGACCTTAGCAGGATGTGTCGTGAAAAGAGTATTTTCACAATGACTGAGACAGACTGTCTTTTCCTTAACAAATGCTGAGTGTAAAAATGTCATGTTTGGCCAGGCTAATAAATAAATGTAATGCAGTGTACCAAGGAGGTTGGAAGTAACATTAGACTCATAACAGGTCACGGGAATAGCTGAATCATGGCTGTCTGCTGAATTCACACCAATTATGCTAATTCTATAATTTCAATTATTTGAAGTAATCAAATACAATTCAATTAACTCTGCTTCTTATAATGTTCATAGGTTTATAATCAGAAGTACCTGAATAGTAAAAGATTTTTTAATTGTATCATTTGGGATGTTGTTGTGCTCAATTAAACCTACAAAGCTGGCAAACTAGTATGCCTGGAACTAAACCAGGAACTAACTAAGGAACACATCCTTGAAATACATTTTAGAGGGGTTTATTATTTGTAGCTCCAAATCAAAACAGCAAATAATGATGTTCTTAAGGTTAAATTAATAGTTCCTATGCAAGACTGAAAGAATATACTTCAGTGGATCTAATGTTTAACCCTTACTTTGTGCTGAACTTTATTTTGCATTGGTAACATGCCCAGTCTCTTTAAAGGAGGAGGGTTCAGCCAGTACTGGGTTTTTTTAATTCTGTACCCACTGCATGACTTGATCTTACTTCCGTTTAGTAAGGACAGAAAGCTCCATACACCTGAATGGGGAGCAGGGCAAGCCCTGCACGGGATGAAGAGCAACCTCCAGCAAAGCGCTCTCAGCCCGCTCACCAGCTAGCAGAAGAGGAAAAAAGGGTCAGGACAATTCACATGTAGCAAAGGTCTTCCAAGATTGTTTTTTAATTATTTTTTGATATACCTGCTGTTTCTGAACTCACTGCAGTGCCTCTCACAGAAGCGGTATACATCTTGGTTTGTCTAGCATTTTACAGATCACATGTTAAACAACTCAGAGAAAGGACAGCATGTATGAGTGCACATGTTCAAAAAGAACAAGCCTTACTCTAAATTCCCAAACTGACTCCTGTGTGCAATGGCACGCATTTCTGACTGGTCATCCTGCCCCCTTTCTCAGGGAAATAGAACTGTTCCCAGTTTTAAGACAATGCACCCCAAATTGCAGTGGTATACACTTTGCATGCAGGTGAAGTAGACATGAATTTGTACTAGTGTGTGCACAACCAACTATAGTGGTCCTTCTCAGACCATAAAAAAAAAAGAAAAAGAAAGGGTAAGAATAAAAATCATTAAATCAAAGCCACAAACTCAGAAATTATAATCCAAACAGCAGAATTACTTCATGGACCAAACTTTGGAAATGACAACCCTTCTTCCATCACTTCCATGATGCAATGGGCAGAAAGGGAGGCAAGCAGAAAGGAATTGCATATCACAAAGGCCGTAACCCATTCTTGGCTTTCACGATGCCCCTAGAACTGCAGAGAACACCAGTAACCAGACATAAAGAAAAGGTCCTGCAGATCCAAGTCTCAAATTAAGGTTTTAGTGCACAGAATCACAGGTTGGTTTAGAAGGGACCTCTTGAGGTCATCTTGTCCAGCACCCTGCTCAAAGCAGAGCAACTTTAAAGTAATACAATGTCTTGGTTAAAAGCACGTGATGTAGAATAATCCACTATTCAAATATTCCAGTCAACCATCAATGTGTATCTGTGCAGAAAACAGAACTGTAGAGGAATAATATACTATGCTTCCACTTCGAAATGGATTAGCAAAGACATTTTGCTTATATTAGTATAAATGAAACTTGTTAGCTCTTTTTTGTATCATCTTTTTTAACTAAAGGGAAAACCTGAAGTATTATTGTTATCCTTCAACCATGTATAATGTTAGCCTGTATTATCCCTGTAACAAAAATTGTGTTTAATACAATTAATTTGCATTAAATTAGTGTGAGGATCTTTTTCTTTTTTTTTTAAATTTTTTATTTAATTTGTCTGTTGTAGTAATAGGACTGTGAAAATATCAAGCTTAAATGAAGAATGAGTTCTAGTGAGCTTTTCACGAGAGCACATTGTAGTACTAGGCATGTACACTGACAGGCAGATGTAAATAGGAAAAGCACATTAAAAGGTCTCCAAAGGTCTTGACTTTTGGATACACTTTGATGCCAAATCTGAGCTTTCTTGTTGAAGAGTATCTCTTATTTTAATTCTTTGGCCTCAAAGAGATTTTATTTTTAGCTGCATAACAGACTAAATTTCTTAAGTATTTTGTTAAAGGCATAGAGATGAAATTACACATATATGTATCTTAAGCTAAGATATATGACTGGCAACAAGTCAATATCAAATTGATAAGCCTTGCATAAATGCAGAAATTCAGTTGTAGTTCAGAATTCTAGAGTTCAGAATCGGAACATATCATTTATCAATAATTAATCAAATACCATAAAAATGTCTCTACCTATCAAACTACTGAGATTTAATTACAAAGGGAACACAACACGGCACAGCACAAAAGGACACTGAAATCAGCCCCATGCTAAATCCCCCACAGATGCACTTGTTCTTCCAGTTCATGGACAGCAGGAAGGGACTAACCTAGTCCTGTAAACTAACAAATATAACAGAAAACACGAAAACAAACAGAGATCTCTGGATTAACAGGTATACTCCTCTTCTCCACCCTGGGCAAATGCCTCCTATCTTGCCTCACCTGCAGTCAGCTACACTGGATTAAGCAGAGTCCTGAGGTTTAAACAGAGAAATCACTCTTCCCACAAGAGAGGTAATTTGAACAGGCATTTAATTACTACAGCCATCCAAACTGTAGTGAGGTAAAAGTACATTCTTAAGGGGGCAAAAAACCCAACCAAATCAAAAACTGCAAACACACAAACAACTCAAGCCTGCAGCAGCTGGGAGCTGTTTGTGACTTCTCTGTTTCACTCCTTTAGTTTTCTGGCATTTTTATTGCCTGTTATCCCAGTGATAATATGTAAGCATGCAGATATATTAAATTGAGAGGAAGGAAAAAATAGGGGCCGCGTAGAAAGCAGCAGACTTGCAGTAACTGATAAACATCATTTTCTAATACGGTAAAAGTTTCTAGAAGTTTAGAAGTTAGCAAATAAACCCCCTAAAGGGAAGGTTAATATTTGTAAGAGCAAGCATTCAAAAATCAGCACTTAAAGCTTCCCTACCCCAGTGCTCACTTGAGAAAAAGAAAACACATCATGTGTTTTTTTTGCTTGTCTTCCTGTTTTTGTGCTTTCAGGTTTTACTCTATAAGCCAGTGTGCCGTAATCCTCCCATCTCTTTTTTGCTTCCAAATGGCAACTGGTATTTTCATGAAATCAATTGACTCCAGTGCTGAGGTTTTAAGAAAAACAAAAAAAGCACACATTCTCTTAACTGATGAGAAAAATGAAAAGAAGCTGGAAATGCTACGGTTTGGTTAAAAATGTCTTTCTCATTTAGAACCAGATGTTACCATAGATCTCACAAAAGTCTATGAAAGAGTGATGGACCAGATTTCTGTCAAAATTTCAGGATTTGGACATATTTCTTTGCAAAGGTGATCCAGCTACAATATTTACCATGGTTATATTTTTTTACTTGCTCAGCTAATGAAATTATGGAAAATTCTTTCATAAACATAAGCAAGTTTGGAATGCCTGAAAGTGGGCTTTCTGCCAAACTAAAAAGAAGATAAACTAAAAGCAAAGCCTTAAATAAACCCAGGCCACATGGGAAGAAGTTTCGAAGTCACTGACTTCATTTTAATTGTTCTCCTCAATTTGAAATCACAAACGCAGCCTAATTTTCTTCATTGATGGGAAGTGTCCTTAACAAGAAGTAGTCATTTATCTTTCATTCAAACACTGTAAAGCCAAAGGTAACAACACGAGTAAGGCAGTCATGGAAAGTAAGTACCCATTAGTACCATTACTCTCCGGAGCCTTATCTCAAAATAACACTAAGCTTCCAACGCCATCAAAAATTAGATAAAATCCTGGTCTAGTGGAAAGGATTCCAGAAAAGATTTTCAGATTAATTCTTCAAGCCCTTGTGCATCAAAATAAACAAAACACCTTTCCCAGTTTTCCACAGGAAAAAGATAAAAGGCACAGTGAAACAGCCAGCAGCTCAATGGGCTCAGCAGCCACCCCGGGAATGCCAAAGACAGAGGCCCAAGTCCCTGTGGCATTTGATTGAGATTAGAGGCTTGAGCCCCTTTCTGTGATTGCAGCGAGTAGCACAAACAACAGCTTATTAATTAAGCCCGAGGCTGGTGAGCATTGGCCTCTTTTGTATATCAACTATAATTCTTATCCTTGTCAAAACTGATGTGCACAATCCATCAACAGCTTTCCCTTTTGATGAAACAACGCGTCAGAGCAACTTCTCACCCAACCAGCCAGAAAACACCCACGTGGTGGGAGATGCAAGAGGGTAAAGGACTGTAGGCAAGCCCCTAGCTTGGCAGTCTTTCGTTGGTTGGCTTTGGGGAAAAGCACAACACATTTAGAAAGAGCCAGAGGGACCACCAGGATGTTCGACAGAGACAGCAGAAGGGGGGTGGGGTGGTGTCTTCTGCAATGGGGTCTGCTGAATTAACACGACTGAAAATAAAGCAATTGCCAAGTTGGGAACCAGTTTAACAGCATGAGCACCTGAAAGTTCAAATAAGAGGAATGCAATAGCAAGGGTCACTGCAGGAACAGGCTTGTAAGGGACTGGTAAGGTTTATTAAACGCCACTCATCACTCTTCGTTTAGCACAACTGTGGGAAAAGAAGATTTTATAGCCCAGTAATCCAGTCTACAACAGGAGTCAAATGTGCAAGACAAGTCCTGTTTCTTGGGAAGAAATCACCCTTTAGCTGTGAGAGAAACCACATTTGCTTCTTTGGCAAAACACTGGGGACTCTCCTCCCACGTAGAAATCAGACAAGACTCCTATTTAACTAAAGATGCCAAGAACTTATTAATATATATACACGTCATCGTTCTACCACATTCTTTCTAAAGGCATCTCTAACATTACACGTGAACAACCCCTTATAACAGTACCATATTTGTGCTTATGAATTAAGTCGCCCAGCTTCCAACAGGTATGCATATGGAAATGTGCCACCTGAAAAGTACACAACCAGAACCAAGACTGAGACTCAGAAAGAATATGCCCTACGTTTCTTGATATGCTGTAGAGAAAGTGATCAGATTTATTAAAGAAACCCCACAATCATATTTCAGAAGCTGCTCATAGTTTGCTGGGAGGATACTCACTTCAGAATTCATCAGAAGATGCAGAATATTTTCAGTAACTAGGAAACAGTTACCTCTTTTTTTATTTCATAATTAACATACATTGAAATAAAGATATTCTACTATAAAATAAAATTGTATTCACTTTTAATTAGCTACTGAAAAATAAAATTATAATCATGTTTTATTAAAACCCTGAAGAAGAAATTAATGCAATCTTCATTGTACCTCAGGAGGCAGGTTATTTTTTGTTCAGGGTTTGGTTTTTTTTTAACCTGCTGCCCTGTCAGGCCTTATTATTTTCACAAAGGTCTGACAATCGTGGGGTCATATTTGTTAGCTGCTTGTGACAACATTCAAAAGGGGCACTATATATCACCAAAACAGCTCACAAACTGGCTAGTCACATTATTTATTATGAGCCACACATGTGACAAATTATTTAACTCAGTGACTCCTAATAAGTCAAAGAGCAAGCAATTAGCTAACGCAGTATGAGGGCTGTTTGTGGCAATTTATAGATGCTCTCAAGCTGTCACAGCACTTCAAAGTACCATTGGGGGGGAGGGGGGAACCTCTTAATGACTCACTTGAGATGACAAGCATTACACAGCACACATGGCAGCGATGAATTTGGCAGGCGATTCTGTTACTTGAAGCTTCCTCCCCTACCCCCAATAGCTGTTTACATGTTTGCATTTCTCTCTTACAAGTTGCTCATCACTGGAAATGCAGAGAGGGAGGCACTCTTGTTCCTATGCCATAGAGCAAGTGCTGCTCAAGGCCACGCTGTGGATAAGTCCTCGGGACCACAGGAAACTCAGAGAGCTGTATGGCTGTTAGCTAGGAGAAATACCACAGGTAAAATCTGCTGGTTGCATATACAATGCTGTTTCCAGCTCACAACTGGATTAGAATGAACCTCATGGAAGCTGGGTTCCTCTGAGGTTTCCAGCTTTTCCAGTTAGCTGGGATTACTCTTTGTAATAATTATTTTTTATAGTAAATCAAATGAGGACAAGATGACCTCCAGACTTTTCAACCTCAACCATTCTGTGAAACCGAACATTATCACTTTGAACTCACTCAAGATCTGGGAAAGATCTGAGCTTTAGAGCTCAGAGACCAGCGTCTAAACCTTAGTCCCTGGCTTTCTGTAATGAATTGCAGCAATTAGTGTCTATCTTGCATTTTCTTCTTTGCACCCTGTTGAAAAAGTAAGTGTATTCTCTTCTCCCTAATCCCCTCTTGTATTTCTAGTGGCACTCAGCTGTCCAACTCCCCAGCTGTACCAAACCTAGGCACTGGGGTGAATTATGGACTAATGCCAAAGCAAAGATCACTTGGGATAAATCTAGTCCAGGCGTTCCCATTCATATGAATGCAGTGACAATGTATGATGAGTGTGGGAATTAAAAATAATCTGGCAGCATCAGGTTAAAAAAAACCTGGTGATGATTAGCAGATGCCCTGCGCTGGGGAGTGGGGAAGTAAAGAGAGGTGAAAGAGGGAACTCAGGGAGGGGGCAATTAAGTGTTTACTTTGCAGAAACTCAAGGTGATAAAACAAAGGTCAAGGAGAAGAGGAGAAAGATACAGCTTGAAGCCACTGTTACCTTAAGGGTTGTACCTGAAGCTATGAGAGCATGACATAGCTATGCTTGGTGAAAGACGAGAATTAATCAATGAGAATGAACGGGTGACACTGAGAAAACACAACGTGCTGCCACAATTGGCTGTGACTGTACTATTTCAGGAGGGGAGGAGAGGGTAAAAAGCAGATGTCAGACCTGCATTCAAAAGCAGTCACTCCAAGCCATCCAAGCAAAGTCTCCCCCACACTACAAGATATGTAGCAGGAGCAATTAAACCTCTCTCTGCCACACACATTCCTTTTTAAAATGCAACGAGTCATTGACTGTGCTTTAGCATTCCTCAGCAGCCACAGCTGTATTATAGCAACTCTGTTATTCCAGATAGCTTGAGGGGAAAGTACCTGCACAGAGTGTTAACCTCTGCCTTTAATTGCACGGTGACATCATCCACGAGATTTAACTTGTGCTTTTGACACAACATCAGACTTTCAATGCAGAAGCTTAATTTAGTACACCATGCAAAAGTGTTGAAATCCTCTTCAGTATAGAAATCAATAAAGATTTTACTGGGGATAATGCACGTTTGAAAATGCAATGCAATGTTTTGTCTATCAGAAAAGGTTTCTATCTCCAAGCTTAAGATTGCACATTTAAATTGCTTTAAAATGGGAGAAGTAAAAGCTAGAAATTATTATAAAGTCTAGAGTCTGAATGACATGAACACCTTTATGAACAGCTGTAGCACAAGAATGCATTTTCCAAAAGTACTTTATAAGTTCTTTCCACTTACTTGGGAAAAAAAAAAGCAACACATTCAAGTCTTCATATAAAAATATAAAAATCTTCAAATAATATGGTTTGAGTTGTTTTTTTTTTTTTTTTTTTTAAAATGTTCACTGGGGTCCTTAACTACCTGACATTTCATCAATCTTCTGGCACCCTTTCCTTCTTTTTTTTTTTTTTTTCTTCTGGTATCACTTCATCTTTGTCAAGGTTTACTTTTCTTCCCATGCATTTATGCCATGCTGCTGAGCTTTTCAGAAGTTACAAACTAGAACTATCTGAACACTGTGCCAAAGATAATTTTACTGCATTAATGAAATAACTCATCAATCACATTTTGGATATCCAGGTATTACTTATTCTGCTATTCTAACTTATAAAAACTGTTATACTCTGAGGGAAAAGTATTTCTAGAAAAGCCAGATTTGGGTAGGGTGGAAGACTCCAGCTCGTATTAGGCAGAAAATGGATTAGTAGAAAAGAGGTAAGAGAGTGTTTCTTGAAGTGGCACTTTTAAAACTGATGTGTTATCAGTTTGGCCATTTGACCAAAAGCCACAAGTGGTAGAATACAGATTTAATGTGCTGTAGCACATGAGCAGAGTTGTGATTTTTGTTGCCAGTCTCAGGATCTTTGGTCCTTTCCATAGAGCTCTTCCTCCCAGAGTCACGAGATTCCAGAGGCCTCTCAGCTTTCTTTTTAAAAGAAATGAAAATTTAAAAGCAAAACTTGAGTATTCCCTGAAACCTCAGAAAACCAAAAAGGCAAATATTCACACTTACTCTTTTTAGGTTAAATAAATAATGAATTTTTTTTAAATCTTGTATTGCAGATCCAATTCACTTTCCATTTATTTATTTATTTAATCACAGGGGAAGAATCCATGGTGAACGTAACAAATCATATTGTGGGTAACCTCACACTCCTCACAGGTACTTTTCATCAGGATAACAATTTCCAGTGAGACTCACAAAATGTACTCATATTTTTAAATACCTTCTCTTGAATCATCATGACTGCTTTTTCCCAACATCTGATCTCTTAGTAATCAAGGAAAACAAACAGCCTTCTTTTGCAATCCTTTTCTAATCTGTGGAGAAAAGGACTAATAGTACAATGGTGCCTATTCAGAAACAGACAAAATATTATTTGAACACTAAGCACTAGGGCAGAAATCCTTCAGGCTCTCCTGTTTTTGACAAAGAGACACAACTTTGGCAAATGTATGTAAAGTGCGTTTCTGAGGTGAGCAAAACTAACCTCTGATACTTGTTTTTGAGATGCTCATACTTTAAAAGCAGAACACAGCAAACATGTATAAAAAAGTAAGCTGAAAACCCCGGGATTTGGGGGAAGGGGTAGATGGCCATGCCCAGGTGGAAGGGATGATATTTTACATAGATAATAACTTCATTCTTAATTTGCGCTTTATATTTTGCCACTTCTATTTTGCAGGTATGTGATTGTGTCCATGGCAATCTGTTAGGAACTGTAGGAGCCAGGCTTATCCTCTGAAGTGAGTGTGTGCATTAAAACCTGTCGCAAAATAAGACTGCAGCTGAAGTCTTTTAGGCGAGGTGCAGGGGTCAGGTTTTCAGTGATGATAGCTCTGGCTGTGGGGTTTACAGTTGGTAACAGAAACCAACTGCAAACATACAAAATTGTGCCTTAAGTTTGGTGGAGACTTAATCTTCTGAAATGAGCTTTGGACAGGATATTATAAGGTCATATTTCCCAATCAATGCATGAACAAGAACAGCTCAAAGTCTCCACTCTGTGATTAAGGTGTCCCATCTTGCCAATAGTGCTCTAAGGAGCATCACTTGCTGTAGGCAAAGAGCTATTCCTCATGGCCCAGGTGATTATATCTTCTGCCTTTGGAGTGAAGCAAAGAACAAGCTCTTCACGAATCAGACATTTCTATAATCTTTCTCCATCGTATCAAAAATAATCATCCTTGTTTGAATGCAATTAGATTTTAATTTCTTATATCATACTATTTTTTTTTTTCTCTGACCAGGATTCTTTTTTAAAGTAAATTTCTTCCTTCCCCCACTCCACCATCTCCTTCATCCCATTTCCCCTTGTGCGTGTTTTTAAAAATGGCAAGGCTTGACTGTTAAAAGCATCTCACACATCCATATCTGTTTGTTCCTTCCTGGCTCCATAATTCTGATCAAATTGAGTTTTCATCTTTCAGTAACTCTCTGGACATTTTTCACTCCACACGTGCCTGAAGTGCAATGTCTTTATCTAATGCTTACTGATCTCCCTTCCACACTGCTATGTTTCATAGCCTGCCTGTCTCAAATTACCAAACTGGTATGTTCATTGGCTATTTGTCATAGCAAGATATTATGTGCATATAGAACATACCTACCTTGAAGATCTGGGTGAGAAGACACAAAAAGCATGTGGAAAGCATTGTAAAATGATGTTAAGGACAGTATCTGGTCATATTCATAGCACCATGAATGAATCCTGAGAACCTGAAAATCCTTAGCATTGTGTGAGAAGCGATTCTCCTGCACTGATGTGACAGACAGCAGTTCAGAAAATTGAAAGGGCAAAATATTAGTCACTCTGCACAACACAGATGGCACTTAGAACAAGCAAGGTCTCTGCTGAGCCAGCTGGCCCATGTTTGAATGGATCAGCTAGCTTCTAGTTAGATTCATCTTAGAGCCACATTCCCATTTCTCTCACATCAAATATGGTTACTCTACTACCTTCTTCCAAATATTTAAGGACAGTCAACCAAAGAAAACATTAGCTTTGCTATCTCAGTGCTGTGCAGAAACCAGTCAGGCTACTAAACTACAGTAGTAAAATGTAGAGTGGCTGCACAGGAGTTTATTTCCTGCTTGTATTGGCCCAGATAGGGCAGAGTCTGCATCTCATTTGTGAGGAGAAGTCTTGCTGAATGCAGCTGTCAGTCACCAGAAGGACACCCCGCTTACAAGAAGTCGTTGCTGAAATGAAATGCTGCACACTGTAATCTGATGTTCAAATTGATGTTGCAGACAAGCTTCCAGAGAACGTTGCAAAAAGTCACTGAAGAAACTTCCATTGATTTTGAGCGCAGCTCAGTGCTCACCACTTCAGCAGGCAGCTAGACTTTGGGGTATTACTGAGGTGAAGCATCCTAGTTAGAAAATACCTGTCTGAAGTCAGAACACACAGAAATCACTAACAAACTGAAAAAAAACCTAACAGAACCCCATATGCAACCCTTATGCATTGTTAGCCGTTTTTTTTTTTTCTTCTTCTTCAACAGCTCTGGGTAGAACAGAGACCATCTTCATAAGAAATCCTGCCAGGTCAAACTGAAATCTGAGGATTCAGATTACACCATACAATCAAGAGCATCTGCTTTCATCTCAGGCACAGCAGGGACGAGGCAAGAGTCATCATTCAAGATCTGAAAAATGAATCGGCAGCAAGTGTGGCACAGTGAGCACTCTAGTGGGAACGGAGACATCGTTTTGCTTGTTTGCTTTCCTTCTTGCTTTTTAATAAAAGCATCTGCAGTGTTTATGCATAGGTGTGCATGCTGTAAGCACACACACAAATTATGCGAAGCGCAATCCAGCTTGATACATGGAAGAAAGTGTAAGACAGTAAAAAAGTCGAATTGGTGTCAATTTACAGTAATTGTAAAAAGCTCATGTCACTGAAAATGTAAGTCCTGAAGCTCTACCTCTTTTCAACCTACTTATATGGAAGAACTGCTTTATAAAACAACTACTTAGGAATTGTATAGTTTGAGATCACACTGTGTACAGACACACATACTCGCAAAACTACACAACTACAACGCTAATTTCCGAGTTATTCAATTTTATTTCAAAGAGATTTTCATACTTTTACTTATTTTTAAAGTAATGAAGTCCATTGACAGGTGGAAAACATAAAGTTAGCAAACACTCAGCCCTCCCCCAAAACACCAGAAGAAATCAATTTCAGCCACTGACCTGTACTACTTGAAAATGGAAAATCTGAAAGATATCCATTTACTGGAGATTCATATTGCCATATAAAACAACATCCCTTTTCTCTTGTAACACATTTATGATGATATTGCACTGACCCTTTGAAGGTTAATGGCAGCCTTGCTGGTCTCATTATAAATATTAAGGTACTCCCTGCATAGTGACCAGCAAATGGCTCCAACAAAGGCACATGTTATCTCTTAGGTGATGAGACAGTTGTGACATTTGTGCAAGATCTTTGCAGGAGCATCAAGGAGTCATCATCATCATTTCTGGGAGGATTGAATTACACCTGAAGTGAAGTGATAAGGGGCTACATTCTCAAATCTTAAATATTAGACTTCCAATTCTGCTTGCACATATAAAATTAAATTCCTTATACTTTATAAAGAAAGAGAGATGTTATTTAGAGAGAGGTTATTTAGCTCTATCACATCAATAATATTTGTACCTAGACTGAATTTTTTATCTATGATAAATATGTCAACACAGAACAGCCAATTTCCCTTATAATGCCTGACCAGCATTAGCTGTCTTAAAAAAACACACAACTGGAGAAAACCCCAGCCCTCCACAAACGCTTGGGTTTGACTCCTTGTGCTTCTGGGTATAAATGAAACTCTAAAAGAGGGAAAGTGGAAGAAATTTCCCCCATGACGCATTTATTCCACAGCTGCCCACACGAAGTTTCTCGTCCTTTCTCGGTAGGCATAGCGAGCTGGCAGCCGTCAGAGACACTGGACTGAATGACGGCTGGGCTGGGCTGCTACAGCAAATCCTATATTTAAATGTACAAGAATTTGTCCCTTCAACAGTCTGGGTCAGATGTGCTGCACTCAGCAATGCAAAGAAACTTTTAATTTTACTCTATTTTTAAATAATGTGAGCACACGCATGCAGGTCAGAAGGATTTGTACAACAATTTACAACAGTTTGCGGAGCAGATTAACTTGATTCTTCCCTGCTGAAAGGATTATATAAAGATTAAAACATTCAAAGTAGAGAAAAGCATGTAATACATGAGGGTAATTTACGGTAAACGCATTATTAAGGAGATGAATTTAATTTAATTTAAAAAAAAAAAGAGAGAAGGCAAAACCTGAGTCCTGAAGCAGTGAGATGATACCCCTTTAAATGAGGGCAGCCTTCAAATAAAGCTGTGGTAGAAGTTATTTCTTCACCAAAGTGGCATTTTTGCCAACAAGACTCTTGGCAGCCTTCAAGGGTCGACACTAGCACAATTGACCAAATATGGTTGGGAATTTGAAAACATTGAAGATCTTAGCATTTGTTCCTGAGTCTAACATAACACAGTCCAGTCTTGCCACCAGAGCCTATAACTACTAAGTGATAACTTAAGCACTGGAATGCAAATAATCCATTGGTTCACATTAGTGTCATTTCCATTTGTTGATGTTCCCAGTCCCCTTCAAATCCTGGCAGTACCTTACTTGACTTCTGAGGGGAACAATCTACAGGAAATGTACTAAAAAAAGTTAAATGACGAGAGCAGAAGTCAGCGGCGGTTTACTTGCAGCAAAAGGAAAAAAGACGATACATTAAACTACACTGTCCAGAGTTACTTGACCTCAAACTGATTGCTGTTAAATTGCTTGAATTGAAGTTAGTCATTTACCTACTGGCAGCCACTCAAGATTTATCTTTACAGGCTACAAGGTTTTATCATTTGTCCACAAACTCCCCGCCAAATGTTAACTTTCAAAATACCGATTTAACTGTAGAGTGCGGGGAAGCTTTGCCCAAGTCAATGAAAAATTAACGTAAGCGCATGATAGAACATTAAATACTTAAATAATTTGGCACCTCTCCTCTGAGAAGTTAAAAGGATGCTCGAACATTTAATGGGTAAAATAGAACAGCATAATAATTTTTAAGGCAAAGTCTGTGATCTGAAGTCATCTGACCTAGAAATGTCATAATGGGCATCTGTGTTGGAAAAATAATAAGGGCCAATAATTTATTAGAACATACTAGACAAAAATTAAATTATGGTGGAGATAAGCTTTATGCTACGGAGATAAATGCAATTACTTCTCATTTTAAAGAGAAATAAGAAAAGTTACCCTGGGAAAAATGAAGTCCTCCCACACTTTTAACTACACCTTTATCTAGCACGTATATCAGTTTAATGTGTCCACACATCCCCGCAAAGAACTACAACCTTTAATTTAAACCTGCATTCAAACAGACACAAGAAACAGGAAGATAAACAGTAAAAAAAACCCCCATAAACAAACCCAAACCCCGGATTTCAATGAACTCCACAGTTGTCGTCAAGGTATTTTTTATTTGAGAAAAAATAAAAGAAAAGAAGATAATGAAAGAATCTAAAAAATGACAGTGACCTTACAGAAAACCTGATGTGCCTTCTTAAACACTGTATTTTTACAGAGAGTGAGCAGCTGCCGGAGGACTCCAGCACTTTGCTGGACTGGATCCTGAAGCTACACCCCAGAGACCATCAAATTATTCCCCTAATATGCTTCAGAGCTGACTTAGTTCCTCTCTTATTGAGGCCAATCAGCAATATAGGCAAGGGTAAAATACAAGTTAAAAAAAAAGACACTGAACTCTGAAGAAAAATACTCCACACCAGTCTGAGTTCTCCCTCCCATAATCTGTCAAAGTGGAGCATGAACCAGAGGGAGGGCATTACAGCCCAAGCCCATGGCAAAGTGCCTTAGCTGAACTATGCTTGAAAAGCCCAAAGTTACAAATATCTTCATAGTTGATATATTTCCCGACCCAGTGCTCCATCCAGAGCCTAACAGGTTGGACAGACCTCCATACTTGAAAAAGATACATGCACACACTTTCCGGGCCCAACACAAAATGTCCTCAGAAATAGGCAAAACTAAATTTTTTTCAGCTATGTGCCACACTGCTAGACCCAATTATTTATTATGCCATTCCCCAGAGCATCAGAACCAAAGAAAACTGAAAATCCTGAAGCCAACAATTAAGTCATCAGACACAGCAGACTCTTCAAAGATGTTCCGCTGCATATTAGAAAACCAGTGTCTGCCTGGAAAATGTTTGGGTTACTTTTTTCCTTTTTTTCCCCTTTTTTTTCATATTTATTTTATTTAAAAACAGTAAGGTGAAAAACCAAGCATTTCTGCATTTTCAAATGTCTCTGCATTTTCAAAAGCAGCCCATTATTCTAGGCACCTCAGCTCCTGAATGCTCAACTTCAGATACTGGAAAAGAACTCGATTTCCTGAATTGAATGGTCCTAACCCTTTCAACAGGCAGACTGAGTCTGTATACCAAAATGGAAGCACTCAAGATCTAGAGCACTAATGTCTTTTAAAAATCAAAATAAAATGTAGAAGGTTGTTAGATTTATGTTCTGAATAAAGATAAGTAATCATATTCCATCTGCCCCTTCATAAGACCACTGAAAGTCACCATCTGCGTCTCCAAGATGCATCCCATTCCAAACTCAGGAAAGGGATTTTCACTTCCATGGACATCCAATGACTTCTTAAATTTATTTTTTTTCAAAAACAAATAATGCAGTTGTGTGTCTCCAAAGACAATAGAACTCTTCATAGATCAACTATTTTGTTCCTGTAAATCAGAAAGACGGCACTTTCCTGCTCTCTCTGCAAGTATATTGTTCATTTGCAACTCTCTCTAAAAAAAATATCTCAGTTAAAGGAGATGTTCAGTGGAAAAACTCAAATGTGAAAAGTACTCTGAAATGACTGCTACCATACTTTCCTGCAAGCAACCTTTCAAATAATTTGAACGTCAGCAAAGACTTGGATTCATCTATATTGGATGGTTCCATCAGATGGCACTACGCAGATGAAACAGTAACTTTTGGCACAGAAATATTTCTGCAACATGGAGTCTAGATATTTCAAGATGCATTAAAAAAGAGCTGTTAAAAAAAGTGAGCTGGTTACACATTCACACTTAATAAATAATGTCTTAATAAAAGGAAAACTAGAAATGGTTGTAAAACTAGAATTTTAGAAAAAAATCTAAGCATCCTCTGATTAGGTCAATAGTTTATTGGGTCTAATAGGAGAAAATCCTTCCATTTTCTTATACACTTGCAGTTTTACACAATTTATTCAAGAAGTACTTACTCAAGAGCTACTACTTCCTTTCCCTTGTTCCTCCCCCTCCCTCCAAATTCCTAGAAATTATTTTAATATGATATCAATACATTCACTAAAAAGCAGAAAATAACATTCCAATGGAAAAGGTAACGCTGCTTGATATCTGAGAGATTAGATTTGAATGCCTCAATAGTCTATGTAAACTTAGTTGTGACAGTCTAAACCAGGCTTTATTTTTAATAAATGATTATTTGCATAACATCCCCCTTTCTCTTTGGCATAAAAACAAGTATATGAATTGGTTTCCCATCAAATATGCCAATTGGCTTTGTCATACTTATCTTCCTAATCTATGTTAGCAATAATTTCTAAGAAATTTTGCCTAATGCGTAAGAAATTAAATCAAATGGTCACATACATTTTGTGTACAGACATGTAAATTGGTTTTCTCATTTCTTTTTGGCTCCAAGACACTATTCAAAACATTTTTAGAATAACATAACCATATTTCATAGATAAGAAAAAAGGGTATGTGTGCCTCAGTAGAGAGAGAAAAAAAAAGCATAGCAGTGTTTTAATGTCAATGTTTTGACATTCTCTAAGGAAGATAGGAAAGGGTATTTGCCCACAGAATTCAACAATTCTTGCATTTCCACTTACCCCATTTTCCTGCAACATATCACAGCTAGATCAAAATGTTAACTTCCAAGAAAGAAGGCAAATCGGAAAACAGACACGAACCCCACAGGAAATCCAAATTCTTTTCCATTTTGGTGTGCTTATAGAAACAGTCTAGAGTTTTATGCAGTTCTAAGATGCAGATCTTGAAAATAAAAATAAAAAAATCTAGGCAATGTTCTGTATAGAATCTCTGAAATACACTTGTTGCCAGCATCTTTTGTCACAGGCAATTTAAGGGACCCGTAATAGAAACTTCCACAAGGTATTCAATGGTAAAAACATTATGAATAGTGACTCCTTAACAAAACTAAAAGAGCATTCAAAGGTAACCACTGATGTGGCAAAGTATATAAAACCATGAACTCATAACTCTTAAATAAAATATATAGCTACACCTTTGCTTTAAACAATTTTTTCCAGAAAAATATTAAGAATATTCTTTTTGCACCTAGATTTTAAACTGAAATGAGTTTGTAATTTGATGTTAGTTTATCCTATCCTCACACTGCCTTTTTCAGAAAAATGGTTTGCAACGTACAACTACCTATCTTTAATTAAAAAGCAAGCAATTTTTTATTGCCACTTTGTTGTTTCTGGATTGAAACATCATTGGTATTCAATGCAACATTACACAACACGTCTTCTACTAAGAAAAGTTCATTGGAGATCCCATTTCAGAACCACCAGAGGTGAAGCAGCCTCCTCATTTCCGTTGGCCATGTGAACATGAGGAAGAAAAGCTGCTGAGAGACAGAAGCCAAAAACTGAGCTGGCAAGATCCATGACAAGCAGCTGAAAGAGGGATCTTGGGACAACAATGTCATCATCAGTGTCCAGCTCCTTTCTCTCTTTTTTTTCTTTTTAAAAGCAGTGCTCACATTTTTTCCCCATGACTAACAGCTGTTTCCAGAGGTCCCCTCCTACTCCTCCCTCAGTCTCTACACAGCAGCCCTATTCCACGTGTCTATATTCCACTTTTTCACGTAGTATTTTCTTACCCTATTCTCTTTGCACTCACTCCCATTTCCCATGTCTATTTAAATGTCTCGTGATGTTTATGCTGCTCAGTCTGGATGTGTAAAAGTGTAAATTCCTTCAAGAGAGGACTTGCCATGATCTCCTTGAGGAGCTCCTGCAGAACTGGGGCTCTGATCTCGGTCTGGGACCCAAGACAATGGGCAACGCATAAAATAAACAATCTATTTCATGATCTAAAATGTTTGCACAATCAGTAATTGCTTCCCACACAGAGTCATACTTCAGAAACAGTTCCATAGTAGGTAGCTTGCACTGAGAGCTTGTTGAGTGATGAGGAGATCTTTAAAACATCTGGGGACATAATTGGATGATGAGTACTTCTGAAAACCTGTCCTCAGTGCTTTTCCCTCCCTGAAAAAGTGCAGACTATCTGCAAATAATTTTAAAGACATTGATTCCCACAGTGTAGTTGTATGGGTCAGCTTCTCAAAGACAACACTGAAGTTAAGAACTACTATGAGTCAGCTGTTCCAAAGTGTCAATTGCCCCGGCACTTTTGCAGCAACGTACTAGATGTCCATATAATTGAGATTACATGGAAAAAACTTGGAGATCATCATACTAGGCATTTTTGCAAAATTACATTTCTTCACTGATGGGGGAGTTACCAAAATCCTTTAAACTATAATAAAAATAAGCATGCACACAGAACAATAGCCAGAGTCTCTTCTCCCCAAGTGCAATAAGCAGAATAAACATTGTTTACCTACATAATAGTTCCACGTAAAATTTTAAAGAAATAAACCTACAGAAATATTTAAGGTTGTCTTACTTCAGTATATCATACATTCCTAAGCTAATTTGTTTAAAAGTAAACACAAAGCAGAAGGAATTCTCTTTTTAATCCTACTTGATTTTAGATTTAGTGATTTAAGTTATCATTATCATCTTTTACTATGAAGTTGTACACTTAGGACAAACAAGGCTTTTTTTCCTCTGATTAAGAAAAAAACCAACACCTTAAGCAAGTGCTTAATATTAGGCAAAGGCATAAATTCACTTCGTTAGAAATGCTTATCTACTTCACACTACCAGATAGTAATATTTTTTTAATTCTTTTTACCCGTATACAGATGCTGACATGTAATTGTCATGACCCTGAACTTCTGCTTTTGCAGCTGAGACCTTGTAAAATGATGGTGACCAAGATTTTACAGGGTACATAAGCTTTAGAAGGCAAAGAAGGACAAAAATGTGCATGTGGTGAAGGTAATGATGCATACAGGCATACGTTTGAAGCTATTACTTATATTGTCAGTAGCAGGCGTCGAAAATTCTCTTTCCCTTCCGTTGGAAGCCAAATAACACTTCCTAACTAAAAATATCCAATAGACCAGATTTTCCTTTCAGAGCTGTATTCTAATCCTACCAATATTTGCAAAGCTTTGGGGAAAAGAATTCCACCCCCACAAAAATGTACAAATGTAGGTGAGGATGCTCACACAAAAAACCTGTACTTTTCTTCCTCTCTCCTGATGGTATCTTTGTGACTTCCATCACCTTCACCAAGTTGTAAATCAGTTATTTACAACTAACAACAAATTTTAAAAGACTGTGATTTTTTTAAGGGCTTCTACTACAAACAACAGGAAATAATCCCATTTCCTTAAATACAAATATGGTCTATCGGACAAAGTGTTATGTGGGCACATAAGTCTTGTGCCCTGCTCCCTAATTATTGTGATCTTTATATAGGATCAAAAAGTATTTACATAATCACAGTGTATACGCATACTTTTCTTCTTAGCTGTAAGACCAGCCTTTCTGAGTATTGCCTATTTTGGAATTCTAGGTTTGCCAAAAGGCTTTCATTAACATGTCTGTCTCTATAAACTGCAAGACATGCTAAGGTTTTCTATAAAAGTGCAACAATAAATCCATGCTTAATCAAGCCTTTGTTGAGCTGCACACACATGGACACTGTAAAATACAACTTGGATCTAATGGCAGGACCTCTGTTCATAGCTTCAAGTTCAATAGTGTTTAAGACATGGAAGTGTTTCTATTTTTTACCCTTAGCCGTGTAAATACGAACATTTGATGCCTTGGACTTCTTTGATTAGACATGCATTCTCACCACACAGCTGCAAGCCTTTTTTTTTCCTTCCTACTATTGCTCCCAGATAAAACCAAGCTATTTTGCCTCAATACTAAACTCAATCCTGGTCTTCACTGCCAGTTCACCTCCAGCTGCCTGTACAGAGTTTCACACTAAGCCCCTTGTTTATATCAGTGCTGCAATTAAGCCCAGGCCAAGAAGAGAAGTCCCTCAGAGGGTAGCAGAAGTGCAAGGCTAAGAATTGATTTTCAACTTTTGCGACGCAGCCCATACACATCCTTTTGCCCCAGGAAAAAAAATCCCCAGCCAGATCTCCTCACGCCCCACCTTTCTCTGTGTGTGTTTTTTTGGTTTTATTTTGCTTTTGGTGGCCATTTTGGGACATTTTTCACAAGTTGAATCCTGTTTCCAAATTGGCCAGTGAAAAGTTTTAGCCATGTTGAAATCATTTCCAGGGCTAAATTGGGAAACCT
The DNA here is from genome assembly GCA_033628505.1 of Tringa tobata. Classification (NCBI taxonomy): domain Eukaryota; kingdom Metazoa; phylum Chordata; class Aves; order Charadriiformes; family Scolopacidae; genus Tringa; species Tringa tobata. Next base: position 2,058,230 of record JAHREE010000131.1, on the reverse strand, counting down.
GAGGCAGCTGGGCAATCTTACAGCTGGCTGAACTGTGGCTTGCAATAAAAGGCAGTGTGAATAAGGTATATTGAAGCTAAATTGGATTCGTGTGAAGGGCCGTTTATTCTGAAGGGGGGCGTGGAAGAGGAATTAATGAACAGAAATTAAATTAGCTCAACCAAGCTTTTAAAAATATACTGAAAAATACCTGACCTGCTATGAACCTTTTAACAAAGCAGGAACTTTGGGCTAGCAGGACCAGCTCAGCTCAGTTTCATTTCCCTGCCAAAGGTACAGATTTCAGAGGATGTACACTACTACCTCAGCCTGATAAGAAACCAGGTTTACAGTGGATGGGGCAAGCTTTATTTCTGTAACCTGAAATCAACACAGCACAAAGTCACTGCTATGGGAAATCCCTTGGAAACCAATAGGTGGCCCAAATACAGAGGTCATTGTGGCTGATGAAAATATTTAATTAACTAATCAGTAGATACCCAGAGACAAAATAAACAAGCCCTTTCATCCTTATAGCCAAAATTCTCTTCACTGAAATAAAAAGAAATCACAGGTTACCCTGTTTTGGAAAGATTATTAACCTTGCAAATATTAATATCATAATTAACTAGAATAACATTTTACTCACTCTCTAATCTAATCTAGGACTTCTTTCAATGAAAGAAATGCTATATGACTGCAAAGTGTCTGATTTCAGAATTGGAAGCCAAAATTTCTTTAGGAGGAATTGTTTTGGGGTTTTTTTGGGAGTGTGTGTTTGGTTGTGTTTTGGGTTTTTTCCCCATAGCACAATTAAATAGTCAAACTACATATTCCTGAAAAGCAGGAGCTGCTTCACTGACATAATTAAATCAACCATAAAAACCACTTAGTTGCCAAAACGTTTCCGTTTGAATTGTGACCCATATAACCCATCTAACTTTTCTATCCATTACAAGGGCTAGTACTTTCTGAAATTCTGGAAACTTGTACCTGCAGACTGTGTTGATTTTACAGATGTAAAATCCAAGAACAAGGACTGAAGGAAATCTTTCTCAGACGTTTCTGACACCTTATCTGCAGCACTCCCTTTGGTGGGCATGGGATCTTAAAAATAGAAAAAACTCTCCTGAAAAATATGCTCAGGGATCAGATGTTCTCAGTCACATTTGTTGAGGTAAACTTCCAGAATCACCGGTATTTTGTGCCATTTTTTCCCCAAGTGTGAGAGCTTTTTAGGGTGGAGTGATGGTTTGTCTGTTCCTCCTCTCTCCTTGCCAAGAGGTGCCACCTTCCCCACCCCCACCTTCTTCCAACTATGAGTCATAATATTATGAACTCATTGATGGGAGAAATCAGATTTTCCATCATTCCACTGTAATCTTGACCTTGGTATTATTCATCATCCTCCCAGCCCCAATTCTAGCCACAGGAGAGTCAGTTCCTCCAAAGTCGGTCACAAGAGAGGTACCTACAGTGCATCTGGAAATAAAATATAATTTATGTGTCTGCGGAGTGACATCTTTCTTACTATACTAGTTGAAGATTTGCTGGGGGCATTGGGACTGAGTTCCAGGTGTCATGAGCAGCCCGACAGCCTCTCTGCAAGTTGCGGTCACATCAGATCTTAAAATGCTTGAAATAAGGAATCGATACTCTATAGATCTCACTTCAGGCTGAAATCTGGAATCATAATTTAATCAAATAAACTAGGTCACTGCACAAGCAAAACACATTGCAATGGGTAAAAACTTAAAATGTCTTCATTTTATTTTGTTTCTCAATGGAAATGTATCCTTTGAACATTAAGTTATTCCTTGGGTTTTAACAGTGGGCAGGAAGGAAAAAGAAAATTGTTTCTAAGGGTCTTGTAAGTCACTTGTATTTATTGTATTGATTGACTCCTATGGTCGCTGTTATCTGGCTGTAGCAGGCAACAAATGCTCCTAAACCTTACCCCTCTCCCTGCATCAAATTCAGTTTTCAAGTCTTCATACAAATTTATGAGAGTAACAGAGCATTCCAGGCAGGCTTTAGTGTATTTGAGTATCCCCTGATTTAAACTCTTTTCTACCTTGTAGTCAATCCAGTACGATCTAGGATGAGGCTAAGATATCAGGCAATTTACATTGCATCTTGAAGGCTACAGACCCCTATTCTGAGATGCGAAGGAAACAGAGGAAAACAAAGCCTATCACCAGTTCAGCTCTGCTCAGTGTGATGCTCCAGAATTTGTGGCTGGCATCCTAAGTGAACCCCTAGTCAGTTTAAACGCACCACAATGAAAAAAGCCCAAATGGACTCACTGCACATTTCTTCCAAACAGGCTTTCAGTGTAGATCCTGTGTTGTGGGGCTGTGGGGCTGAAATCAGTTGAGCTCTATTGCAGGACTACATAAATTCACATCGGGAGCTCGCAATAACCACTGCTGAGGTTTCTCCGTGTTTTCATGTTGTGAATTTCAAATTTACTTCCCTTGAGTAAATTCCAGTTAAAAGAAATGGAATTCATAATAACCTGACCCAAATGCAAATTTGTCCAAAACTGGAGCCACCATATGTGGGACCCTCAATGTGTGCCACCAGCACGTGCACCGTGGCATAAAAATTGGTGCAGAAATGTTCAGTCTGGCCTGCCTCTCTGGTTTTTGGAAAGGGCTCCACTACTTTCCAAGACTGAATAGTTGAGCCAGTAAATGTTATCCAGCAAGGAACCCTTATCTGGTGGCTTATTGACTGAGCTGACTGCCAGATCTTCTGTGCCAACAGTAAATTGGTTTTTAATTCAAACTACCTTTTATCAGTTTATAAATAAAAAAAATATAATAATCACTACACAACAAGCATGGGGGCAGGAGGCAGCTTCCACAGCACTGCAAACCAGATAGAAAAACTGCTGAGTGGACCTGAAAACAGAGAAAGGTGGGTCTCTGGACATCACAGAGCCCTCTTGAGCAGCATCACTGTCCTCCTCAGCTTCTGTAAGAGTCACGGTGCCTGGAAGGAGAGCAGAAGGTAGAAGAAGGCCATACTTGACACCCCGTGTCACCTAGCTACTGGAATGAGTTCAAGGGCCCCAAACAACTTGGGGGTGGTGCAGTCTGTAGCCAGCCAGCCTTCCTGGAAGTACTGCTCCAAATAGATGTCATTGCCCCCTCCTTATGACACAACTCAGCAAATTCTGGTCATAGCCAAGGATCCTGACTATATATTGAACATTAACTATTCATAATAATAACTTACATGCTGAAAAATGACATTACACGTTACAAACAGAATATGAACTCAGGCTAAATTCATTATAAAACTTTACACCTGGGCTCCAACAGTGCTTGTCAAAAAAAGAGCTGGGTGTTTTATTTTTTTTTCTTCTGTTTTCAGTGTTGGGTTAAAAACGCAAGAAAACATTCTCTGGTAATGGAAATACCAAGAGACCCCTAATTATAATGACACGAACAGGCAGCACTGTGTAAAATTTCTGAAACACGTTTAAAAAGCCAAGTTACTAAATCTAAACAAAGTTAACAGATCTACTTGTATATTTTTCTAATCCCTACATGTTTCATTATTTCACCCATGATAATTTTCATCACTTATTCTCTGTTCTGAAAGGGATTTTTTTTTTTTATAAAACACATTACAATGGAATGAAATGCACTGACATGTTCCTCTTTTTCCATCTGAGTTACCTTCTTTAAACTGTTGCAAAATTTCTATTTGTAAAAACATTATTACAAGGAAGGGACTCCTCACCACCCACTCAGCTCCCAGAAGCCAAGAGAACAAACTCAAAGATATTGTTTTTCTAATTTTACACTGATACTCTTTGGCCCTAAAAAAACGTTCCAGGTCTAGTGTGCATTTTAAAGGGATTTAGAAAGAATTAGCTAAAGCAATGCCAAGAGCTAACTTCAAGCTTATATTAATTCAAAACATGGCATATAGGACAAATAATTCCCTAAGTACTTTTTTCCTCCCTTCCCAACTTGGATGTTGGGAAAGCTCTGTCTTTTCTTTAGGACAGAAACATTCAAGACCTATGGAGTAACCTAATTTTTACAGCCTTTAACACGTATCATCTGTACTATGGAATTCTGATGTTAGAAATATGAACATTCAACCAAAAGACCTCAGTCAACTTGATTTGAAGCAGGAATGTGTGGAGTTTTTTTCTTTCTTCCCCCTAGCTAATGATGAATTATTATATTAAAAATATATATTCCAACTTCAAAGAAAAGCTAGGTTGTTATAAAAAGCAGGCGTTCAGAATTAAGTTTGAAAAGATTTGACCTTTTGCACACAAAAACTAACACCTACATGAATGAAGTACTGTAGTAAGTGATGATATATGATGGATCATTTAAAATGTGTGTATGGAACCATGCACATTTTTTAAGGCAGGGACAGATGGTGGTTACAGCACATCCAACATTTTCCAATTACTTTGTTTTTTCAAAATATATCCAGCCCATAAAAATATTAGCAGAATCCTTGTACTTTCATAGAAGTAATACTTTTCAAATATAAAAACTTAAAAATATATTTAAGTTCAAAAAATATCTTAAGACAATCCCTTTCTCCCTCTCTTCCACAGCTGAATAGGTTGTAAAGGAAGAGGAAATTATTAGGTGCTAGACCCAGAGTTTTATCCTAAGCCGTTAACCAGAAATTTATCCTGCCTTCTTAAATAGGAGATAGGAACTAAATACAAAGACCTGATCCAGCCTGATCTGCTTTAAAGACAGGGTTGGTCAGACACAAGGTTTTGGCTTTGTCAAAACTTCAACTAAAAGGTAAGTAATTTGAGAATGAAGATAACAGAAAACCTTCTACCAGCGTGAAGAAATTAAAAGCAAAATGGGGAAAACAAACACAACACTATTAACACTTTTATATAATGAAATGAATATTTCTTCCAAACTCTATCCAGTTAGATAACACTCTAAGACAAGATTTCAACAAAAGATATATTGGGCTGACAATAGAGCACAAACATCTTCAAAACAAAAACAAAATAAGAAATATTTTAGAATTGGACCTTAGAATTGTGAAGGGAAACAAAAGTTCACAAACACAGCTCCCTTCCAAGTTAGGCTGTAAACCAGGAACACATGGAGAGAAGAAAAGGCTGGCTGTATTGTTCCAGGAAACTGGACCAAGGATTATTCCATAATTGCATTAAGTAAATACAGTATAATATCTTACATAGTGAAAAGTTCAGAGATATCATAGGCTAAGGGATTGACAGATCACAATACACTGCAGTCCTGTAAGCTGTTAATTCCTTAATTACTAGAGTTACAAGCATTGCACACCAATATTGTTGTGTTCTATAGCAAGGAAATGGGGAAATGGTATTCTGAGACATTTTCACATAAAGTACAATTTTTTTTTTGTATGTTCATTTTCAATTTAAGGCCCCATCATGCTTATGATGAGGATGCTCATGAGTTGATGAGTTGTACACAATAAAGTTCTGAAGCAAAGATAAAAAAATAGTTTTTAAAAACTGTTACTGAACTGATGGAGCTAAGATTCACACTGTTGTTTCAAGCTGAATATGAAGCAATTTCTGTACTGTGGGCTTTACTTATGTCTTCCAAAAATCACATTATTACCATCCTTACTGACAAGAAAACTCAGGCAATGCCTTTCTGTGGGTTTTCAAGTCAACAGGAACTGCTGGGCACAATGTTATTGAGACCCTGAAGGGAGACTGAGCAGAATTTCTTTCTGCTTCCAGCACTGCAAAATACTTCTTGGTGACTATAACAGAAGACCAAAGTCAATAATGCATCTCCCAGGAAATCTGGGCTGTGTATACCCAGGATGAGATCTGTGAGATCTGCTACTGTACCTTTACACAAACCTAACTGCCTCCAGGCTGCAGGAAAGAGGGGAAGAAACACTGGACTGGTATAATTCAGCTGATTTAAGCGAGGCAGATCTCTAGAGCAGATACAGTTAGACCCAAAGCTCCCTCCATTTGCTTTCAGGGGCCCACCATGAAGACAAACCTGCTGCACAGTACACACAACTTCCTTGTCTGCCTGTCTCAGAGTGACACACTGTCCACGCTAATAAACTTTCTACCATCCAAAAAGGATACCGAGAGAAGTCCACCTATAGATTAATGGTTCTGCACCCACCTTACCCTAGAGACATACCCTATGCAGCCATCATAAATTAATGTAATACAATTCTTTTGAATGGGATCCACTGACTTGCATCAGATGAACACCCAGTTCTACAAGGAAAAATTTGTTTCCAAAAGTGCTAAGGACAAATCACCCAGCATCCCTGACAGCCAGGACACACTCATTCTGCTGTTCATCTGGGCCCAGCTTTGGGAGGTTCAAGATTCAGCATAATTTCCCACACTAAAAAGCTGTCGTCTTATCTTCTGTACCACTCGTCTCTCTTTGGTTCTGCAAGTATGAAATAAAGAACATCACTGGCCGGCTCCCAAAGGGGTCTCAGCCTTCCCAGCAGGAAGGACAGAGAGGGCCCCCATTACAGGAAGGGCAAAGACAGAGAAAAGGGGGATGGGGTCTTAGGAGAACGGACAGGGATAGTAGGGACCACCCAGGAGATAAAGAAAACATGGGTCGAGGGGAAAGCTGGGGAAGCTCCTGAGCATGTACAGTAGCTAATTGTCAAATTTTAACCACTTAGCCTTTTAAATCTTTTTTTTCTTTCCTTTACACACACCCAGAGCAAAGGCATAGTTCACTTTCAGAAGTAACAGCTTGCAAAGGCATTTAAAACTAAAGCAGATTTTTAAATTTAGCACAGCCTTCTCAGTGTTTTCTAATCCTGACTCAAAGGCTGAACTTTGTTAAAATTCGTTACAAAAAAAAATGTTAAGACGTTCCCAGACTTTGATGGGCTTTGCTAAATTTAAACTCACGGTGAAATTTTTATAGGAAATTACAGACTGAAAACGATATAGCCATAAAGAAAGACCACAGTGGAGCTTCTTGTACGTGTTCCCCTCTTGCAAAGCTCTGCAGTATCGGTACCACAGCACCTAGCTCCCTGTGCAAGCAGTAAGTTTCTCTCCTCCGGTGCTCTCTAGCCCGGGCTTTCTCCCGCACAGTAATGCATTCCCAAACGTGACTCTACAGCAGCCCCCGAAAGGAGAGGGGAGCTGCAGAGCAGAGAGCGGGGGCCAGGCTGGCTGCCTGAAAGCCACCTATTGTTCCCAGAGGCCAGTGGCCCTGCAGCCATGCAAGGTACACCGACTCCCTGTCTCCACGGGGAATGCTTGCATGGGGCTTGCTCTCCACCGCCCAATATGCTGAGGCACAGAAACACTGTAATTTGGTGTTAATTGGGTAAGCCCCCTACTTTAATTAAAATGAAACTCCAGACTCTTCCCTTTCTACCTCCAGTTACATTTTATTATTGTTTAGCTTAAACAAATGTACTCTGGTGGTGGTTCCTTCCCTTCACTGAACAAGTGCTCCACTAGAAGTCTCCTCCCTTCATGCACCGAGGGCTCACCCTACACATGGGACCAGGGGCTCAATTTCAATCCAGGCCCAGACACCCAAATCTTGCCTGGGCTGGTACTTTGGCCCCATCCCATCCCTTGCTGTCCTGGCTAGCTCACTGGCTCTCCTGGATGGTCTCCAGCCTCCTTCTGTTGCCCCTGCCCCTGGATGGACTCTGGACCTGATTTATCACATCACCTTGGTTGGAGCTGTCACTGGGACCTCATTACCTACACCCAGCTCTTCCCATCCAGTTTAGATGTTGCAGGACTGTGCCCTGGTTGGTGAAGCCATTGCCTATGCTGGGGTGACAGCACACAGCCTGCCCCCTTTAGAGTGAGGCCTTGCTCCCGCAGCTCCCTGACACTAAGAACCTCTGCAACATGATAGGAACCTTCTCTTCAACTCTCCCTGGCACCAGAGAAGTCACCAGTTAAAAGTCCTGGCATATTTACTCTTTCAGCACCTATAACTAGTGGCAATGAGAGCAGTGAGATCCATGAAGGGTCTGCCTTCATGGCAGATGGATATAGTCAACACATCAAAGACATGAAGCAACATTCTTCTGGGAGCATGTGAGATCAGAATTAAAAGGAAGGAACTGCTGTTGGTAGAAGTACAGTGCAAGCAGGACAGCGTAGTTTAATGAAGGAAATGGAGAGCGTCTCAAAATGATGAACTGTGGGGAAAACGCAAAGGGACTGTGCCAAAAGACTTGAGATATAAGCACGGAGTTTGAACGTGGCTAGAATAATGTTGAAGGGCCTCTTTGGAGACAGGACAACACACGAGATGACCCAACATAAGCTGTCCTTTGGTGAGCTACAGAAGACCATGTACGCAACTGGTGTTGCAAGTTTCTCTGAGGCACAGTGACTCTGAAGAGGAAAGGTACCACAATCACTGGGTTTCTCCTCACTGCTCTGGAGGAAGGACTGCTGAAGTGCAAAACCTGTTACTTGCTAGCCATCTGACATATGTGTGACAGCCAGGGCTCATCATGGTTCTTCTTTGCCAAGATGGTACAAACTTACATTTACCATGTGCAGCAAGGACAAGCCACAGAGGCAGCAGGACTGTGAAGCCTGATGCTGAACTTTCCTCAAACCCTGGCTTTTATCAGGCCATCTTGGGGCCTCCTTAACAAAGAACCGTTATACTCTTGGCTCACATTTTGCAGAAATAAGACCTTAGTCTAACCCTTTTGTCCTGCTCCTTATCTCGCCCTTTTCTGCCTGCTTTGCAAGATGGCACTCATGTATTCTGGGCAGAGGAGAGACTGGAAAGGATGTCACCTCTCTAAGAAGATATATAAGCAAATGAATACAGAAGTGCATATGTATATATGCATGTGTAGGAATATCCAGAGTATCACAACTGACTGCTATATAAGTAGTGGCTCGCTACACCGGACTGAAGAGCCGAGGGCAGCCCTGTGCTGCTTGGTGGATCTTTCCTGCCATTCCAGAACCACTTGTCTAGGTCTATGACATTTTAATACCGCATCTCATCAGAGTATGTATGCATACTCATTACTTACACACAACAAATTCAAAGAAACTGAAACCAATTATGACAATAAATGTTGGATTAATCTTATTCGGGCAATTTATTTAATTTCAATATAAACTACCAGATAATATTATTTTACTTTCTCCCCTCCCAATAAATTGTATTTCTATGCACGCAAAAAAGAGTGAGCATAGCCATATACCATGTCCCACAACTGGGCTGCAACACTCTTTCAGTGCCTGCCAAAGGGGTTATTCCATGCACACCGTTCAATTAAATCCCTGTATCTTTGGAATTTAAGTTAAAGTTTTACAAAGGCCATAAGACAAGCAGCATGCGATTTAAGTGTATTTTACATATTTATATTCAAATATACCAAATTTAAATATATGTACATTTCCATATCTGTCCCTATCAGAGCCTCAGGAATCTTCAGCTAAACTATTTTAGTCAAGATGACTTTCAGGAATTTAATGTAAAACAGGCACCGAGCAAACTCAGTCACTGGGCATGCCACATATATATTTTTTTGGACCATAAAAAGTGCAAAAGTTCACCCACTGTGTTAGTTTTATCCCACTCCTGATTAATGTTGAACATTTTAACAATTATGTTCTCTGCTGCAGTTAGAAATATACACACGCATGCTTTGTATTTTTTCAGAGGTGCTCTAGCATAGAGCTCGTCTTGTTTTCCGCCAACATAGATGCTATAAAATCATGCTTGATTCAGTTTACTTCTTTCCTCCCCTCCCTTCTTCCCTTTTGCTCAGCCTTATCCTCCTCCATGTTCTTGGGTGGGCAGATTCATGGGGAGACTTGGTTTTTAGTATAGCCACCACCAGGCAGTTTGCTACTCTCCTGAAGCACATCTGGGCTTTATATCAGGCCTTTAATTAATCCTCAGTGAAAGCCAAGCTATGACATTTTGACTGGGCAGGCTCCAGTTTTGGACAGGTCTTGATTTATTGCGACTGAGTCTCAACCTACTTTGATTTATTTCAGCTTTGGGGAGGAGGGCAAGCACTGAACAGAAAAAGCACTGTTGGATGCAGAACATGTGATGAACGTAAAGGACCTCCAGAGTACTGTGGCCCAAATGACAAACAGCTCAGACAATTTGCAATAAAAATAAAATAAAAAAAGCCTAAGCGATGAAAAGATTTTCGTGAAAGAAATCACTTAAAGCAACAACAGCCATCACTACCAAAAAAGCAACAACAAATAATAAAAGGCCTAGTGAACTAGGATCAAACTATTTGGCAGAAAGTGCCAACAAAGGAAGCCCGTGCCTTATCTCTAAGTAAACAATAAATCCCTGGTCGCTCATTAGTGTTAATCGTGCCTCTCATCTACATTCAGCTAAATACAGAGAGGCAGGACCAATGCTTTCCTGATGAGTCGCTTTCAACAAAAAGGATGTTCTGCTATTGTCTGCCAACCCGCCCAGGGTGGATGTCCTTTTGCAGGTCTCCCTCTCTAACCCTACTGCGCATGGTATGCAACGTGTCAAGTCCTCTAGACAGCAAGAGAAAAGGCAACCAGAGCCAAACTCTTCATCTAAATAAAGCAACAAACATCACAATAATAGGAGCCACTGAGTAACAAATCCAGTCTGCTTAAGGTAGAAAGCTTTATTGTTTCTATGGGCAGGCTTACTCGCCTACTTAGGCCCTTTTCTTGTTCTGTTTTAATTCAAATTCTGTTGGACAAGTGACTCAGCAAGTTTATTCTGAATACTGCAGTAGCTGCTTCCAGTTAATTCCTATCATGTGTATGTGCAAAGAAACTCACTATCTTGAAAATTCTAACAAAACCAAATAATTTTACTGTTTTTGTTAAAAATTCAGATGCTCTGATTTCTCCCTCCCTTATACTTCCTTTTCAGCAACTGAAATTCTGTTTTTGTTGTTGGCTTTTTCGCCCTCTAACTATGGGAACTAGAGGATTTATGGCTCTATCAAAAGAGAAGAGAGTGAAGTTCCAGCAACTGAAAAGCAAAAAATTTTTATTCTAAATGAACTGGCACTTGTTATTTGTTGCTGCCTGTCAGGCTCTGGTGCCTAGTGAACTTCCAGCAGAAAGGATGTTTTTGTTAAAGACTTGGCACCCACTGCTATTAAAATATCAGTAACACCTCAGATGCTACCTCAACAGTCCCTGCACAAACTCTTGGGAGGACAAATCTTTGCACTCCTGTTGTCCCCTTAACACCGAGCAGAAGGATAACCTTTCATACCTTCGGGTATGAAAACATTACATGGGCTGTCTTTAAAAACATTTAAACTGAATGATTGAAGACATTAGTAAAAAGACATCTATGTGTTAGCTTTTAAGCTTGAGGGTGAAATCTGGAAGAGAGATCTACTGTAGCTGGTTGATCAGATGCCCATGGAAGTGAAGGTCATGGTCCAGCTGTGCATTTTGCCACCAAGCAGGTAAGCAGTAGGATCGAAATCACCATCTGGCTTAAGATGACTTGGGTCTTCTCCTAACTGAGAAGCAATTACATGCGTGTTCTTAGTCTAATCCACGTTGTATTGACTAGATTTATCATCTATTAAAAAAGTTGCATTTATTTTAGCAGTGGTAGGCTGGTAGGCTACACAGGGTACCTGTGTTTATTGTCTTGTCCCCTAACTGGGTGGGCAGGCTGAGCTGGTTCTCTGTGCACAATGCAAAATTACGAATTCTGAAAAAATACAGAATATTCATATCCCAGTAAATGGGCTCCTACAAAGCCAGTCCCTTTTAGTTTCAGGAGTAGAAGTCAAATTAGCATTATGAACAATTTTCAAGTCAAAGTGTTTTCCTGCACACATCCTTCCCTCACTGCTCTTCACTCCCATAAGAAAACAAACCATCAAAATCTAATGCAAATACTTGCTATTTTCTATGTGTGTTTTTGTTTTGTGCCCCACTCAGGCTGGAGAATTTCAGGCTCCTTTCACAGGGAGAATCAAGAGCAGTGGCAGCTGGCGGTTCGCTCTGGCTCAAGAGCAGGTGATGAGAACACAGCATTCCCTTATCAACTCGGGTCTTAGTCCTCCTGTGTTGCCCCCATGCCCCCCCATATGAGGAGGCAGCATACCACCATTGGCTCTGCTCCTCCTGAGTATAAATTTGCTTTTCTCTGACAGACGGTGCTCCTTCTAGCTGCTGCAGAGCTAGTTCTGGGTGGGATTCCAGATGCTAGCTTTCACCCTGAGCCTGAACACCACTGTTTTACCCTTCTTTACAGGCAGTTTTATTTTCTAGCTTTTATCTGCCTTCATGAAATATAAAAGTTTGTGTGATTTTTCCTTCCAAGAAAATGTAATAATACTGTAAGCTCCAGTAGTACTTTCTAACACCAAACACAGACAGAATTTGCAGTGACAAGTCAGTAGGCTATTTCAGTGGAAGAAACTTTATATGAACCAGCATCCCAGTGAAACCCCATATCTAGGCAAAAAGGATCACTTTAAGATACTACTAATAAAACTATCAGCTTATTTAGGAGTCAACTGTTTTAAAAGCAAGTCCAGAACATAAACAACTATTCAAGACATCGTTAAGATAGTGTTTTCAGTATTTGGAATTTTTTCCCTGACTTGAAGTTTTTATGACACATTGTATTTAAATGATGAGACTGGTACAAATTAGTGCAACTACATGCTTGCCATCAACATGCAATTTCACTGCACAACTTGTTTAGAAACCTTATATAAATAAATTAAACCGAGGGAGCAGGGCTTTTTTTCTTTACCACATAGTGTATTTTAAAGGTAAATGTCAAGTGTACATGATTCTGCTATTATTTAACACTATTTTCTGTAATCACTTCAAAATGAATGTGGTAACAATGATGATTAATTTACTTTCTTTTTGGGTGGACTTTTTACTCAAGCTTGTTATTCTGTAAACTACACTTCTACACAAGTGCCTGTTGTTTTTACACTGCCCTTCTTTAGATCTGACCTTATGAAAATCAGCAACACAAACACCTTCTTTGAGGAAAGTCTAATTTACTTAATTACAAGGAGTGGGCAGTTGTGCACCAATTTCATCATTCTGTTGCACTTGAGGCTGAAAACTGGCACAGAGTAGGGCAGGTGAAAACTCTTTACTATGCTTCCTGTTTATATTGGTAATGTGTTAAATGGAATTTTAATGTCTCCTGAGGTCATTTTTAGAGCCAAATTTGTGGCTGTCCCTATCTCAGGTGTACTGAGTAACTCTGTGAGGGCACAGATTCTCTTTCTCTTCTGCCAGCCTCTGCCTCCCCATGCATAAATGTAAGATGCAATGGATGAAGTCAAGTTCCACTGAAGTCAATAATCATATTATTAGAAAAAGATTTCACTCCAAACCAGTTCCTGCAGTTGGTTTGCGGCATGCCCGGTCCTCAGGCTTGCCAGGAGAGCAGGGAGGGAATACACAGCCCTCCAGTCCTCTTGGGGCTTGAGCACTTCATGCGTGTGCTCTCAGCCTTTATTGCTATAAGGATCAAATAGAGTATTTAAAAAAATGTTTTCTTAGCATCCATACTTGTAACACTCCATTAAAATGCTGTGCATTATATGAAGTGTTACATTAAGTGTGCTCAGGCCATAAGAACTTGCACAAACCTCCAACCAACACAAGTTCTAAATCGTTATTCACCTGCTCTCAAATTGCTTTAAAAAGAAAAGATTCTCCTAGAGATGAGGCACTAGACAGTACAGCTAGCCTGGAAAAGCTCCTCAGAAGGCAAGCTCCTTTGTGCTCCACCTTGGCATCGCTGGAAAGCAGAGCACGGCCGGGTACTGCTCCACAGCAGGCTCTTCCTGGCAATCCAGGATCATTTCTGCTACCAGTACTACCGACTCAGAAAGCCACGTTCCAGTGGTACATGCCACAGTTATGGCACTGGAGTCACCAGAACTAGTTTATGAGGCATTAAGGGCTGAAATAAGACATCAAACAAACATATACGCACACAAACAGGAGCAGTGGTGATGCCCTGGCTGCACTGAATATGCCCTGAATACGGCACTTAAAGCGCAACCTTCTCTCAGCACGGGGGTTCGAGGGCACGGCTGCCAACAACCAGGAGATTATGGTGGTAAGAGGCACAGTGCCCAGCAGCAGCTGTGTGCCTTTTGGGCTTTCCCTTGTCAGGAGACAGACCTGTTGTGTCTTGATACATATCTGTCATGTAGCCTACAGACCATCGTATCTCACATCTCCTGACACTTTTCCAAAAACCCCAGGTTTGCTTGTAATCTGGAAGATGAATAGTTTTAAACTGGTATTACTTTTAATATATATCTACCTTGGATATCAGTAATAACACTGGCAATAAAATGAAAAGGGTACACTTAAAATATTTTTCCCTTGTCAATTATTTCCCCTTTAAAATTACTATGATATATAATATGATATATTAAAAAACTGATGCTTGCTGAATTTAAAACTCCTCAGAGGAAGAGAGAAATTCCCATCAGATATGGAAAAGTATGATTTGTCTGGAAATAAATGCAGCGTAATAAATTAATGGTGAGGGGGAAAATATGCCTTTATTGCATAAGGAAAAAATACTGCATTGGCAACACAAAGCATTAATTTTTCTTTTAAAATAAGACATAGTGAAGCAAGACTGTATCATTTGTACCAACTTTTCATTATGTGAAAAGCAACATATGTGCCTGGTATTTTAGCATTAGGGTTGCCTTGATAAAGAATTACAGCATAGAGCAACATCTCACTTGTTAGAGGTTAAGGAACAACTGGGAGTTAATAATCTACTAATGTAATTTACCACTCCTTAAAGAAATCTTTGATGTGTACTTGGAGAAAAGAAAACCTCTCTTGATATTAAAAAAAAATTAAAAATTTCAAACCCATTTGCAGATCAAGAAATAACAGCAAACAACTTGCACTAGAAATATCAGCTTCTAAAAAGTACAAAGCTTGTTATTAAGAGTAAAGTTAGAGAGTAAACATATTTTCATGACAGTGCCTGTTCTTTTAATAGAAGAATAACATGAATGTAAGTAACACGGTGCAATGAGAAGTTGGCTCAACACTCCCAACACTCCTATGGACCCAGCAGTTCAGGGAACGGCTCACAGCAGGGGCTCCTAGCAGGAGATGGTGGCTCTTTGAGGTTTCAAATGGTAGAGTTTGCCCTGCTTATCTCATGCTATTGAAACAAGAGAGTCTAGGCTAGGCAAAACATGCCTGGACTGCATTCAGCTCTACAAAAAATCCCTAATAATTTGTCCTTGCAGACAGGCAAAATTTGATATGAATAGTTAGGGATCCCCTGATTTTGCTTCCTCAAAACCATTGCCAGACATCCTTTAATCACACTGCACGACAGCAAATGCAGGAAGCAGATGCATGGGCCCACTCACTTAGGAAACACCACCAAAATCCTGATTTCACTAGAAGCAATGGAACGGCCACCAAGTTGTCTGGCACCAGCAGGGCCTGGGAGAAGGAGAGCTGCTGGGCTCCCCCGCACCAGTCAGCCTCAATGTCCACAGAGGAGGAAGCACTGGGAGGGTTTGAGGGAACTACCAGCTGTTTTGCACAGCCCTCACGTAAGCTGCAGGCACAGGATGATGTCAGAGATCCACAGTTTACTTCATTCTTCTCTTCCACAGCTGCAGGCAAATCCATCCCAACCCCACTGCTGACCTGACTGGGGACAGGGAAAAAGAGAACGCCAATATCGCTCACCTACCTTGCAAATGTAACGCTTCTCATGCTCCTGAGGAAACAAACAATTGCTCTGGTTGCAGAAATCACACAGTTTTGGAGAGGAAGGGAGAGAGGAGTCAAGCACATGACAGCAATAAGCTTTCTTCACATACTTAACCTGGTAACCAAGTCAACCATCCCCAGGGGAAGCTTAATGCCGGCCAAACAAGGCCAACTGGAAAGTTCAGCTGCTCTATCTTTGGACCATTAATGTTGGTTGTTAGGTCAAGGCTTCATCCAAAAACACCTACAGCTAAAATTCAAGTATTTCTGCTAAAACTAAAAGTGGCATATTAAGTGCACCCTGTGGGTTTGGGGAATGTTTCCCACTCAAACAAACAAAAAATTCGTATTTTTTTTCCATACCCAGATCAGGCAAGAACAGTCACTCTGCTGATAACCAGTCTTCTTAATAATACACAGAATATTAACAGCTAGAGTACAATAAAACTGAGCCCTGACATTTTAATTTATCCTCTGAAATATTTCTTCTTTCACTGGAATGACCTGAAATTGTTGGAGGGCTAAAACCTTTGGTTCTGGGAATGCACTGTCCATGATGTTTTACTGGCTTCATTTCAAATGAAAACAATTACTGTATAGTGAAGATGTTACCACACAGACATAACAACACCATTAACTATTTTGGACTTCCAGTGTAAATTGAACCATTATGGGTTTTTAAAAATGTCCTCATTAAATTTTAATGATCTGTTTTAAGAGATTTTTTTCCCCTTATTAAAATTAAAACCAACTATGCTATACAGCTTTCTCAGAATGTGGTGCATTACTCTAGGATTCAAATAAATCTATAAATCATAGATTAGTTAATAAAGAGAAACTATCTGGGTTATTACAGGTGGGGCTGGTAGCAGTACCTGTTATTAATGTTGCCTAACATTTACCAATAAAAGATGCTGCTTCCCGTTCTTTAAATTGTTGCCAAATACCATCTGACTAAATAAAAAATTTCTGAGTTCAAAGGTAGACACACTGATTTGGGTTTTGCTGGTTTGTTTTTTTTTTTCTTCCCCACCTCCCTGCCATGATAGGAAAAAGAGCAAAGAAAGCAAAGAAAAATGTCAATTGAAGTGATTCAGCTGATCAGAGAAAGTGTTTCATTTGTATTAACTCCCCCATAAAACTCAACAATTTTTTTCCATGAACTCAGGGTTTTCTTGTTGTACAGCAAGTATTTGAAATTATGCATGCAGAGGGTTAGAGAATGTTTATGAGAACATTTCCATCAAATTTGCCCCAAACTTGCCCAATTCATAAACTTTGAGTGGACTAAAATGGGAAAAAAAAAAAATTAAAAAAATCATGGTTTACATACACTGAAGAGAGACTTGTGAAACCTTTGCTGTTAAATTTTGTGAAGATTCACTTTACGGTGAACACACTCCATCCCATGACAGGGCAGTTGTTTCCCTCCAGGAGCAGCTGCAGCCTTAAGTAGGCTCTCTGGTGTCCTCGCTTCCTGGGTCCAGCGACCCCATCTCCCTTGCGAGATTCATCTCTTTCCCATAGTCTCATCTACCACCACCCCAAGTTAAAACCACCGCGAGACTGACTGGAAGGTGGATGAGACCTTTTTTTAAAAAGTCTGGTTTGTTTTCACCCTGGTGTTGCATTGCCACCTGCTAATGAGTAAACGTTGTCCTGCAGCATGCACTGTCGTCGTACTGCAATGAGGGTAGATGTACTGCATTGTATAGTCTCTCTGCTGGCATCCATGTGTTTTCTGCTGATCCTAGCACAAGTATAAGTAAAGCTCCTAAACACGGACCCTGTCATAATTTTACTTGGCTTTCCACATGTTGCCAGGCAGAGCAGAAAATGAAAATCCCAGGGACACAGCATGCATTTAAAGTTACTTCTGAAAAGTGCCTTAATTTGGTATTCTACAAGAAGAACATACTGCAAAAGCAATTTTTTTCAGGAGGACTCCTGTAGTTGTGTTATTTGAAGAGATACTGCATTCAAGCTACAATGGCCTCAAAAATATGACAACAATATATAATTTATCAATCTGGAAACCTTATACTTGAAAGAAGCCTTAGTCTAACCTTTCCATCACTCCAGTTGAATTGTAAGACCACCGCTGTAACAAGACCACTTAGAAACCACCAGGGTGGCCTTGACAATAATACACATATCATTGTTGAGGCACAGGAAACTAAACCAGATGGTTTTGCTGAGGAAAGCACTTTTTTGGCTTTGTAAAGCCTAAAAACACTAATAGGTCAAACACAGAAGTGGTGAAAAAGAAAGCTAAAGGAAAATTTATGTAAATAAGAAAGAAACCATTTTTACAATTATATTTCCCTCACATAAAAAACGGCTACAAGAAAATAAAAAGGGGGAAATGGTGCTGTAGTTCTGAAATAGATCAGAATAGTTTTCTGAAAGGAAAAGATCTAACAGTAACACTTACAGTAGGCACTGCTGCTGGAAATCAATACCATATGATGTGCATTAGACAGAACACCTACATATTGTAATTAAAACCCTTTTCTTTCTTCATTTTTATGTTTTAAATATGGAGAACATTCATGTCTATTGTAACCATATTCTTTCTTGTTCAATCTCTTATTCGCAGTCAGACCAAACTTAGAGAAAAACACATGCACGCACCTCTTAAAATACGTGAAATTGAAAATAATTTCCACAAAATCACCCACATACAAACAGATACATATATACATTCACACACACACACAGGTGGAGGGTGTGTGCATGTGTTTAAAGCATGTTTGAATTTTCCCACTTATGTTGCAGTTTAGAATCACATTATTTACAAACTTCAACATTTCAGGAAGTTTATAACCAAAACCCATGAAGAACTTGGTTTTGTTTTTCAACATCTATGTGAGTGAAATTAAGATGATAGTGCGTTACTCTGCTGGGAATTGCAACTATTTCTAATAGTCAAGAAGTCTAACCTAAGCTACACACACTGAAAGAAACGTATTATAAGCTCTTGTATTGTTCAGTCTTATTTACAAAAATGTAAGCTTTTATTTGGCATTAAAAAGAAAAACTTTTACTATCACAGTTCTTCTAAAACAAGGGAAGGTTTGACCTTATTTTCAAAATCTGAAAGAAGATGTTTGAGAATCATATATACATTTTGCTGCTATAAACTCATGAACTCATGCTCTAACTGAAAGAAGCATCATTATTTAAATATCAACATTTTCTCTGCTTGCATGGGACAATGGAGAAGAAATTGTTCTGAGGAGAGCTTCCCTACATGCTTATCGTTTGTAAGAGTTTATTTTGGTCTTGCGCAGAAACAGCCTTGGAGAAAATGTTCCAAGTCTCCAGTTCAACTCCAAGGTTCTTAACTAAAACCAGAGAGTTAAAAGAGTGGTTTCTGAAGCCAAAACTGAAGTGGGATGGATCCCAGGAACCTTACTGAGCTGAGGGAGCCTGATGGAGCCTTCCTGGACAGCAACAGAGAGAAATCACAATGGGGTCTCACGGGATCCTATTTTTATTCTGCATGAAAGATATGATGGGGACATGTCTGGTTTATGCCAGTGACACCATCTACCACCTCATGTCAAGACGTGAACTCTTTTGTAGGGTTGGAACACTTCAGTTGAGGGGCAACGTGTGCAAATAATTTACTAAAACAATGGCATCATGAATTTAATCTGGCAATCCACTTATCTGTCTTATCCCTATAGACTTAACCAGAGGGAAGACAATCTTTACTTCTTCTTGGACCTGCTGATCCAGAACTCTTGTTGTGTCATGAAGAAGTGGCTCTGTTACAAATGCCAGTGCCTGTAGCTCAGTGCTGGGTCAAATTCACAAAGCGATTTGGCATCTTTTGTTTGAACCCCGTTATCAGTGCTGTGGCCACTTACATCAGCTGTATGGTACGGTATCCTGAGAACTGGATCAGTATTTAGATGAATAATTGAACATACTACCATGGTCAAATGTGACTTCCTTTATCATGGACACATCACACCTCCATGTGTCCAAAGCATTCACATGAGGAAATCAAAGACTATTCTGCCATTGGTAAGTGTGTACTTCCTTTCATAATGTGTTGCTTTCTCAAAAAGCATTTCAGCATAAAATGCTTCTACATCTTATAAAAAGGACAACAGATTTTTAAACTTTTAGAAAGAAACTAAGGTAGGATAGTCATTGTCTCTGATACACATGCTTCTAGAAAAGATACTGCTTCGGTAAATACCTGTCAAGAGTTTTATGAACGTTCAGTAGTTGTTCCAGACAATGGAGCATAGCCTATCAAACTTTTCTACTAAAGATTCATACAAGTCCTGCTGCTCTCACAATTGCTTCATCTAGATGGCAGCAATAAGATAATCAGTTTGGTTGATCATCACATCAATCAAAGCAGATTGGATATTATTTTAAGATCAATTTGGCTTAATAAAGCCAGTAATTTCCCCAGCTCAGACAAGGTGATGAAAAGAAGAAGTTCTCATTTGGAAATACATAAAGTACTCTTAAATACCTGGGTGGCTCAAAAATCTTTACCTTCATACTCAAAGAAGTCCAGCATTGAGGGTTTAAAATTATTTCTTAACTTTTGTTAGAAGTAATTAACTTTGAGCATAAAAACTAAGCAGCAAAGAAGAAAAAAACATTTTTTCACTTCAGTCCATTACAAAAGGGTAATAATCTCATTTAAAAGCATGTCTTTAAGTTCATGAGCCAATCTTATAACTATATGAGGTATTGATACTTACACAGACAGATATAATTGGCTTTCCTTTTATAACCAACACTTTTCAACAAAGCAAGACTCTCAAAAGCAAGTATTCTGCTGGGCTTACGAAAGAATGTGTGAGAAAAAACTTTGTCTTATCAGACTGAGGTAAAACATATCTCAAAAAGATGATACATCCCTAATAGCCCAAGAAAACAACAAACCAGAACTAGAAATGCCTTGGCCAACAGTCTTGTTGGCTGAATCCTTTTCTTATGCACAAAAGTAAAATTTTAAAAACTCTTGCCAGACAGAATTATTTATATTTAAACATACACGGAAACATACAAGAAGGGATTTCCCACAACAGAAATGGTAGCAGCTTTCTCCAAGGGTCAATCTCTACCTATTAGAGTAGTGAACAGAAGAATCATGAATGAAAGATCAGGTGATGCTGACTGAAGATTTAAACACAGAAGACATCACTGTAGATTGTATTTTACTACCTCAATTTCAACATGCGCAAAATGGGTTAATGCATAAAAATGACTATACATTTTCTTGTGCATTTCAATCACAAAAAGTATGAATCAGTACCAGTATCAAGTAAAAAAAATAAAAATAGAAAGATGGAAAGCCTCTCTTTAAACAGTTCCTTAATGTGATTGGTTGGACTGTACAATAGCTTACCATATTACTTCTTTATAAACTGCTCTCTTTTGCTTTAGTGCTTTTACATTACATTTTCAATCTAAAATAATGGAAGCTGATTGCCATACATTTAGAATATCAAATGGTCACTGATTTCACCATGAATTTAGGCACGTGCTTAATATTAAACATTTAACTAGAGCTATAATTAATTGAATTGGAGCCAATTAAGACCCAATTATGAGTCCTCTGTAATTATTACTTGAAATACTGCTGGATTTCTATTAAAAGCAAAAGAAAATATTTCTAGAGCTGTATGAATACTTAAAGACTATTAAAACTGTGATCTTTGACTTGCTTTTTTTTTGTTTTTTGCTTTTGTAAGATATATATTGATAGGCTCTTCCATAGAATTCATCAGTGCAGTATTTACACTCTGCATAGCACTGAGGTGTTAGCAATGCAACTGCAGAAGGCCACCTGAACATCAGCAGGTAATAGAGAAGAAACTGAAGGAAAGGAAGAAAAAGCCTCAGCTGTCAAACCTTAATAAAAACTTGCTTTTTTCCCAGAGCCACTTTCTAACATGACTATGTTCTATTTTTTGGCTTTCCTTTTACATCTTTACAAATAAATGTGTCTACTGCCTCCCCAAGAACAACACTTCAAGGTTTCATTTGCAGGTTACCTTAACAACTTAATTTACCATATTTAGTATATAGGAAATTAAAAAAACAACCCACTAATGATGGATTGATAGGTATCTTTTAATGGTCCAAGTTAAATATTTCTGAGAATCTATATTTATTTGAAGTAAGACTCTTGAGTGAGTGTCTGAGGAAATTTGTATGATGCCTTGTGTTTTATAAATGGCACAGAAATGAGTCAGACTGTTAAAGCTTGCTATTGTACTAAAATTTGAAAATACCTAGCAAATGGTTTACTAGAACTTTCTGCAACAAACAAAAGGTAAAAATTACCCTCACAAAATAAAATAGCACACGGAAGACTCATATATCAATAGCGCTGATATATTGTTTTTCCTCTTCCAACTAGGTTGCATTGATCATTGTCTCTAATACTATCCCCTGAGACTTGTGCTGGATCACACTAGAGTGCAAATGGAGAAAGGGGGACTAAGAGGCAGCAGCAATTTCTGCAAAATCTTAAGAGTTACTAATATAATTGAAGGATAAAACTAACAATTCTCCACCTTCCCCCCTCCAAATTTTTGCTGCCTACTTATTTATATTTTGTTCTCTTCAAACAGTGAGTGGAAACCTTTCTTAGATTTCCCGATTTTCATTCTTCAGCACATGCTACTGTACCTGATCTTCAGTTCCTGCACGTGGCAGTTCAAGTCCCAGCTCAAAAACCTAATCAAACACATATTCCAACTATTCTCCCCTGAACGAACCTATGTTTAAACATCAAACTTCTGAGTGA
Organism: Tringa tobata; assembly: GCA_033628505.1. Classification (NCBI taxonomy): domain Eukaryota; kingdom Metazoa; phylum Chordata; class Aves; order Charadriiformes; family Scolopacidae; genus Tringa; species Tringa tobata. The sequence goes on along the minus strand of JAHREE010000131.1, from coordinate 2,035,722 downwards.
TCTGCTACTAAGGCTGACCTCAATCCACAGGTAACGCTGAACACACTGGCAGCCCATCCCTTGGTGGGCACCTTCGTGCTTCCGTGCAGGCAAGCACTTCCATGCCTTGCTGCATACAGAAGCATTTGCCCAAAATCCCAGTGGCAATTGAATGAACACATGTGATCAAAGCTCAAGAGTCCTGGGTTCTGCTTGCGCTTTGTAACCACCAGACGTTCTTCACTCCAATACATACAGGATACAATCTCTCCATGAAGTGAATGGGAGTTTGGTCATCAACTTTCATGAGATCAGGAATTGACCCATAATGTTTTATAAATCAACGAAAGGGAATGTATTTATGGTTTTATTATTATCCCTAATAAGGAAATAAGGAGAAAGAAAACACAGTACATGGTCTAGTCTATACGCACATGTGTTACTTGTATTAATATCAATGGGATTTAAAACTACATATGGAGAGGATAAGATATATCCCTATGTGTTCAGCCATATGCTTAAGGAAGCTCCCCAAATGCTTGTAAATACAATCATGCTTTCTAACATACTATGTATTTATTTGAACAACGTTAAATCTCTAAGCCCTACTTTCCAGTCCATTAAAGCCTCAAATAATTGTTTATTTCCAGTTTAAAGTTACTCTCTTTTTTAGCCATTAGAAGGCTGCCTGTAACCACATTTCCACGATATTCAGGGAATTAGAGAATTGATAATAACTCTCCCATTATCCAAAGGGATACCTCTCCGGGAAGAGAAGTACTCAAGATGTACTATATTTTAGTGAGGAATTCTTTCCAGAAGATTTGGGACAGGCCCAAAACGTGTAGCTGAAAGGTCTGGAATGCTACTTACACAACAAACATGTGTTCGTGCTGTAGACCTTGGACAACTACATTCCTTCTGGAGGCCAAAGGCCTTGAAAGCTAGTCATTCTTCTGGATAGACTTGTTCTCATTTCCTTTTTGTTTCTAAAGGTTTGAACACAGGACAAGGGTCTGACCCACTAGACACAAGAGGGTTATTTTGGATTTCCCTTGTGGAAGAAGACATCAGAGTTCATCCCACAATTTACGATCTGGTGCAAGTTGCCTTGGAATGAGATAGCCAAAGTATTTATGGAATATCCAGTGCCTGCTAGCAAATTATGCTCATTATGTTCATGCAACTGATCATTTCCTTTGGCTTATCTTTTACTTCCTTTCAGTTAAGAGCCGGTAACTGACTTCATGAATGCTCTTGACTACAATTTTATCCACTAAAAGATGATTGGAATGGTTTACAGATTAACTGCTTCAACTAATGTAGTCACAAATATAAAACAATAGTCATGGAGGCATACTCCTGGCATTTGTAGTGCCCTTACCACCTTACATACAAATGCAGCACAGAAGTAAAAGCCAACCTTATTTATAGCTGGCTGCCAGAAATCACCTTCTTTGCTTACTTGATATAACCCTTTCGATGCCAAGGGGATATGGCTGTTTACTTATTAAATATCAACCAGAAGGAAAGTTTATATTGTGGTATTATGATTTTGTTTTCTTGCCATTTCTTTTTGACTGTAAACAAGAATAGAGAGCTCAGCTTTTATTTTACCTTTTAAATCTCAATTTACAATAAAAGCCCCAAATCAGACTTTTTCCTACTTACTTTGTAATACAGAAAAACAAAACAAACAGTCATCATCTTTTTAAACTACATCAATGAATGGTGGAGCCAAATCCGGTTTCCCAGCAAGGAATTATTAAAAGACAGAAATAGTCCAATGACCACAGGAAATCTTTAAGCACCAAAATGGGGACAAAAGTCCCCTGGGGAAAAGACAATATTTCCTACATGGTCATTCATGTCTCCTTGTAATACAATACAGGGGTATTGTTTGTTTATCAGCTTAAGTAGATGCACGGAATAAAATTAGAAACAAATCCCGACTACGAAAACATTTCGAACACTAGATGCAGACACATGCGTTGCAATACCTGCCATCACAATGATGTTGTGATGCTTCTTACTAATGTATAACCAGCTAGACCTTTGATCATTAATATATACATCATTCTTGCCTCATTATAGCAAAGGCCACCAACCTCCAGCAGGATCTTTGACTTCAGGTCATACTGCATCTTGCTGCAATCTTAATATTGCTCATAAAATTTGTCAAAACAATAAGAGAAATACTCTAAAATAGATCCACTTTATAGTCAGCCCCCTCTCCCAAGGAATTCAGTCAAGGAATGTAAACCCAAAGATTTATTTTTCTATTCAGGTCATGCCTGGGGTAGACTGCTGTGTTACTAAATTCCCGAGTCTGAAATCAAGAGCAAGACAAAGTTAAGAGGCCTCAATAGGCAAAACCAGCTTGAGATAACCCTCTATGGACCATGACCTGAAGTTACAGCAATAAAAGCATTATCCCAATCACAAAGATGATTCAGAACAAGGCACATGGCCCACAGCTTACCTCAACGTAGTCCCTGGCATGGCCCCAGTCTCTCTTAGCATCCAGATTGCCCAGGCTGAAACAATCCAGCTGTCCCAGGTGAATCTTTGCTACAGATCGGCTAATTTTTCGAGTAACAAAGTTAGCCCCTGGAATAGAAATAAAAGGTAGTATTCAGCATAGTCACAGTGGCAGATAACTGGCCACAAGAAACACCTTGTGTAGTTCAGCACTTGGTACTTTCAGTCTTCATTCACTCCCCTCACACCACCTAGACTCATGCCTTCTTTTATCGTTTGACTAGGCTAAGAAGCTTCCACTGCAAGTGTCACATTAGCTGCACTTTCACAGCAAACATCTTTCTTTGTGGGACTTCTTAAGCATTCCTAATTTGCTGCCTCAGTATTCAGTCCAGGCATAAAGCCAAAGAAAATCATTCGGAATGTCAGTTCTTAAACACAAAATGCAAAAGGTTACATAAAGAAGACAGACATCTTAGACCACCCTCAAGTATTTTGTTGCCTTTTCTTTTTTCTTTTTTAATTTTTTTTTTAAGGAATGCATACATCTAAATAAATTAATTAAAAAAAAAAAAGAAAAGAAAAAAGAGAGTCTATCCAAATACTACATATTCTCCAAAGGACTGTAATGGTTAAATGCATTTTACTTCTCTAGCTATTTGGGATTCTTTGTCCCCCAGGTTCAGTGAGATTATGAAACTGTGATTTCAACTTTACCAGTTGAAGGCTGTATTTTATTTTATCATATTTATGTATTTTGTTCACAGTATTGCTTTGGAAAATTTGTGTACCATGTTTTGCTCCCTGTGGAGTTGCTTTAAATAATATTTGTTTCTAGTTATTTTCATATCTTGATTTTTAGATTATGACGGCTGTGTTTCTAAAACATAGTCGTGTCCTCAAAAGCAGAGGGATTTGAATTTAGCCCATGAATTCAGGCTGAACAAGCCCAATGGGTATTTGCACACTAATGGGCCACAAAAATTAAAATTACATGCCTTTTTAATAGCTAAAAAAAATGATTGAGTGGTGACAGATGATACTTCATCTCAAGGGAAAGCAGGAAAGTTAGAGAAAATGACTGCACTTGTAAAATGCTCTTAGCAAATTTCAAAAGTCCTAAGTAGTGCACCTTCTACATTCAATGCATATATGTAGGTTTTTTCATTATGGAACTCTGCTCTTGAGATAAGCATGTGAGTATTTTCTGTTTCCTATCAAACAAAACCTAGGCTGCTGCAAAATTATTAAATAATATGAAGTGTTTTTTTCAGACTACTAATTTTTCCTGTAAAGAGAACTACAGCATCTTTTTGTGTCATTTGACTCTGCCAAAGGTTAAAAAAAAAAAAAGTGTGCACCTATAAGAACCATGTAGAATGAATCAATTAAATAATTCAAACTTTACCACAGGATTAAGATAGAATTTTAAGTCAACTGCTGAACGAATTAGAATTAGTTATTAGTAATTTATAATATATCATCAGTTTGCATTTTTTTTAAAGGACTAAAATCATATAATTTCCATATTCCCTGTAAAGCTGTTCATATAAAAAGGAAGCTTGCAAAATACTGATTTACAAAATTTCAGAAATAAAATATACTGAGGAGTCTTTTTTATAGCAATGTTCCTCAAAAATTGGACAAATGAGTCAACTGCAGGATGAAAGCCCAAGGCTTTCTTCCAGACTGCACCCTGCATACTCAAGAGGAGAAACAGGATTATCCCAAAGATAAACCAGTGCAAACCACGGGACTGACACTCTGATTCTGCTATTGCAATTTCTGAAAGCAAAATACTGTGGTTCCCCTGTTCCTGGCCAGACCGGCTTGCAGTGAGAGTAGAGTTCTGACTTCACAGAACCAGTGACAGAGAGTCTTTGGCTTAGGAAGACTGGCACTTCTCCAAAGATTGTTTCCATTTTTCACTTTATCAAAGTACTTTGAGATCTTTACACAGATTATTACTAATTAATTAAAAATAGATTCAAACTATTACACAAACATTACGATTAGCTTTGAAACTTCCTAACCTTCTGCACTGAAATAGTTTCAGTTAGCATTATTATTCAGTAAATAGCAGTTGAAGGAGAAGCTTTTTTCTAAGATAAAATATACAGCTTTATGCTTCAGGCTGCAACTGAGTAATAAGCAAAACTGCTCGCTTTCAACGCTACATTCCTATTTGCAGTAAAAGCAGTGAGAGTTCTAGTCATCGTCTTCATTAAAGCAAGTTTTACTGTCAACCTACACGACTAACGATCGTCGGCTTCCATTTTGGAGCAACCACTTCCTCAGCATAAAAAAGAAAAACATTTTAGGTTGTGTGTGTGTGTGAGAGAGAACTTTTATGCTATCAACTTAACTTGAAATATATGAAAGATACTGCACAAGGAAAAGCAGATTTGTCTAGCACAACAGCAGAAATACTAGTAATTGCTGTCTTCTTGCAGAGTCACCAGGAACTGGAGAGAAACAATCTTCAAAGGTCTCCAAGCAAAATCAGAATATACCTCAAAAGACTGAAATGAAGAATTAAAAAGCACCACGATGAAAAATGAAAACCTTTATATTCCAGTAAGGGTTCAACAAAATAATACCAACCCTCTTCTTGGAAGTGCTTCAGCATTAAAGCTGTGGAAGAAAACTATGCTACTGTTCATTCTGAGATATGTGATTAGATTTTTTTTTTAATGCAACTAAGGACTGAATGGCACATTTCAGAAGCATTTAAATGATACGTTTCATAAATAAAGTTTAAATGCTGATTCTCTTCGAAGGCAGAATCTTAAAATATCCCATTATACTATATGTTTGGTTCCAGGCCATTAAATGCACATCATAACTAGAATTTAAGCTGATGCCCACTGGAGTCATACAAAAGAGTTAAGGCTATGTCAGCATTTCCATTATAAAGCCCTGTCCTAGGGGTTTGCAATCGGGCTATAAAATCTTGCTTTGGCCTGAAACTTGGCAGACGTAATGTCTCTTTCCTCAGGAATGATTCTATCTAAAGGTCTATGCAGAGTGCTACAGATATCTTTATATAACTGAATACAAAGTACCTTTTGAGACACATAAATGGTTAGCTTCCTTCTTCCTCAGGAGTTATTGAGGACATGCTAATGTTGAACCTAGAAGAGCGTTTCACTCCATAGAAGGACCAGTCAGTACCAGTAAGAACATCAACAGATCTGCCGGTGTGTTAGTCACTTCTCCCTCTGTGTTGATTTTTATTGAACCAAGATGATGTAGCAGCTAAAATGCCACCAGTTATCACTGTTGAATAAGGCCTACATTATTATGCTACTAACATTACTAATTCATGTGGAAATGTGTTGGTTGTTGCAACAGAAACTAGCTTACATTGGCAGGGAAGAGAGAGATCAGAGCCCCGCATTTGTCTCTGGACTGTTCTGCTTCCTCAGTTCAGAGAGGTTTTGTAAAACATGCCTCCCTTCTCACACCTAGTATGAGTGTGGAGTGTTCATAACTCCATAAATGCATGATATATTTTCATAGAATCATAGAATCGTCTAGGTTGGAAGGGACCTTAAAGATCATCTAGTCCAACCATCAACCTAACTCTGACAAAAAAAAAAAAAGAAATAAGCAATAAAAATCACTAAAACATATTCCTGAGGACCATGTCAACCTGCCTTTTGAACACCTCCAGGGATGGTGCCTCAACCACTTCCCTGGGCAGCTTATTCCAATGCTCAATAACCCTTTCCGTGAAGTGTTTCCTAATATCCAATCTAAACCTCCCCTGGCGCAACTTGAGGCCATTTCCCCTTGTCCTATCTCCTGTGACTTGAGAGACAAGACCGACCCCCGCCTCTCTACACCCCCCTTCAGGTAGTTATAGAGCGCGATAAGGTCTCCCCTCAGCCTCCTCTTCTTCAGACTGAACAACCCCAGCTCCCTCAGCCTCTCCTCATAAGACTTACTCTCCAGATAAAGAGCTCAAGACCAAATCACTGATGTGGATCAGAAAGTCCTGCTCTAATATCAAGTGCAATCATCTTAATGCGGTCGCAGCCNTCATTCTGCTCCCTGCCCTTATCTGCTGGCTCAGGGGCCTGGGTAGTCGGGGGACACCCTACTCCATTACTAAAGACTGAGGCAAAAAAGGCATTCAGTACCTCAGCCTTCTCCTCATCATTTGTCACTATGTTATCTTATTTTGACTTATTTGAAGACTTGTCCAAAATGTGTGAGAGTGGCACTGTTGTGGGAGCTTACTATCCTACTGTAACTGAGAGAAGAGTCATTCCTAATTGCCTTGCATAGTTACTTATGCAGCAAATACACCTGAACCACGATGGGCCAAACTATGCTGTGGTTTGCCTTGCTACTGACAGCACAGGAGTTGCTGTACCACAACCGCAGAGATCTGGCCAGATGTTGCAAAGGATGCTTTGGTGAGTCCTCACATTTAAGCAGTTCTAAACAGCCTTGGCTGAGGAGTGCCTGACAAGTTTTTACATTTTAAAAGGGGCCTTTAAACATGAGTTTTCGTGATATTAACAGCTGATTCAGGAACCCTGGGCATTAGCTTAGATTTGTCTTCAAAACCCAAGCCCTCCCTCTGAGATCATTAGCATTCCAATAGGAACCATAAAGTCTGATTTACAAATCCGATTTATGCTAGATACAATTTTAAACAAGGATTCCTCATCAAGCAGACCTGATCTGTAAAACACATAACTTGTCAGCAAACCACTATAGGAGCAATATACAATAAAAAGAAATAGCGGAGGTATAATGCAGTAGCTTCAGCTCTCCAGCCCAGGCCTGTCTCCTGCTGCGCTGCCTGTCTCAGGGTGGAAAACAGCTCTCACAGCTCATCCCTCTGAGAAAGATGCAACCTACAACTGGCACAGATACAGTTTTGAAAGCTGGACACATCCCTCATTAACACATATTTAAAGCTATTGCTTTAGGAAGCACGCTGTCAACTCACCTAGAGTTCCAAAGCTGGATATGCCAAGAAAAAAATAAATCTGTGTCTCTGCATCAGTACCCCATTCCTTTTTTCAGCACCGGGGTTTCACGCTTTGTGTATCATCAGGAAACTGGCTCTTTGAAGTAGGTGTTTTTCTCTAGAATCTGAGGTTTACAATAGGCAGCCAAATGGACGAGCAGCTTTAGGAGCCACTGTTATACCAACTATTTATTTTCAAGAATCCTCATTTTCCAAGCTCTCAAGGCTACATACAAAACTCAACAGATGACAAAACTGCGGTCTTAGGAAGACTTCTAATCCTGTATAACACTAGTCATTTCATGCATAAGAAAACCCATCATTAATCCAAGTAACATCATAGAATAACCGTCAATCTGATAACACTTAATAGCCATACTTATCTATCAGCTGAGACGCAGTCCTAGCACAGTCTATTAAGTTGCCTTAACATCTTTTTCTTCATTTTGCATAAAACACGATAAAAAAGGTTTCTGTCTCTAAAGATGCTGGCACAAGAAAAAAGGTGGGTGGGTTTTTGGTTTTTTTTTTCTATCTCCAACTTTCTACAGTTCTGGCATAGATTCTAGTGGAAGCCTAACAAGTTCAAACACATTGTGTACTCAGTGCTTCTACTAACCCAAAGGAACATATTTCTTTTAACATATAGATGTTGTAAATGACACATTTAATGAGATCATTAAAATGTTTTGATTGCCTGAAAATCCACACTGCTCATAATTTCCATTCTAAGAGAAGCTTTTCCAATTTTGTAACAAGCTGAAATTAAAAAACAAAGCAACACCCATTTTTTTCTAAGAAAAGTCCAGAGTCTCCTTTAGCTTATACTGATGAAAATCAGTAACAATTATTCTGAAATCAATGGAGTTATGTGAATGTAAATCAAATGAAAAATCAAGTTATGCATCTTTAAATTAACCTTCCATATTTTGGGTTTAAATGGAATTTTCAACTGTATCTTGATTGAAACAACTGATACAGTACTGCATTTTGGTAAAATTAGTAAAGTAGAAACTTAGTAGATGTTAAACACATGCATTTTGTGAATCCACTCTCAACGTAAAACAACAAAGTGTTCTCACAACAAAAATTATACAAAATAGAAACATCACTGATTGGAAACAATGGAAAAATCATCATTAAAAGGGATTTTTTTCCTTCCCAGCTCTTCATAATATCCTGCAAATTTTACACAGCAAGTACAGCTACGTTTAGACGAGCTTGCCAGAAAGTCCACAGATTTTTGCAAAATAAAATAAGGGTGATATGATTCATAAGCAACTCATTGTAAAGTCATGCACTGCGTGGAGAGCAGCTTCCTGACCTGCGCAAAAAATAATTTTATTTCCTGAAACATGAGATGTAGTGCTTTCATTCTTACATTTTAATACTCTATAGCATAGCTGGAAATACTTTGCTTCATCATAATGTTTCCAATCTCTTTCTTTCTTCCTTTAAAATTGTTATAGTTCCTTATGATAGTGGGTTTCTCAGATTTTTAATACACTTGCAATGTTTTTCCCACATTTTCGGTTTATATTCCCCCAATTATTTTCCAATGGATACGTGAGATCTCTAAACAGGAAAGATAAAGCTACTGATAATAGGCTTGTTTCTAAAAGTTATTCTTCCCAGTTATTCCCTGGGAAATAATTATGTAACAATAAAATTGCAGATCACAGTTTGAAAGCAACAGTCTGATAACATCATTGTCAAGTGATCCTTATTTGGTATTAGTTTAAAACATATGATTTCAATACAATGAAGTGGTAGTAGTTCTTTTAGATATTGCTAACAAAGATGTTAATCAGCATCTCAATTGAATTATTTCCTTGTATAATACATTGACACACATTCTGAGCTTTCCAATACTAACAGTAAAACATGCTAAGTCTGCTTGGCCCCATTTTCCATTTGCACCACACTTTCCATGGAATTCCTTGGGTAATGGAAAATATATTACTACCTGTATTTTAAAAATGAGGAGATTGAAGCAGAAAGGTAAAGGCGTGCAGAGGTAGGAAGCAGCAGCAGTATCAGGAGGGCAGCAGACTGGAGGGGGGTTGATGCTCTTCAACCCTAGAGCACCTCTGCCCCCAACATCCACTTGCACACTAAGCACATTTGGACAGCTGAGGGCAACAGGAGGGCATATGAACTAAGCATGGAGGCAACAAGAATTAATGATTTTTATAATCTGAGGGGAAAACAAAAGGGAGAGACAATCTTGTGAGGAATGACAGGGTATAGATGTTGGGAGGGAACGCAGAAAGTAGGGAGACTTCCCTTTTTCCCAGTAGATGGGAAGGTAGCACAAAGTTTACCTGGAGGGACAACTAGTAAGGCCCGTAAAAGAGGCACATGGAAGTAGGGCAAGTGACCTATCCACCACCTGATTCTCTGATGAGAATCAGAGGTGATGTTTGTCACAGCACAGCGAGCCAAGCTCCCCTGTGATTCAGTGGAGCTAACCCTCAGCCGGGGATCTGTCATCAGGGCTTTAAACTCTTCAGGACTGCTTTGCATACAAACAGATACAGGTTTCCCAAAGAACAATGACAGGATGATTTCTATGACTACACAGCACTAGTTCTCTAAAGTGACTGTGAAAAAATGACGTTTAATTAGCAGACAATCTGCATGTGTAATGTACAACACAAAGCTATTAGATTTCACATTCAAAATCCCCTTATTCAGGACTAATTACACCCATCAGATCTATCATATGGGGTTGTTAAAAGGAAAGGGTGACATACCAGCAATAACCGCTCAGCAAAAAGTGCTATTTCAGTATGTTTCCTTCATATAATTTTTCTTAAATTAAAATATTTTCCCCTCAGGAACTGTACACTGAACAGGAAAAGGTGAGGCATCAAAGATGCCAAAGGAAAAGCCAAATATTAATGCTGAAAACAATATGTAAAAGTGTTATTCCTGTTCCCAAGTTTATGCTGTTAATGGCACTTACATAAACAGAACAGCTTTTTGCTTACAGAAAACTTAACCTTTTGCTCCAAACTATTCACTTTGATTTCTTAATCGCAGTTCATATACCCTAAATTTTAAAACAAAGGTAAATGCCTTCAGCCACTCTGATTTGTTAACACTCATTTAAGCCATGTTTTTTAAATTGTACAACTAATGTTACTGAATTAAACCTCTCATTTAAGCTGTCACAGAATTAGGCAAGCCCTTGCATGTATGAGCTATGGGTAAGCATGAGCATGCTTACCCATCAGCACAGACTCTATATTGTTTAAGCGTGTGTAAACAACTGGAGTTAAGTACATGCTTTGCTGAATGGTTGCTACAATAGCTAGAAATGTATGCAACCAAAAGGAAAATCCAGCACTTGTACAAAATGGAAATGTAATGCAGTCTGAGGGAACTTGCACAAAACCCAGATTTTAACTTACCTTCTTAAATAATTATCAAAGTTCAGACATCTGTGCCCTTAAATTTAACACCCTTTTCCTTTTCTCCCTGTCTTTCCCCTCCTCCATCCTCTCAGCAAGCAGTAGCACATCAAAAAAAGGTGCTGTTGGATGGTTCAAGCTGAGACATTCAGCCTTTACCCTAGCACTCCCTTGAGATGAAGCAGGCAAAGCTTTTAATCTTACCTGGTGACACATGACTGACTAATACAGTTTCTTGGACCTTCTGACCTCTGAGGGACTCAGTCTGGTTGGTCTCAGCCTCTCCAGGTTGCTGGGACATCAGCTTGCGGTGGCTCACTGTATTTTGCACAGGCCTTCTGTGTCTTTCTGTGCACCCGCATAAGTGCTAACTTTTCATGTGCAAATTTCTGAGTATAAAATGTGCCATTTCACTTCAAGTAAGGGGTAAAAAGAACTTGCATTTACTTTTACTGAATGCAAAATAATTTGTAATAAAAACTAGCCTTAAAACCAATCGCAGCGGCATTCAGCTTTACTGAGTCAGTGCTGATGTGTTTTCTTGGAGACAGAAAAATGGTCTAGCTACAGCCAAATAACTTATTTGAAACTTTGCCTCCCACGCAGACTAATAAGCAGTACTAGATGGGTTTGACACTTATACAGCATAACTCAAGATGTCCCAAATTCTATGTATCTCCCCTTTGAGCTTTGTTGCTCAACTGTTTTTTTTCTTAGGACTTTCTTCTGGTTAGCTTTGTGAGAGTGGTAGTTCTCAAGGCACCCTTTAGGAAGCCCTCAATACAGCATTTGGTAAATGCGTTTCAATTTCCATAAACCACCCTTTGCTACAAGAGTCCTAGAGGCACCAAGAGAAGATCCTGAAACACAGCTGAACTGTATTTCCAGGGAGCTGGAAAGAGCCAGAGGCAATGAGCTTATCCAGAAGTAACAAGGTGGGTAGGGAATAGAGAGAGCTGACGGGAAGGAGGAAAAGAAAACTCAGCTTCTGGAAATACAGGAAGCACTTTTTTTTCTAGTTCTTGAGAAAGGCACATAAAACACAAGGCGCTGTATTTTCTTCCATCTTTTGTGTTATGAATGTTTCGATTCTCAGCTAGGATGTGGTGAGTACTTCTCCAACACCAGTGATTATCCCAACAATTCAATGTACAAATCATCAATTGCAATGGCCTGCAGTTACCAGTACAAGGACAAATTGTTCCAGCTACAGATACCCCTTCAGACTCATAACATACTAAACACATAGCTCTAACAGAAGAGTCAAAAAAGATCTTCACTCATAGAGTGCACTCCATGGCGTGCAGCCAAGCTGGTGTGTGACATGGGGTATGAGATCAGCTCACGGCGCTTGCAGCCCACTCTGCTGTTCCTGCTGTCCCTAGTTCCCCAGCTCTGCTTCTGAACAGGGACAAGTGGGGCTGCTGAGGACATAACAGGGCAAGACTGAAAGTCATTATCTTGGATAAAACCAAAGCAAAGCCCCTCAAGTGTGGTATTTTAACAATGAACCCTCTTGAAACAAGCTTCAAAGTATTTAGGGGGGGGGAGAAACCCAACCCTAAAGTAAACTCCCAACCCTAACAGTTTAAGAAGAGAATAGGAGGGAAGGGCAAAGGCAAGCTGACAATACATCAGGAAGAGAGCAAGCCAACAAAGACAGCATGTCCCTTCTCCTCCTGAAAGACTTGGACATATTTGGCCTAGCTCTGTTGACCTCCTGCATACAGAGGGCCAATAAAAACATTATTTTACCTAGCCGTAGTTGCTGCTGGTTGCCTAAACTTCCCATAAAAAGTTATGTCCTTATTTCAGAGCAGGCCATGATCGCTCTCAGGGGACCCTGAAGTTAAGCAAGGGTGCTACGGCTTCCACACCCAAGCCCTGAACTGGAAATGCCACCAGGCAGAGTGGCAGCTCTCCCACAGGCAGAAATGATACGTCAGGAGGTTGCATAAAAGCCGTTGCTGAGAGCGAACCCCCCTCTGGGACAGACCCTGGACATGTTGCTAATTTTCACTTTAAAATGAAAAAAGCACCAAGGCAAAGAAACAGACACTATTTACTGAGAAAATAACTTGAACACAGTAAAACAGTAAAATTATAGAAGCTTTCTGAAATGTACATACATTTCAATGAATATTCCCTTTTTCAAACGTTGCCAGTGAAACTGAATTCCACTTTTGCATTCTTCTCTGGTGGGAATAATGTTTCTCTAGTGTAATTAATACTTAAATTAAATAAAAATAAATATGCAGCTCTAAGCCCAGAGAACTCAGTTTTCTGGCAAGATAAATTGGTGCAGTTTCACTGAAGTCAGATTACTTAAGTTTACAAAGAAGATTCCAAACTTACATATTGAACCATTAACGCATCAAATTGCCACCAAAATTTTGCATAAGAAAATGCAAACCAGAACATTTGGAAAGCGATTAAATGGCAAAAACCAGAGTGTCTAGATAAAATGTCTGTTTACCACCGTTCAACTTGTCCTGCTCACTACTGTTTTAGTATCAGTATTTTTAAGGACACTTCTTCCTTTGTGGACTCCTGAAATTCATTGTTATCCTGTTTTTGTGATATTTCCCATTTAAGTTAGTTTACACTTCCTCTAGGAACAGAAGAGGCAGTCAGATCACCTGCTGTTCTGAGGTGCCTACAATACTTGAGCACAATGGGGTGAAACCAGGACAGAAAGTTAGCCCAATTCTGAATTTCCTGGCTTTGTATTTTTAGTGGGACCTTTCACATAATTTTAATATCCCCATAGGTAGCTGTGCATGCTTTTAGAAACACACACACACATTCTGTCTGTATGTGTTCAGGAAGAAAGCTGTAAATTCTAGCATTAAAAGTTTGGATTACAGGTGCCAGTGTTGTTTTTGAATGCACAGTGATACAGTTTTCATGAAACACCTCTAGATTAATTACATATGGTAATTTTTTTCCTAATAGGATTGCTACCTGTGCAGAGGATAGACTTGCTCTGAGAGCAGAGACTACTGTCTTGAGGGAGGGATCCCATGGAGTCTGAAGCTAAGGAAAGACAAAGATCTGCAGAAATGGAAACGATGAATTCACAGTTCAGTCTGACTGATGCTGCTATGGAAAAATGAATACTACCCTGCTGCTTCTGCAAATTGGTGCTTAGAAAGTTACTTTAATCATTTAGTCACTGCTGCATATTCCTCTGTGTGCTTGACTATCAAGCACTCAGATGCAAACAGATGGGAGTTTTATTCTGAACATCAACCAATCAATCGATGCAGACTTGTATTTTTCATACCGTAGTTTCTCACTCAAAAATGGAGATAAAATGCCAACGTTTTACAGGAATTTGAGAATGTTAAGTATTTTGATATCTGAGAAACAATGCAAGGGAAATAACCCAGAAGAGTCAAAAAGGGATGAAATCATTCTCAGTGCAAAGCTTGAAGACCGGCCTTGAAAGGGACACAAGTCTGCTGTCAAAGAACCCCGTTCTTGCCCTCTGACTCCAGAGATTGAACATCTAGTAATTCAGGTGAGAATTCCCTATCCCATGCAAGGAATAAGGAAGATGGAGCCTGTGGGGGAAAAAAACCCCAAAAGTGCAAAAAAGGGCTTTATCAGAACACATAGGCACAAGTTTGAGTTAAGTTTGTGGAGGCACCCTTCGGTCAGCCATTACGCAATTTTTGAGCTAACCAAGTTTGCAATGTTCCTTTTTCCCCACTTCATATTTTTCAGGATGTCTTCATATTTACCTCATTTCTTATGCCTGCTCTGATAGCTTTGGATGGTGAGGAAGGCTGTAACTTCTGTGACCACAGAGCACAGCCTTCTTAAATTTCCCACTGCAGTCTAGAACCCACTCTCAAAACTGGACAAAACTGAACTTTAAATAGCTTCCCAATGCACGCTGAGGAGTTCGGCTCTCAAAGGGCAGTTTATCAAAGGGCTCAAGAAGCAGGGAGGAAAATAGCTGAAATTTAACCCTGAACCCCATGTGAACCCAGGGATTGGGACTGCATATTTTCCACTGTCCTGCCATCTGCTGCTTCACTGCACATGGTAATCTTTGGCAACCCCACTGAGAGCTGCCTGGGCTATGGCTCTGTTCAGACAGGGTGTAGAAAGAAAAGACACTGAGAATGTCATGGCTGGCTGACCAGACTGCTGAGATCAGAGAGATTATGCCTCATTTGCTCACCAAGCCCTGCCAAAAGCAACACCATTTAACTGCAGGTACTCAAAACCCAACAGGCATGTTTAAAGGAATTCTAGGCTTAAAAAGAGGACCATTCATAATGTGCGTTTGTTGGGGATACTGTAGCTACCACCTTTTGGCAATTATTCATGAGAGTTTTAAAAGAAAGTTTACACTGCCCAGTGTTTCAGGTACAAGTGATATCTGGCAGAAAGTATCATACCAGATTTACAGGACATACAGACCTGGAAGGTGACTCAAGGCAGGAATAAAGAAAAAGGGACCTAATAGCCCAGCAAACAGAGATAAGTAGAGAAAAAACATAGCTATTATTTTAAAACAGCTACAGTCTGTTTATCTCCCGGCTGTGAAATGCTGCACAGTATGGGAGCGTGAGGGTTTGGTACTTATATGCATAACCCTCATATGTCATCTCATGACAAGGGACCTCCCTTGAGCCAGAGCCAAATCTACATTTGTTCCCCGGAGCATCCCCATGGGCTCTGAATGCAGCAGGCGAAGAATCAGCTCTCAATCTCTGACTTCCTCTGACCACAGTCTTCTGGATAAGGGCCCCAGCCCTTTCAGTGATAAAGTACCAAATGGTTACCTATGGAATTTACTATTTCAAAATGATGACTGTAAAAGCTAAGGAATATTTCAGAAGCATCTTAGAGCTGCTAAGGGATATTTTCTGAGGGTGTTAGACCTGCAAGAAAATTACTGTAGGATACAGAGTTACTCTGGGATTCAGAATCAAATCTTGCTGAGACCAACTGCCTGTCATTAACATATCTCCCTCATCCTCTCTGCTTCTGCCAGGAGTACTAGAAATGAAGATGTAATGTGTATATGTGTCTGCAACAACATCCTGCCCTATTTCTTCACTCAAATACTGATCTTGGAAATGACAGTGCCTTCTCATATCTGCTTGGGAAAACAAAGGCACTTCAGTAAGATAAGTTTCTCCAGGGGCTGCAGAACTGTAGTTGGCAGATGTCAGCGTTGACAAATGTTCTTCTAATTGCAAAGGGACACTACAAAATTGTCCTCTGACTTGGAATAGGCAGCCGCTGTCACCCTCTCTTCTTCCCTGCTGCTCTACTGCCTCCAGTCTGTCTGCCTCACAGGGAGATCAGCAAAGAGACAGAAAAAGCCACGTAAGAGGGGAGGAACAGACATCTCTTTCCCAGCTCCAGCTGCGTTGGAGCCAACAGGCTCCATTGTTTTGATGATTCCAGGACCCTCGCGTCTCATTACATCCCTGCTTGACCAAAATGCACAGCAGAGGTGGGAACTGCCTGCACTTACAGAGGGAGCTCCTGAAATCCTTAAGTTCTTCTCTCCTAAAAATGGCCCTTCTCTCTGAGAGCTAAAGTCAACCAACCCCTTGTCAGTAGATTCTGCACCCAGGTAACCCTCATCACTCACAAGGGAGTTTTGCTAGTGCTGAGTTTTGCAAATAAAAGGCAAGGAAGGAGCAATGTCTTAAAATCAGTAATGCAAAGAGATCAAACATGCTTTCCACAGTATTTTTCTTTGGATACAAATGCATAGCTTGAAAACAGTAGGTTTGAAGTAAAAAGCTACCCATTAACATCCTTAGTTTAAACTGCTTCACTGCTGCTAAGCTCCACTGAATCAGAGCTCCCCGCTCCCGCTCTCCTTCTTGACTCATAACCTCAGTGACAGCCACGAAGCCAGGCAGAGCCACTTCATAAAATGTACTAAATGAAGCAACTTTTAATAATAACAAGGACTGGCAGGTAGCCATGTTAGAGGAGGAAAGACCTAGTAGGAATGTCCTGCAGCATAAAAGTCTCTGTTGTTCTCATTACTGCAAAGGAAGAAAATCTCTTTAAATGCTTTTGATTCAAATGATCATTTGACAGAAACGACGGACAAGACAAATGGCTGTAAAACAAGGCAATTGGATTTCCTACCGCGACAATATCTTACTTGGCTCCCATGACACAATTTCTCTGTTATTCTGCCTTGCCATGGTAAAGTAAACTTACAGGCTACCCAGAAAACAGATGAGTGTAATCCGTCCTTTATAAATTATATCCCTTCACTCAAGGAAAGCAAATAACTTTGCCTGCTCTATAATAACTGTTTCTAATACTTCATTTATTCTTTAAATTGTTTATAAAACATTTCAAGAGAGGTCAAGACAAGAGGGCAACAATAATTGGAGATTAAGGAGGCTCTCTAAGTATTTTGCGCCTGTGAGTAAACACTTTGGCAATTGTTATGATACAAGATAGATCTACTAAAAAAAAATAAAAATATCAGCTTACTTATGATTTTCTTGAACACACATGTTATTTCATCTGAGAGAGAGTCCTCATCTTTTCCACAGCTATTTCAATTCAAATTCAAGCAGCTGCAGAGTGGTCTCATGTCATGTGATGGGCAAATATCAATAGATTTAACCTGGTTTCTTATGGAAGAAACCTAAAGGAACAATGAGCTGAGGGTTACCGATCTTGTTCTGAAGTTTTCTCCAAGTGTCCTGAGGAAGCAGGGGTTTTCCTCCTCAGAGGTAGATGTGCTAAAGCCCACAGAGTCAGGAATGGGCAGAACTGAGTCTGAAGGACAGGCTGCAACATCATCTTTTGAGATGCGGAATGTCACAACTGTGCAGATGCTTAATGAAGCTGAACTGTGTCACATTGATTAACACCAACCAATATAATCCACACTTTGGCAGTACATATGGATAAAATTGTATTAAAATCTTTTAACCCTCAATCCATTTGTTTCTTTTCAAGTAGTTAAAATGTAGCACATCAGGAAAAAATTCTTTAGTCATGTTTCTGCATAGCCCAGAGCAGGCAACTAAAGAAACTACTCGCGTCCCTTAACATCTCACCCCACCAACTGAAAAAAACAGCCCTAAACCAAGTTGCTGAAATAGAAAAATCAATCAAATTCTGAGTAATTATGCAGAAATAATAAACTTAAACATGACGAAAATATTTGCTGAGGGATTTTAAAGTAGCCAGTACCACAGGCATATTGATTTACTAAAATGAAATTAAATTTTTTAATTATTCTCAAGAGTTTCAATGGAATTCAGTAAACGGTATTTAATTCATGACAAAGTACTCTCTTTGCTCCTTTTATATGATAATAAGGTTGTAAAAGTGCAGGTTCAAGATTCAGATTTTATATCGTCCCTCTTTTTTTTTTTTTTTTCTCTTTTTAAATACTCACATTTCCTCAATCTTCTGAAAGGCACGTTGTCATATGGATCTAGACAAAAAGACAAGCTCTCTCCAAACTATTTCAGCCTAATACCAAATCGATACAGATTTTTCCCATAATTTCTTTTAATTCCAGTAAAATCTTTCTCCTTAAACCCGCATATACCTTGGCACTAACTGTTAGTTAAACACATGCGGCACTGCATGTCAGCTAGGAGGTATTCTACAACCAAATTAAGCAGCTTACCCAAGCAAAGTGAAGTGCACAATGTAAGTGAGCAGCACCAAATTATGAAAAAGCTGCTTGGGTTTTTTTCCCCCACAAACTGAATTGAAAATTGTTTTCACTGATTTGTTTGTTTGTTTGTTTTCTAAAATAGGGACTGAACCACAACTGTTACCTGAACCAAAGTCTTTGTTGAACCTAGTCCAGAACTGAACCAAGAAGAAAATACTTGATCATTGGCTCAAAATAATTGGTTAAGAGAGAATTCCCCACACGAAGTTCATTTATCCCATAACTTTACGTTTCAAATGTGGTATTTCTCAGCACGAACTGACCCAGAAATACCAAGGCAGACAAATATTTATTGATATGACCAAACTGAACTGACTTGAGTCAGAGAAAAACCAATCCAAACCAAACCATTTACTGGTTCTTCATGCTGGTTTCTTGTTTTTTTCAAGCATTACAAGCCCATGTTCTTGTACTACAGGAAACATGATTTTCTTTCATTTTAAAATGACTGATATTAAACTTAGCACTTTTTCCCACAAACATTATTTTAGAGTAAAAGGGAAATGAGGCTAAGCAAACATTTCCAGGTAGTTGCCACCTACCTCATTACATAGTTGACTATTTCTGCTTTTAGAACTAGGGAATTGGCAGGTCCTCTTAAAACTATTCCTTAATATTATGGTTCTGTCTTGAAAGCCTTCTCTAAAGCACCCACCCTTTCAATACATTAGTCTCCTAGTGCTTTGAAAAATCTGAATGCTCTTGTTGTCATTTAACAGAAAGTTTGAAAATTTGAGCAAGGCAACAGAACTATTATTCATTTATCAGTAATAACATTCCTTTGAAAATCAATAGAACTAGACTTAAGAGTCAGAGCCTGTAAGCATCAAGATGCCTGTGTAAGTATTTGTAGGATCACAGTGATAATACTCTGCATAATAAAAGGCAGAAACATTCGAAAAGAACTTACTGCATCATGTGGCCGCATAAGGATTTCTTTCTGGATGGACTACAGAATAATAAGAGGCATTTCCCTTAATCCATTGAGGATCAATGTTCTAGTTTTTCCCCTCTTAGTTCTCTAGAGTAAAAGCATGTTTTTAAAAAGTGTTAAAACTTTCAGAATTTTTTTTATTCACTACCCAGCCTTTTGTATTCAATATTAAACTACCTGATTTAAACCTGTAGAAAGAACATTTAGTTTTCACCCTCATGTACATGATCAGTTTGGACAATTTTGACTTATTCTGCTTTTACAGCAAATTTTACTGAACATACTAGTTCTTTCTTCAGACTTTCATGAGCAGGCAGCCATTTTCAAGCATCATCCACATACTCACACACATGCATAATTTTGGAAAAAATGAATGAACATTCCCTGATGACTCTGTGGGTTTCTTCATGGGTGTTGATGCCTGGTTATCATTGTCTATAAATGTGATGGTAAACCAGATGATATCACCATACCACCAAACCCACAAGGAACCTGTAGAACCATAGTGACAGGAGACACTTAACTTACTTGCAAGTAGACCAAAGTTGTGCAATAACTGCAGCACACTAATGAACTCAAACCCAGAATTGCTTCATCCCGTGATTTCAAAACAAAGACCTTATTTTTCCTTTAAGTGCAGTTTAACATTATGATACTTCTCTTAAGAAAAGCATCATTATGAGACACAACTAAAAATTTAATAATGACCTGTTTTTATCGGTTAGTTTTCTGACACTATTTTGGCAATAAATTCTGGATTCACCAGCATGACAAAAACCCTTGCCAGTTGTTTAGTAACACCAGCACTTTCAGAACTAGGCAGCAAAGGTAGCATTTGCCTACTGTTGTTACATGAAATCAAGCTTCCAAGTTCCCAGCCTGAGTTATTTTACACCAATCTGTTTTTACACTGTTTTTCTTAAATATTGCATGGTCTTTGGGGACCATTAAATATGCTAAAAATAAAAGAATCGTGTATGTGCAAAACCCTTTTTTTTGTGTGTAAAACTCAAACAAGTTTAAAGAAAAATGCCTATTATTTTTACTACATGTCATTTTACTAGTTTATGGACTCATTCACAGTAGCGGAAGATGCAAACGAAACACGAGCTACCTGGTGTCCACTGTGTATGATTTAAAAAAAATGGACTTGAGATTAGGAAAACATTTAAACCGTTTTAGAAAATGGAATATCTGAAACTTGGGAAGGACTGCAGACAGATAGATACCATGAACCAGAATACAGTAAGGACTGTGATGCTAGACTATGCTGACCTGAACGCAGAGACACTTTCCTAAATGCAGAAACACTGGCACTTCTATGAGGACACACTGAAAATACAGAAGACCCATGGACCCACCTTCTAGCCCAGATGCATGACAAGCACAAGTAGCTTTCACCAAAAAGTCAGATGATTCAAATCACTACCTGGAAATGACAGCGCACCTGGACAAGTTACGGCCCAGGACACACAGCAGCACACCATTCTGCTACCCGGGAAAGGAGAAGCGCGTACACTACCTAGTTTTAGACCTCACAGTGAGCAAAGGTTTGTCCATGATACCTGGATGACTACCCCAATAGAGAATGACAGCAAATCACACTACAAGCATTAGTCTATCACTTAAAGAAGAGACAGAACAGTTTTGCCATCTCTCACTTTACCTGCAATGTACCTAGGGGATATAAAAAAATCCATGCAAGAATTTGAGTAAAGGAAGTCACATTCCTGCTGAAAAACACATTAAAATTAGCAATTACTGGCCTGATTTTTAATGAGAGATGAATGCAATATTAATGCAAGCAAACAGCATGGAAAAAAGGAGTATTTGCAAACTCATATGAAAGGTTTGGGTTTGCTCAAGATTTATGCTCAAGATTCAGCATAAATGTTGGTACCATCCCTAAACAACGAAGTGCTTAAGACAAGGGAATACCTGATCTTTGAAAGTGCACAATGTCTCCATTTATCTTGAAGAAGTGCAATACTGGTAAGAAAAGATCTTATACTCTTTTTTACAGTCTGCAGCAAATAGAAACTCAGTATAAGGGAGCACAGCATACCAGGCAACTCAAGTATCCCTAATAGATGCACACTTTCCTGCCAGTGACTCAGAATATGGGCATGAGGTGGGGCTGAGAAGAGAAAGGTGTCAAAACAGCGTGCACAAAGGAGATTTATCCCTTGAAAGCAACTGTTTCAAAAAAATATAAAAGAAGTATGAAGCAAAACGTTTCTATGTGTTACTGATGCTTTTCTCATGTCATCTGGATGTTTTTTAAGTCCAAAATGAGCTCTGAATTTTCCAGATTCACTCTGCCTAGGCTTGGGATTATTGAAGGATTTTATTTTAAAGTTTCTGGCAAATATTCTCAGTCTACCAATTGATGGATATTGATGCAATGAATCTTCAAACTCTCTTAATGTAACTTTTGCTTTGCTGGACAACTCTTTTACTACCTGTAAATCTATTTGCATTTAATGTCATGAAATCAAGCCCTCACCATCAAAAATAAAACTCCATCAATGCTCCTGCAGCATTTCTATAGCAGAGGTTCTCAAACTCACATGTCCTAGGGCAAAAATTAAGAGAAAGTAGAGAACATATGGCATTGTATTCTCTCTGCTGGCTTAGTTTTAATTTGGTTTTGCATACCAAAGAGTAACCCTGAAGGGTTTCATGGGAAACGTGCTGTCACCCTGCTGACTGTGATAGCTTTGTTTTAACAGCTATCATTCTATAGGGATGAGATAAAATACAGATTAAAATATGCAACTAATATTGCAACATCTAAATAGCATGTTGTATCGGGTTTAATTACAATAAATACTTGTCAAGTGTTTGAGAATACTCATGCCTTTGGATATAGCTTCCATTTGCCAATTGGTGCCTAACAATTAAGTAGAACATATAATTAAAATTTAAGTGTCTATGAAAGGCAAATCCTTGAAAAGGAAATATTTTATCACAGTTGGCAAGGCATGCACTTATCAGCATTGTGGGAAACATATAACTGACATTATGTACTCCTTTAAGTCCTTATAATACAGGTTAAAATTGCTCAAAAATACTTGCAGTTAGATGAACAAGACTGACACAAATCAGCAGTCTGTCCCACTGCTGAGATTTTCAGCTATTTCAAAGTCACAGATGTTATGTTTATAAACATAAGGCTTTAATGCACCCCAAAAAAGAACATAATGCATTTAATGGCCTGAAATCAAAGTAACTATACATGCAATGTTTGCCTGTGTGGTTTTACTTCATATTTTTAAACACACCTTTCTGGGAACTTTCAGTAAGGACTTAGTGCAATCAAGGCAGAGAAAAATTTGTTCCCAAGTTCAAACCAAGCTCTGACCAAATGCTCTGGCCCTAACCTTCTCCCTGACCTCAGATAAAGTAGCTTACCTTCCTATGACACCACTATAAAATCCTACTAGATGATGAATCTTATCAGAGGTGACATCTGGTTACATTGCCTTTCTCATTTATTTGCTTTCAATGAACTCTGAAGATTTTATTAAGGAATAATCAGTTGACATTTCCTTCTGCAGTATTTTTTGAGCTACTAATAGTGGAACTGTTTTATGGTGAAATCTAGTCTCTCTTGTTCAGTTTCCTGTCTCTTAAATGATCGAGTGGGTTAATTTCAAATAGCTTTCCCAGAACAACATGCACTTTCAATGGATCTACTTTTAAAATACTTTTTTAAATTATGCAGGACAAAGTAATTCCTTCTAATGAGAAGGAAATGTCAACCTTTGGGAGAGCTATTTTAAGGAAAAGGGGATGCACACTGTTGAGAAAATGTTTCAGATAGATACTAACATGGGCCTGGGGAGTGTGGCAGTCACAGCATCAGCATGCTTGTCCCTGGCAACTGCTGTGTCCATCAGCAACGCACAAGTGTTGTACACGTACAAGCCATGTGTGTGAACCTCCTTTCATGTCTCCACACCTGGTAGAAAATGCTGCCCAAAATGCGAAGGTTGCAAAATAAAGCCTGCAGAGTGTCACGTGCTTAGTAGCAGCTCTGCAGTGATACCTGGGACTCTGAAGATGAGCTGTAAGGAATTTCTAGTGGTTGTTATTTCATATTCTCAGGGGAAGACCGGCACCACTGATATTGCAATCATTGATATTACGTACTAGGAAGTAGACAAAGCAGAATTACACTAGTATATCTCACCAGAAATGTATATATTTGAGAGAATTTATGCAAACAACAATAGACACACAAGTCCTCAGAAGTTTAGGAAATAATTAGTACAAAACAATTAATAAAATACTAAAGATTCATTACTTATAGACTCCTAGTTTTTGCCTGTATTTCACTTCACGTTGTCATTTATACATTTGCAAAAAAGCAGAATGATCACATTTTCCATTATGTTTTATCTGGGGATAAATAAATGTAACAAAGGGAAAAAATGGGGAAATGGGCACCTAATCACATTATTTCTAAAAACCTTACTACACGTTCACACATTAATAAAGCCATAAGAACACTACAGGTGAGATGCACGCTCTGACTACTTTGTTTCCCATTGCTGACTTCCTTATCTTCCACAACATTTTATTTCAAAGCTTGAGGCTGATATTTCATTTAAGAAAAAAAGTCTGCAAATTCTTAGTTTAAGAAACCAACACTGATGTCTGCTAATATAACTTGAGAAATGTTAAGAACTACATGGTAAAGTTTTCTAGATTTAACAGTTTTGACATTTTATAAATAGTGTGGATGCTCTATTTTGTTTTTTTTTTTTAGTAGAAAAGGTTGATATCAGTCATGGAAGATAGCAAAAACTGTAACCTACTTTCTTCCAACACGGTATAAGGCACAAGGGAGCACATGATTTAATGACGAGAAGATGCATCTGATAAGATAATATTTTGCTCAAGGAGAGATCTGGGTTGTGAATGCAGCTGTTCCAAAAATCTAAACCCACAGGCAAGAAATTACTCAGTTTCTGTACTAGCTCTATCCATAACTATTTAGATAAACTGATGACAGACCTCAGAAAAGTGCATCAGATGGAGAAGTACAAAATCAAGGCTACTTTGAGATTGAAAAGAAAAAAAAATTAAGAGATCGTAAAGATTCCCACAAATTATCATTGCAAAGAGTGAATCAAAAATATTTCAGTAATTAGACTGTTCAAAACAGCATCTTCCTTCATCAGTGACTCACTTGAGAAAAGTATCTCTCTCTGTTGTGATTCAGTTCAGGTACATAATTGTTTTGTTCCCATATGTGACATATGTTCCCATATGTGACAAGTTTCATGGGTGTCAGCTGGACTACTTGCTAACGGCATGCAGAAATGTTCTCAGTCTTTAATTCTTATTTTAGAAGTCTAGCACTGCTTTTAAAATGCAAGCCCACTCATATTTTGGTGTGATTACACTACATGATATATCAGTATTTGCTAGTACTAGGAAAGTGACTCCAGAACTCAAGAATAAGATGACTTATTAACAACATGAAAATTAGACAAAAATATGCATATATTGCGCTGTCCTCTGATCAGTACTATCTAGTTAGTCAGGTTCAACATCAGCAGAATTAACTGAATTCACTTATTTTGTAAGGTCAGATCTTTTTCATAGAAAAACTTGGGTACTTAGGTAAAATAGCAGAGAGGCATTACCTGGCAATTCTCTATTATTACAGTCACTGCTACTGCAAATCCATCTGTGCAAGCAGACCCTAATGCCTGCATTTATCCTTACTGACGTTTCACTGCATGTGTAGATAAGAAAACACCTGCATGGATCACTTAGCAGGATCAGTCTCACAGCAGGGGAGAAAAAGCCAGTAAGAATGCATGTCTTCGGGACACTGCATGCTTTCTCTGTTGAAACATGCAAACTAAAAAGCATGAAATGATCTTGGCTTCTACATAGCACACAACTGAGTAACTCCTTTTACGTTGGCCATGGTACCTTGCCATCACGTTTTCAATATGCTAGGCGGACGATCCCTGATGATACTAGCCAGCCTGCATTCTTCTCATCTACTGAGGAGTCGGCAAAACACAAGCAACACTCTGCTGCCTTCTGCTATTCAGATGCACTCGTGAGTTGGGAAATTTTGTAGTAAAAGAAAGAGATATAGCTCTGCACTGAAAATTTTACGTTCTTGTGTCTTTCATAGGCCTAAACTTACAAAACAAGCACCAGTAAAAGCCCTTAGTATTTCCAATGCTATCAGGTTGCCCAAGATCCTCTTGCACAGAATGTAAGGAGACTAGCAATTAGTGTCCTCAACCAAAGAAATGAGAAAAGGAAATCTGGCAGATGTTGGCTACATCTCTTTATAGAAGATGCAGGAGAACAGCTGTTACAGTAGGGATTGTAGGGATTTCTTGTGAAGGTCGGTAGCAGATGTCACCATCTGCTTCTGGCCTCTCTATGAAATAGAGGCAAAAGGGAGACTGAAAGCTTGTTAAAAAAAAGAAAAAAGGAACAATAAAAAGCAAATTCAAAAGACACCTAAACCTGTTTACAGTGAGTGGGGGAATCCCTTACCCCCTCCCTCCTGGCAAAACTGTAATCTAGATGCACAATAAAAGCAAAGAACACTCCCCATTCTCTTTAAATTGTAATTTCTTTTCATTTTAATCTTACTACATGTACTTTGACAACCTTCAGCCTGCAATCTAACACCTAGCCATTTCCTTCCCGGCTGAAAGAGATCACAGAAATGAGCAGTTGTATCCTTTCCCTCTGGCTATACAGCAATGGTCTGATGACAACTGCTTTACCAGGGTTGGTATCAGACAAACAAAAATTCCCTACTGAATGATCTACACAATGATGTCATGTGTGGAGGCAAAGTATTTATTACTTAGGGAAAAAAAAAGCAACAAAAAACAAACAAAACTTCTGTTGCATTGTGTCAGGAAACATGCTGTACATGTTTGTACATCGTGGCAGATAAAGATCAGATGAGGCAAGCAATGAAGTGGTTAACCAAATCAGAAAGTTATCTCAGACATCCAAAGGCACATGTTGTAAATCTGAGAAAACTCCCTATACAGAACTGAGGAGAAAAAAAGGGCTTGTCTGGGAAGAAACAAATGACACTGTCAACAAGTAGTTTGCTTTCTCACTAAGCAAAGAAGGTATTAGTGAGATCCAGAGCCCAACAAAAGAACAGGAATCTTTCCAATGGTGTAAAAAAGGCTTGGATCAAGCCCCAGCTTTCCTGAAAACTAGCCTTGCTAATTGCCTCACTCTTCCACTGTCAAAACTGTCATCTCACTGAACTGAAATACCCTTCCAGTATTGCTATAGGGCAAACTTTTCTTCACTGGTAATACTGGGAGTCACATTCAACCACCAGCAGGAACTTGCTGGCCACCGTCTCCCCTGTTTGGTATCCCATAATGTTGTCTTGGGAAAAACAACAAAAAAAAGAAGCATCCTGGAAAAGTTCTTTAGGTTTTCTTTTGTTTGTTTGTTATTGGAAACAGAGGACACCTCGTAGCTTACAACCACTGTAGAGAGCGTTCTGCTTTCCAGCTAGTGTAGACAATAAATTAATAAATAAGCTTCTGAAATGGAAGATCACATTCTGCTTTGGTATTTTCATAAATCAGGAAACACTTGAGCTATACCTGGGTAAAAAGTTATGAAAGTAACTGAAGAAACCAGTGTTACCAAGGTATACTGCTAATACAGGTCTTTTCCCCAAAGCAAGCAAATCGTGCTTATCTTACATTAGCAGACCATCACTGGAAGCATTATGCCAGACCCTCAGCTGGCATAAATCAACATGACCCTCTTCACATCAGTGCAGCTGTGTTGATTTATGTGAGCTGAAAAGTATGTACTGGTTGAAAAGTAACTATTTCATCTTATAAAACTATAAAAGTGACTAAGAAATGAAAACTAGTAAGTATAATATAAAGAAAAATTAGAAAGGAAAGTACTACAAAAGGGCTCAAAGTAGATGTATGTTTTATTAAGATTAGTCAAACACAGCTACTCATTTATTCCATGTGAGATTTTAGATAATATCCTCTGTTGTTACATACACATATATCTCTTGAGTATTGACACAAGTATTTGTGCAATTTAATAATGCTGTACTATTCCCAAATTAAGACATAAGGCTCAGACAGTGGGTTCACCCCACCTGGAATTTATCACTGGTTTTTTTTTAAAAGTCACTGTGGCTGTCAGAACATGGAACAGCAGGCTTAAAAGCAAGCCCACACAGGAAACTTAAGTGTTTAGATTTGTAGTATGGTGTCACATCTTAAGAACTACTATTGTTACGGTCTGCCTCTTATCGAGCAAGTTAAAAGTAGAAAAATCAAATGATCTTCTCAAAGCCAGCACTTCTCTCAAGCCTTGGTAATTTTCAGAAATAGGAAACCTCTCATGTTAGACTTAAGCACTCTTTACCCTTATGAATTCTGCATAGACTTCCCTATTATTACTATACAAGCTACAAGAGATTAACTACTTTCTGAGTTAAAACTGAGAAGGGTAAAGAGAAAAACTGATATTCTGAATTAAGAACTGTATATTCCTAAATTCCTTTCAAAGGAAAGCAGCTCTTGAGATTAGACAGTTCTCATTTTCACTAGGCTTGTGTACCACTGCCCCAGCAGTATAATATCTGAACACCATGTGAAGAGAGATCACAAAGCAAACTCTTTACAATCGTCTCTTCAGTTCAGCCTCAGTGACCAGCTACTAACAGCCACTTGTCAGACAAATGCAGTTCATCATCCTTCACCATGAGTACTGGTACTTCAAATCCAAACACTGTATTTGATCACAGCCCACAACACAGTCTGGCAGGTACCAAAAATGCATTCTGTTCATCCTTACCATTGCCTGACAGTGTAACACACCTCATGGATCCCGGCCTACAAGAAATAGGAGGATTTGTTTCTTCGCAGACTTTCCCTATGAATACATTCACTGTAGGAAGCTTATAGAAATTTTCAGAAGTATGATTAACACTTCAGATATGGGGAAAAAATATACACTGGCTGCTTGGACAAATCAACTCTGCACTTCAGCGAGAGGTACTGCCACAACCCTCTGCTCTCTACTGATTCCTGGGCATTATGTTTTGTGCAGACAACATGCACTTAATATCATCATTGACAGGATGCTCTATTTGATCAACTCTGTGTAACACTAAACCAACTGGAATAATCATATGTAATATTGAAATAAAACATGTATTGGTTGATTTAGGTATTCCCAATCTCTGAAATCAGTAAGGAAAAAAAAAAAGAAGACAAATCATAAGGCATTTTAAAACTGCCATGTATAATTACCATCTCTGCATAGGAGTTAGAAATCCCACCTAAATCCTCTTTTCCTCCCAAAGTGGCTTTGCAGTCTTCAAAAACATTAGGAAAGTGATGAATGGCTATTAAGAAACAACCTCAAAACTGCTTTTCTTCTATTTTCTTCTCTACTTAAATTTTCAGACTTTCTCCCATAAAAACACTAAGCAAATGGCACTGGGCTGTGGTTACAGTCGCTTTCATGGCATGTATTCCTGCTAAGTTGAACGGAGCCAACTGAAATCCTTTCTAAGACAAGATTCCTGTTCATGGCACAAGGAGCTTAAAACTGCACCCATCACATACACACAACCAAAAGCACAGCCTGAGACTTCAAAGCACACGTTTGCGTTCTCCACAGGGACATTAAGTGTGTTGAAAGGGGACTTTGGATTGACAGCTCCACTGCAGCAGTGTCAAAGCTGGAACAAATGTCAGAGGCATCAAAATAGCAAAGAGCACTCTTTCAAAATAGCACAAGCCTATAGAGATGCAGCACAAATGGTAAATGTCTTCCTATAATTTCCATCTCTTCTTGTAGCTCCTTAGTGTTACTAGAAATCATGCCAAGCTAATATTTGTCACTGCATATTCTTTAATTGGTCAGAATGTTTCAATTACATAATGATAACTCAGAGCAATTTGGACATGAGTTTAAAGTGCACCAAGACTATAGAGCGGTGAACTCTTTAAAAGAAAGTAAAGTATTAGGGCTTCTAAATGAAACAATCTAGTGAATTTGATTCTCTAATTTTGAACTTGTACTGTCATCTGCTCCAGTGAAGTGATGCACCAACTTCTATCACCAAATATTTGATGCACCACTTACTGTAAATGTTGTCTAGCTAGTGTACTATGATGTTTTGCAGCTGTGACTCTCAAAGACTAAAATCAATATTCAAACCCTATTGACACTGACTCACTGACTCCTTTTTTCTCCTTTTTTTTTTTTTTTTGAGTAGCATTGCAATTATGGTCTATTTTATATTTGTAAGTATGATTAAAATTATTATATTTTGTGCCAGGCTATAATTTATATAATTGCATTCCTGTAAAACTTGAATTTATTTTTCATTTAGAAACAGACCACAATAAAAGGCTTCTGCACAGAGAATCCAGTTTTCTGTGTTAAAGTTTAATTTTAGCGTGTTTTATATCGTCACAGTACTTTAAGGACCGAGGAATACTGTCATTGTGTAAGAAACTTTTAATCAACCGTGGACACTTACTCAAACTAAATACCAATATTAATTGTTCATAAAGTACTGCAAGAGGAAAAGGGATGATTAAGTGGAATTTAAGATGCATTACTATTAAGGATTAAACAGAAGGCATTTTAAAGCCATGTGTTAAAAGCCGTCTTGTCAGAAGGCATGGGCCATAATCCACAAATTTTTCAAAATATACCAGGCTGTAGTCATCAGTCTTACGAATTTGGAGGGTCTGTTACTTCTACCTCTGAATTTGACATTTATATGCAAATTGAAATCTTGCCCACAAGCCACACCTGAAATTGCATGTTTTGCAGTTGCCCACTCAAATGTTTAGAAAATCTGCCTTTTAATGTGTCGCTTTAACATTTTAGGCTTGACCGGTTATCAAGAGAGAAAGAAAATTTGGTTATTGCAGTCTCTTGAAAGCACTGATACACAAGATCAGACACACAAGCCTCCCTTCAGCATCAGAGGGCTATGAAATGGAATATGATGCTTGAAAGGGAAAGCTGCTGTTCTGCAGGCTCTGAGACTACCAGGAGGACTGCATGAAATGCCACGAGCAGGCTACGAGCCACGACACCCTGCCTACAGAATTTTGGCAAGTTTAAATGAAACCTGGGGTTGCATTGTTTCATTTTCCTGTCATAGGTACTCAAACTCGGGAACAATTTCACATGGATATTTCTAACCTCTCCTGGGGCTTTCGTGATTGAAGAGGATTCCGTTCACAGCAAAAAGATTGTAGGCCTCTCTGAAGTTCACCACGATCCAGTAGGCATACAGTTTTGCTGCCCCTAAAAAGTAATTTTAAAGCATTATATATATCCGCTCTGCTCATACACACCTTAGACACACACATACACCTTTCTCTCACACGCTGGGTGAAGTCCACATTTCAACAGCAGAATGCATTAGAATTTGGTTCATTCCCTATATGTGTGACATTTCATCTGGAAAAAATATCCAACAGCTGAATGGGAAAATACTCCTTTTCTGTGCAGGCTCTGAACTGGCCAGGAAGTGTTAGGGCACTTTCTCACTTGTTTTCTTATGCACACTCAAGCACAGCACTTTTTCTTTTACAATATAATTAACACAGCCAGAGCGTGTGAAATATGCCACTGTAGTGACCTCTGCTAATAAAAAAAAAAAAAAATTACTTTGGAGGAATAAAAGTGAAAATCTGGTGCCTTAACACCCAAATTGATTTGAAACTTTATCACCAAAGGCCTCCATGCACATTGCTTTAATAAGTGTTTCAAATTTCATGCGTGTTCATGAAGGAAGAAGTGAGCTCTTGGGAGTTTTTCATTTAGGCAACAAAAAATATGAAACCTTATCACTTCAGTGGTCTCTCACAACCCTTTGTGAAGAGCCACCCTTCCCCCCGTTCTCTACAAGAGCTCTTTACCTCTGAGCTGAATGAACACGGTCTTGTGAAGTGAGATGCTAGTTTCCAGCCCCCAGGCAATGGCAGCAAATACTTTTTATATAGTAATTCATAAAGGTATGCCTCTCAACATGTCTAGTCACTTTAGCTCTATCGTCATTCTAATCTCACACCCAAATTACTTCAGCCCTGAGACATTTGTGGAGAGAACAGAGAGACAGACACTCCACACACGCATCAGCGATCCTCACCGTAAGGCGATCTTGGGTAAAAAGGGGTGGTCTCCTTCTGCGGGATTTCTTGCACTTTTCCAAAAAGTTCACTGGTGGAGGCTTGGTAGAACTTCACAGAGTTGATAAGGCCACAGGTCTTAATAGCATCTAGGAGCCGTAAAGTGCCAACCCCATCAACGTCAGCAGTATATTCTGCTAGGTCAAAAGAAATCTTGGGGAGAAAAAGGAGAAAAAATACCATCAATTTTACTAGGGGAACCAGAACATGCCATGGTCATTTACAATCAAAGTAATACATCACTTGTCACAGACCATCTAGGCACTTCTGCACAGAGTAGATGCTCAGTTTACAAAAGTACCCTCAAAGGATATCTAAGAATAAACAAGTAGTTCCATAAATAGCAGAACCAAAAGACTGGTGTTCCCTGATCTCTCTCTCAGGATTATTTTCCCATGTGAAGTAAGGGGTAAGCCTCCCCACAGGCAGGAGCATTATCAGGCTCTCATCTCCACAGCTGCCAATTTCCACCATCTTCACTTGGGCTTAATATCTTTGACAGACTTGAATTTTGGTAAAATTATCCAAAATATATTTTTAAAAAATACTAGGTTAGACGGTCAGCATGACTACATAAAAATTTATTAAAAACCCCCACAAACTTTAAACACAGTCCAAAGTTTTGCAATTTAAACACACATCAAAACGGAGAGAAGACTAGAAATAGCTGCTATCAAATTAGACTCCCAACCCCGCCCGAGTAAGGTGTACCAGAGCCGTTGCTTTTGCACAGAGATTAGGGGGACGATGAAGCGGGAGAGCAAGTGATGAAGTGGAGGTATCAAAAAAAACTCAGCCATCTCCTCCAGCTGACGTATCCTTCAAAGTATGATGATAAACTCATGTGCGCTGCTGAGCCAAGTCTCCTCTTTCTCTCCCTGCTCCAGTACTTCTCAGTTATGTTTACGATGAGCTTGGTTGTGCCACAGGCCACAAGGCATGCTTGAGTCTAAGCTTTCAGAGTGTATAAAAAAATATATTAATTCTATTCCTTGCAGTTGCAGAAGAAAAATAAAAACTGGGAAAAGTTAGCTGAAGGTAAGAAATGTGTTGTGACCATCCCAATCTGTGGGCAGCAGAAAAAATGCTTGGACAGGAGTTCACTCTGCTTGCTTGATGGATATGAGCTGGTTGGTTGGATGTGCTGGCAGAGCTCCTGGAGTCTGAAGAACTTTCTCCCATCAGTGCTCATCACAGAGACATATTCCTCCTTCCTTCTACATCCTCTCTCCAACCCAGGATTTTGCTTCTGTACGGCAGTTTTAAAAAAATGTTTCCTGTTTATACTGCCAAGATCATAAAAAATGAAACAGGAATGGACTTCTAGAGCAATCTCCTCCAATGCCTGTACTCAAGAAAGATTAACGTTACCCATGTTCCCTCTGACTAATGATTGAATTTCAGGAACAAGCTCTAGAGTGATGGCAATGTTACAGTCTCTTTATATGATCTAGGCTTGAGGTTAGTGAGACACTACCAATGTCAAATACTACAAATCTACGATATCCTCTTCGTTAGTCTTCATTGACAGGGTAACTACTAATGAAGTATAGGGTACATGATCATAGCTGGACAAGCTGAGCTATCACAGTGAGATCAGTGGGAAACCTCACATTGACCAGGTATTTTTTCAGGCTCTCTGCAGATTCAGACAGATAGCCCTGTATTCATTTCTCCTGTTAAGCCACTTTCCCTATTCAGTAATCACTAGAGGTTTAAGGCTTATTTACCCAGCAGATGAAATAAAAATAATTAGATTAATTTGAATTTGCACTTATGGTTAATTCAAAACAGGTATGAGATAATCTAAATTGTGTTACTGTGCTCCAAAATAAAAATGTTCTCACATAGTTTTGATCTGAAATAGCTAGTGCTATGAACTAAAACAAACTTTACTTTTTAATTTTTTTTAACCAAAATAAATAAAAAAAAAAAGAAACATGATACTTTGGCTTGTTAACCTGGTATGACCCAGCTGAAATTGAGCACTGATCTACTGAGAAGTGCCGAGCATTTTTTGTTTTAATCCATTTGGCACAAAGATGACAGCCACTTAAGGTCTCTCAGCTTTGCTGTCAGAGTAACTCTTGGGAAAACATCTTAATGAATAGGTGATACAGTCAATAATGCATTAATGAACACAAATTAGTATATTTACCATATGGCTAGCACCTTCACATATTCACAGTAACATCTTAGCTCTCCAAGTAAAGGCAAAACACTAACTGTAGCAGAACCAGGAATTTACCTGTAGTAAGGCGTTGTTTCCAATAAATAACCTTCTAAAAACAACCTTCTAAACCCCCAAATGCCTATCTTTGCTTACATGTTCTACTATGAGGGTAAATGGCACATATAACTGAGGTGGTCTTAAATCAGAGATTCCAGATTATGAAACCTCTTAAGCAGAGTGAGCAATGAGCCTGCGGCAGCAGTACCAGGGACTGCTCTCCTTGGCTGATGCAGAGACCAGTTTCACAAGAGATGTTTTCCCTATTGCCTTATGAATGACCTCAGTCTTCACCTAGAAAAATCACTCCCCTGGGTGTGAGGTAATTCTGCTTCTGCGTTGGCTGGGTCTGAGTGTCCCCAAGCAGAAACCGCCAGCTTTGTGCCTGTTTGGTGGTTTTGTAATGTGGACTATTGTTCACCAGGGACAGGACCCAGACCACTAAACCCATTTCATTTTGGAGCGCAGGTTAGACTAGAATGGCATTCGTGAAAATAAAAAATGGTTTTATCCACTAAAACCTCCAACACCAAAACCACAGGATGGTTAAGACGCTCTGTCCAGTGTAGGGCCATTAACATGGCAAATACATTTAAATGTACACTGGATTCTAATTCAAAGTTAACAACATAAAAGAGTTTTATAAAATACTGGACTGATTAAGCAGTTACAAATGAAGCAGGCAGTGCACAAAAAACTGCTGAGTTATCCATTACCACATTATTTACCTCTCCTTATGCACATTATTTTGTGCAAGACGGAAAAGGAAAAGGAAAAGGAAAAGGAAAAGGAAAAGGAAAAGGAAAAGGAAAAGGAAAAGGAAAAGGAAAAGGAAAAGGAAAAGGAAAAGGAAAAGGAAAAGGCAGGGACCTCATTAAGAGGGATGTGCAATAGAGAATTGATATGTGTGCGCAACGCAACAAAAGACCAGGGTCTGACTTACAGAAACCAAATCAGATTCAATAACTGTTACTCATAGAAATTATGTTGGCTGGTGCACTGAGTTCAGTTGGACTACCTGAGAGAGTAAAAACTTCATGGAAATTACTGCAAAGGCAGGTGCAGGAAGGCTAAAAGAAAGCCATGCTTTCTGAAAGCTTAAACATTTATCCAGTGGAAAAGAGAGCTTAGATGATGCGTTCAGATGAGCTTAATCTGAGAGTTTTCAAACAGACTAATTTATAACAACTGTTTTAAGTGCCTAAATTAGGAAGCTCAACTCCCTAAAGACAGTGGTGAGTCAGAGCAGAAAGCCTTACAGAGGTGCTCTTGACCATGCTTTGGAGTAACTATATGCACACTAGTTTAATTTAACTTCCTAAAACAGATGCTCCATTTTAACCTCAAAAATCCAAAACTATCAGTTACTATCAACTGTGTAAAGGCAGCCATGCAAATAACACTTTTTTTTTTTTAATAGAAACTTCTTTTTGAACTTTTTTTTTTTGTTCTTCTAACAACCAGAGTAGGGAAAAGAAGATTGTTTGCCTGGTAGAAACTTTGAACCTGAAAGCTTTCTCAAAGAGTATTGAAGGCATGGATCCAATACTTCTTTGCCCTCTTTGGACAGACTTTGTGACAAAGGGAAAGAGTAACATACCAACAAAACAGAGACTGTCTACTTGGAATATGTGAGTCTGAGTGCCCTGGCACTCCCTTCCCATGTACAATGGGGACACCGTGCTTTTGGGTTTGTAATAGTTGATCTCTGGAGATACCATGAATGCATACATTTCAGATGTGTCCATTTATTCCATTCAATAAGTAGTGAGAGCAGTGCACTGTTAGCATAGGACAGAACAACCTGAAGACACTTAAATCTTTGGCTAAATGTCCTTCAGTTCCAGGTTTTCAGCCTGGAACTCGCAGAATTGGCTTAAATAATATTAAAAAGGAATTCTTACGTACATGGGACTTTTATATACTGAGTATATTCAATGCTGGATTCATCCCTAATAGAGTATATTTCAAATATATTCTTGGGCAAGTATGAATTTCCACAGCAAGGCTTACACATATGATGATATAAATTTCTTGCAAAAAGCATGATTTCATTAGTTGTGTCCTACGATTCTAAGAATGTTACAATATGAATACACTGAAGTACATTATGCCTCTTCTTTCATGCATCTCCAAGAATGACAACGAATTTTGTGAACTGGTTTCTACCTTTTGAATTTGAACTCTTTCCCCCACCCATTTCTTTCTTTCTTTCTAATTGCCAGATTCAATTTTTACAAGAGATTTGAATTTAATAGAGCAATGTTAAATATGATGTTTCCCAACTGATTATTCAAAACCAAGCTTAGTAAGGTCTTTAACAAGATTTAAAAGCTTACTGAAAACTATCTAAATGAAAACATATGGGTCTTACCCTCCACAAGAACACATTCCTATCATGTCTACAACTACTATACACAAGCCTGCAGACTTAATAATACTTGCTTCTGACCAATGCCTTGTCAACAGTAGGGATACTCTGCAAATACGTATTAATTTAGCACACTCACAGGTTTCGCTTTGCGAAATACTTATCTGTTTTGTCATTCAGAACAATCCAACAGATGGGCTGCAATCATTAACTATTAGCTTTCAATCAAAAATAGCCCGTGCTAGCAGAATATGCGTCAATGCTCTACTGAAGGAATATAAATAACAATTTGAAATTTCATCTTCTTCTTACAGCCTTCTCAGTTTCAGAAGATGGGATTTCTGGAAGGCTGGTGTTATGAGTGAAGCTTATGTGAATCCTTAAGAGGAAATAGGATAATATAAATGTAAATTATTATTCTTCCACTGTAAAAGCAAAGGTGGCTGACCTAACTATAACATTAAAATAAGCATCTTTGCTCTCTTGAAAAAACTTATGTTCTTTTGACACGTATCAGGTCTCTTTAAGCATTGAGAAAGGTTTACACCTGAGAAGCAAATCACAAAGCAGAAAAATCGCTCAGAAATGTTTCAAGTCTCACAAGTATCACAGTGATTGCTTTTTTGTATTCTTTAACATCAATTCTGTTTGCTTTGAATATTCAGTGTGCCTTCTACTGCCAATAAAAACCACTGGGATCACTTATATCATCTTAGTAAACAAACTGCTCAACCCCTAAGAACAGGCATTTAAAGCAAAACATTCCAGTTTCTAAATCTAATACAGACTATGGGCCAAGCATTCCTATAAAGTCCTAACACACTGGGGGTAAAAATCCAAGGGATTTTAGGAAATATAAAGAATTTAGGGGATTTGGGGGGTGTCAAGTGGAGAGGGAAGAACCTATATATCTACAAAAATGTCAGGTAACCTTCTAGGAGAATATGGCAATTCCTCTTCCCCTCAATCCCTTAACTCATAACGACTGCTTAACTCATTGCCCTCTCACCCAGTGAAAGAAGTAGTCGAAAGATACCAAAATCCCCCAAACAACTATATATTTTTTGTTATATAGAAAAATAATCAATTCAATACCTCTGAACTGCTTATTATTAAGCAACACCCTTGATATCTTAAAGCCCTATTCAACTTCTTAGCAAAATAGAAATTGACTGGAAAAATAATGACTGGAATTTTGGATAAAAGGAAAATGCCTTTTGTAGATTTATCTTCTTTCCTGTTTCTTTCCCTGTTCTCCCATAAATAAAACAGAAAAAGTAGTGACATGTATAAAATTAGAGTAATTTGACAACATGATTATAAGCAGAGAATTAGCAAGAAAGAGTTTTGTAAGTAGAAGAATTTTTCCTAAAATTCATGTTAACACAAGTCATTCACAATACTGTTGTAGCAAAAGAACTTAGATAACTTGGATTTTGATGCAAAGGAATAAGCAGTGCAGCTGATAAAAACCTGCTTCTCTGCCAGTACTTATGTGGAGGTCCCTGTGGTTGACTTCCACTAAGTCCTGTCATACTCTGTACTGCAGGCTGAGCGAGGGGAGAGATTATTGAAGTGTTTAGAAGTTTGGTTTTGACATTGGTGGGTCAGTATTTCACCTTCACCCCTAAGTGAGAAGACCCAAACCAAAGTACAAAAAAACCCTATTTGCTGTTTAGTGATTTTAAATGATCCTTCATGATCTTCATGTTCTATAACCTGTCATAAACCACAACAGGCTCTGCTTCAGTGACCAGCTCCGTCTTACACAAGTAGCCCTAAAGTGGTTGTCATTACACACAAAAAAGAGGAGCTTGAGTGTAAACCTGTTGATTGCCCCAAATACAGACACATGCCTTTCCATCCTCAAAAGGAGCGCAAATGAGGGGTGAAGCAGAGCTGAGCTCATTCACAGCTCCTCCCTGTTCATTTCTACAAGTATATAGAGATTTGGGAAATCGGGGGCAGGGGGAAGGGGTGGGATGAAGCAGAAGCCTCACAACAAAAGCGTACTTCAAAGTCTGAAAAAAAAATTTACTCAAGTTAACAACAAGAGCAAAAACATGCATCACCTTTCGCCATGTCCCCAAGGGTCACTTGAGGACTGCACTGCAGAATCCAAAAGCCGCTCATACTGTTCACTTCCACGAGCACTAAAAAGTTCATAAACAGCTAGTTACACTGCTATTGTCCACACAGGGTACAACAGGAGTGCTGCTAGACTGCCTGAAGTCCCCAACTATCTTGTGGTTGAACTACCCTGCAGCAAAGCCTTCCCGTAGGGGCAGATACTTTCTTTGTGCAGCTGAAATACTTAAGGATTTGGGGCAAGCAACCCCTAACATACTCCAAAGTGTATGTTCCATATGGCAACTTCCGAAGGTGTTGCTTGAGTAAGTTTTGCTTATAAGTCTCCTCCTGATTAATTGCAAATGATGCAAACTCTCTGAACTAATCTTTAAAGAGAAATAGCTTGGCATTATTAAAACAGGTTTCCTTTTTCCCTCTTCTGAGCAGAAACTAATACTTGATTTCTGCTGGGAAAAAAAAAAGAAAGATAAAATCCAGCACAAAGCAGAGGATAAGCATGGAGAAGTACTCCCTCAGTAGTTAAGGTTTTTATATTTATCAAACTAGTAAGGGTTGATAGTTGGATTCACTATTCGGTTTCTTAAACAAGTGCCTCCTCAGGGTTCCCTGGCAAACCACAGCTGTGGTTGTAAATCCAGTTCATGAGGTCACCACATTCATCTTTGCCTTCAAAGCATCCCACTGGTAGATGCCTGACCAGTCAAAAGGTAGAAGAACCACCACTATTTTTTAAAATTTTAATGCCACAATCATTACATTGGAATATCCATTCCCTTTGAGATCTATTTTAACAAAACAAATTCTCCTACATCATGTACAGTTGTCTTGGTTATTGATTGAAAGTTGTGTTTTGGAACAGACCTTCAAATGGAGGTAATTTGTAAATTGTTTATTATTTTGTTTATTGATTAGATAATTTAGTGGATTAATTTAACAGACTGGATTAAAAGAGAGTTGCCCAGAGACATGTCAAAAGGACACAAGTTGAAACATGTAAAATTACAATTAGATATTAGGAAAAAAGGGTTCACAACACTGAAACAGGTTGTGCAGAGAGGCTGTGGCATCTCCACCCTTGCAGATACTCAGAAGTCAATCAGACATAGCCCTGAGCCACCTGCTGTAAGATGGCCCTGCTTTATGGAAAGAGTTGATCCAGATGACATTCAGAGATTGCTCCCAAACTAAATTATTGCACAATTTTAAGAAGACAGGGAGATGGGATTACAACAGTGTGCATCAATGTTCAGACACATAGCACCATCCAATGAGTAGAAAGTGGATGCACAGTGTGCAAGGATGAGGCCTGATCTTGTAGAAAATCAGAGATTTCTACGGAGGGAGTGGAGAGTTGTTCACAGCAGCTTTTCAGACTCACATAGTCCAATTCATCATATCTCCTCCACAGAAGTGCTTCAGATAGAGGAATGCTCAGATCTGATAGTAAAAAAAATACCAAAGTGGAGGAGGAGAAGGATGAGGGATATCACAGAACAAGAGATTCACTATGGCCATAAACCTTTGTCACAAAAATGTAACCTCCCCATTAGTTTTGCTTATCTTCTCATCCATTTGTTATTAATTTGATGGAACTGGGGAGTTGTCAGGGTTATGTGATGCAAGGGATTTATCTTGCAGAACAATCTCCAGCCCACTGTTCAAAGTCTTTAGTTTCAAATTACAGAGATTAGAAAAGAAGCTTTTAAAAAAGAAGTGTTGATTCTTTATTCATTTTCAGCATGATTTTGTTCAGGGATAGTTTCAAAAATATACATGTTTACCCAAGTTTTTAAGCATGCAGTGAAGTCAGGATGGGCTTCAACGTTTCAAATTTTGTAGCTTCAATGGCTAGTGACAGTATAATACCCTAAAAGCTTTCTGATGCACTGAAGTCCAGCTGTGCCAGAAGCTTTAAATACTATTTAGTATAAAGACAAAAAAGGGTAACTTGCAGAGTCACTAGAGAACATTCAAAGGGAGATGTAAAAAGATAGCCAATTCATTTTGCTTTATATGTACCAGGGGAATAGAGAGCTATGAATAACATGCATACAGGGAATGCAGTCACTTTGGAAGAAATAGCACCATTTTAACTCACTTTCACATGTAAAGAAATTAATTTAAAACAAACAGGTTATTTAAAATTCTAACGTGACAAGCAGGTTATAGTATTAATGTATTTTTTTACTTTTATGCTTTTAAAAAAAGTTTTATCCTTGCTTTCTTGGTGCTTAGATGCCTTTCACAGGTGATAAAACCCCATCACAAGCAAAAGGAAAGAAAAGAGAAACAAAACCCACAAAACCCAACAAACCTTCAACACCTTATGATTCTGACAGACTTTCGGTAGATGGCAAGATATACATTGAATTAAAGCAATAATCTGTTATTGCACAGCTTTATTGACAACAAATAGGATCTCCTCTCTCTTCCTCCCTAGCCAACAAGACTGCGAAACATGGCTTAACACAACAGACCTTCCCAAATGTTGATACAAATTCTGTGTTGCCTAGAAGCTAGAATTACCCTAATGCTTTGTAAATGACTACGTTGCCTGACTCTCTTGTAACTCCTGCTGATGCAAAAGGTAAAATTTCCCTAGGTTTATGGGCCCTGCCAGAAGTCTTGCTTTTTCAATCAGAGCAAAATTATATATTTTCAGCATTTATTGTTATCACTTAAGTTTATTACTTCTCAGACTTCAGTTCTTCACGTCAAATGACACAGTTCTAGAAAAATTGAAAGCAATCCACCAAACAACTGTTTCTCAGGTACCCCTGAAGTACCAAAAATGTTCCTCCTTCCATAAGGAAATAGACTTAATATTTCATATATGATTTTTGGCAGATTTGAATATGGATAGAGTCTTTTTTCCTTATAAGGGAATTCAATCCAGAAAAAAATGTACTGAAAAATGCAGAACTTTTGTAAAATAATTTCTCCAAATTTTCAAATTCAAGTACAAATTTAAGATTGCAAACCTTTTTTAACAGTTTTTTTTTTTAATTACTTTCCCCCTCTTCCCCACACCTTAGCTACTGACAATTGTCTGGCCAATTCTCCAAGTTATATTTTCATTATTTTGGGGTTGGTTTTCTGTGCTTTATCCACATAGTAAGTCACATTGCACAGCTATCATGATAAAAAGATGAGAAAAAAATACTGACTGCTGGTTAAGTCCTATCAGTCATTCTGACCAAGCTGGGCACACTCCGAATGAAGCATCTATAGAGATATGACACATACTGCATGAAAAACCCACCTTCTATAACATTTAAAATAAGCTTTTACCTCTCACTGTATGGAAATTTCTAATTTTTCATTTTTAAAATTTCTAAAGTTAAAAGCATCTTCTCTTCCTCCCCAAAACAATAATTAATTGATATCTTCTTCCTTACAGCTAACTGGGGGTTGAAAGAGCTTCCCTACTTCACAAGGATATTGCAAGAAAAAACTGTATTACTTATTAATGGGACCATAAACCCAATTAGACAGACTACCCATAAATATGCCTAACTCAGCCATTCAATTTGAAAGCTAAGCATACAGACACAGCCAACACACTGCAAGAAAACAAGCTACTATTTCTCTTTGGAGCTAAGGTAACCCTATCTGGAAGCACTCTTAAACCACAGCAAAAGCAAGATAAAGCAATTTATCTTAGCTCTCTTTTACTGTCAGCTACACTAAAATCAAATCACTTCATTCATCACAGCCTAAGAGCGGACAGATACCTCAGCTCTGACCACACATTGCAGCTTGTTACGCTGTGGTGCTTTGGTTGTGGCTGAGCTTTCAAAACAGGTAGGACTTCAGGGAGACAAACGAGAACATGAAGGTTTGAGGAAATAAACAAGCGTGTGGATACACACGCAGAGACCTGATAAAACATGACTTCTTCTCTTGGGCACAACTATCTAGGGAACATCTTCTGCCCTGAGGATGAAGGGTGCAGAGTTCAGAGTCCAACGCCTGCATCAGTGTGGAAAAGGAGCTGCAAAGTACTTCACCTCAGCAGGCAAACAACATCTGCCTCCGTTCATGCACTCAGTTTATTCTTAAAATATTAAAGTTGTGTTCTTCACAATGGTACCACCCTTAGAGTAAATTACTATAAAAACACATCTTCTAAACAAATGCCATCACTTCAGAACTATTCCTAGTCCCCTCAGTCTTCTCTGTAAATTCTAATTCTCTCCTCAATCCCCATGGGTACTAAAAGTGTTTAATACAATGTTACACCTCCACAGCCCTAGTTCCACCTTCTGGTTTGCCATAAAGTAACCAAAAACTACACCAACTCCTCTTTAGTTAGAACGTTTTCAGCATACCTCAGACTTCCGTGTAATTTATTTCTGAGGCTTTTCTTCATTTTTACTGCATATGCATTAAGAACTAAATTGGGATGGCTAATTGCATGGGACAAATTTGGATGGATATGTATGTACTGACAAAAGACATGCTCCCACAGTCACCACCTTCCCAGTTCCTGCTCCAGTACTCCAGCAGGAATGACTGGAAAAATGAATAAACATGCATCAGCATGTCAAGAAATGCAACCAGGTTTTTTCCAGCTTTCTTTTTGAACAGAGCTTTTTCTTGTAATGCATAAGGTCATCTTCTGCGAATTTTCACTCCAAAATCTTATTCAAAGAAAGGGCAACACTTTAAAAAATCAATTTATTTTTTTTTCTCCAGAAAAATTATTTTCCTTTTACTTGTTCTTAAGAACAATTGACATTTTAAAACATTCTTTAAATAAATGCAATAGTCTGAGGCTTGTACTTGCCCTGAAAGAAAACCACCGAATCCTTTAAATTTATTAAAATTACAACCAACGAACAAAACTCATCCCACCTTGAAATGCTAAAGTGGCTGAACCCTAGCAGACAGGCACAGCACTAATACTCTCACATGTAATGCATGTATACACATGCAGGTACTACATATGATTAATTTTAAAATCAGAGTATTAATAGCATCCACAAAGACAGTAGCTGATGACGACTTTGTAGAGAATGATGTAATAAACCTGTAGAGACATCTTTCTGTAAACTCATGATAGTAACACCTCATTTTAACTTTCCATTTCAGGCAAGATGGGGATACCAATAATTACATACCTCAAAGTGGATTGTGATAATTCTTCATCCTGTGTAGGAAGCTACAGGAGTGGAATACACCGTTAAAACCACCACTGCTAGTACTCAGATTTTAATGCAGTTCTAATACTTAAGAAACCATGAGCCTTACATCTTCTCCAATTACACCCTTTCAGGAAGAACACTGGTGTTTTCTATGTGGCAGTAAGCACTATGAACTCAAAGGTGATCCCACGCATAAAATGTCCTACTTAAACCACTCATCTATCTCAGAAGGTTGTGGGTGGGTAGCTAGAAAGAAACCTGTGGGAGGAATCAGAAAAAAACCCATGTGTCTCGGCAGGTATGTGGGGGTAAGGGTGAAAAGGCCAGAGAGCTTAAAGGGATGAGACCCACTGGTTAAACTTTTTCTTGCTGAGAAAAGGGAAAAATAATAAAGATGACACTCTCAGAAAACAAATCACTCTGTTAGATTTTCTGCTGGAATCTCCTTCTCCTTTACTTTATTTCCTTTATTATTGACTACTAAAGCTTCCCCACTAAAATTCTTAGAACATAATGTATAGGCATTGATTTTAAAAGGCACCTTTGGCACTCATGAGGTATGGTGATCATAAATCAAAGCAGAGCACTGCAAGCAATTTGTGTACTGTAACCCACAATGCTAGCATCAGCCTTGTTTTTCTCCTATCTCTTGGTTTCTGACACAAAGAAAAGGTCTAGGTATGATAGCTGCTTTTGACTTGAACATGCAGGAAATATGGATGCAGTAGTCAACTGATCACATAAAACCAACAAGTTTGGGAGTTTCCCCTCTCACCCCCACAAACAAATACTGTCTTACTTTAGTCCATTTGACTGTGCCCTAAGACAGCATTGACGTTTTTTTCTCTTGTAGTTCTAGAAGTGACAAGGGACCATACTGACATCTACAAGACAATGCTCCTCTTCATCTATACTAGAGTGCGGCATTCCACGTACCACTAAACCTACCCTCAGAGCAGCTTTGAGTAAGACTTGACTGGCATATAAAAAGCTCCATC
The DNA here is from genome assembly GCA_033628505.1 of Tringa tobata. NCBI lineage: Eukaryota > Metazoa > Chordata > Aves > Charadriiformes > Scolopacidae > Tringa > Tringa tobata. The sequence continues at coordinate 1,991,171 of JAHREE010000131.1, read as the reverse complement.
AGCTTTCAAAGGAAATTTTGCAGCCTCATGATGAGGCATGTTGGAAAAGTAATGTGGAAGAGCAAACCAAGTTGTCAAAACGTAGTGAACAAATCATTGGACGCGATCAGTGGGAACATCAAATTTTACAAATAAGGTTACGTCTGTAAAATTGTGTACGGCTGCATTTTAGTTCTAAAAAAAACCGTATAGCTTAGGCAGATGCCATGTCTCTATTGTATGCAAATATTTTATTTCAATTAGCACTTTTCAATCATGCCTTTTCTTTTCTGAATGACTCATGGATATCTCAGTCAAGAAATGGCAGGATCATAAGCACATGCCAACGGGTGCATTTATCTCACAGAAAGATAAATGTGGAAGGAAACGTAAATCTATCTGTCTTCCCTTTCAAACACGTTTTTTCTACATGCCTGCAAGCCTCTATAGCACAGCATACTCAGTTTCCATGTCCTTCCAAGCAAGCAATATTCACAATAATTTAATTCAAACTAAGGAAATTGTGTTTCCAGAGCTTGTCAATCAGGCAGAAAAAAATAAAATAGTCAAATTCAACCTACAAGTTTTATCACACCATATTAAGCAAAAGAAGAGGTCACAACACTAATTCGCCCACAAACGCACATATGAGAAGCGGGAATCTTTAGAACTTCTATATGCCACTGAGAGAGTCCTGCTGCATAGGTCATTATGCATGGTGATGGCTCATGTGGGAGACGTGCTGAATAGCTGTGAAATACGGCTGGATGAAAAAATACTACAAGTTAAGATCCATGATTGCACACAACACTGACATAAGCTAAGAGCGCTACGTCTGGTGGCTGCAGTAGGATTTTTAGCTAATTTCCAGAGTGCTGACCCCAAGCTGCTTTGGGGCTCTGAGCATCCTCACCTGGGACACAAGAAGTTGTCAAGGAACTACAAGAACATGGGGAGAAATACTCTGGTGCTGCCCGTTAGCCAGAGAAGTGGAGGAAATTGCTAAAGTGTCATATGGAGCTTGGAAACATTAGTTAATTTTTGATCCTGTGTCACTATCATGTACCAAAGAAGCTGTGCTGGGAAGGATGAGAAATGTAAATAGTCAACGTTGATGACGAATTCTATAATTGGTAAAAAATTAAAAAGTTTTGGCACAAAAACAAAACCTCAGCAAGCACTTCACTTTCCACTCCTATAGATTTTAACACCTCTCATGTTGCAAGAGTTGCTCTCTCCACACACAAATTTAAGCTGATGTTAACTGCAGTTGCATCTGAAAATATGTATTTTTAATACCAGTTAGGTTCTGGGCAGTAATCCCTTTCTCAGAAACTGAAAGATTTAAATGAAGTCATGGTTGCTAAGTGCACTATTCAGCCATATATCATGTTCTCAGAAGTACAAAGAGTACTCAAGGGTGAAGGGTTTTTAGGATAATGTATGATTTCTGTATTAAATACAGAACTGCCATTATATAATTTTAGCATCTTGCCAACTTTTTTTTTTTTCAGCAGGAGAAGGAGGGAAAAATAAGGAGGCTGAATGAAACTCGCACAGTACTGTTTGTACGCTGGTGAATTTAGGGAAATGATAAATGATCCCTAAGCACACAGACTGATTTATGCAATAAAAAATAAAATACTGTGGGGTGGAGCCTTCGTGTGAAAATCTCATCCTTGGACAGCTACAAGGTATGAAATGCACCCAAGTGTCTCAAATCCCTCAGGGCTGCAATTATCTCATGATAACCACACCCTCCAGAACTGTCTCTTTTGCTCCTTTGGTGGGTGGGAGGAAAAGGAAAGGGAAAGAGGTGTTCTACTTATTATGAAAAACAGAAGATTGATAGTTTACATTAGTGAACCCTTTAAGCTCAAACTGGTAAGAGTTCTCATTTTTTCCTAATTAACAGCATGAGTAAAAAGAAGTCTTGTCTCACATCAGCATGATAAAGGAAAAAACAGAGATAAAGAAAAACCATTAAGACAAATTCAAGTAAAAAAAAAAAAAGCCACGCTTGTACATAAATCAAACTTGTCAGTAGCTCTCAGTTAATATAGTTCTGGGATTAAGAAATGCAACAAAAAAAATGTGATTAAACCTCATTCTGCAAAACTGTTACTCAGAAAATTTAGATAAACTATTCTATCCTTAAACCTGCAACATCATTTGACAATCCTACCTGCATACTGCTTGTAGTGCTAGAAGTTGTCATCAGAGAGAACTGAGGTTTTATACTCCCTATATTGCCTTGTAAAAGTCTGAAGTCTTCCTAAAAAATTAAGTGGATAATGCTATGAAGAGTTTTATTTAAAAAAGAAGGAATCAAACCATTTTAGATTTCTGAGCTATACTGGCTATACAGATAATCCTCAGTTTCAGGTAAACAGACTTAGCTAATATATATCCAAACTAATTGGCATCTACTTATATCTTCAGTGTATGTAAACACAGATGCGGACACATTTTTTCATGCTATAAGCTTGCCAAATTTATGGAGAAAACAGTTATTATGCCTGTAAAGTATAGCACTGTATCAGCTTAATAACACATTTACAAGGAATTTTTATCCTTCAGAATGAGGAAACAAACAATATATTTTCTTCCTCAGGTGAAAGAACACATAGACACTTGATTCACTTTACCGAACTGACAATGTTCACTCTCTACCAGCAGACAGTAACATTGTGAAACATCTTATCATGGGAGCTTATAAACATCATATACAGGTATGAGATCTAATTAGATACCATGCCAAAATTATACAGCAATCTGATCCTAGGAGTCTTGTATATGTCCAACACTATCCCAAGACTTTAGTTCTCAGCAACATTTAACAACCACTAACGCTTTTCAAATTTTAACGTCTCACAAAATTCTAAATGTAAACTCCAATTAATTAATTTTAATTATATTCAGTATCCAAAAAACTAGTACACTCATAAAATCATATGTAAAGACACTCCAGCACACAGCAAATATACACTGCATCTCAGAAGTCTGTTACAAACATTTTTTATTTTCTTCAGATCCCCTAGAAATGGCAAAACTAAAGCTATTTTAAGAACAGATGAGATGCAAGAGTTGCTCTAAAATGCACAACTTACATAGTACAAGCTTTACTTCAGATTAATTCTTTGTCTTTTTAAAATCTGCAAGTTCATCCTTGAAATCTCTCCCAACTGAAAATTATTCTGCCTGCATTGGGAATTCTCACCTAACCTTACATCTATAGGAAAATTTACAGTCCAAGACAGTGAAAGAGGGGATAAGAAAAAGCTTTTAGCTGTCACGCTATTTTTCTCATGTTTCCCTTTGCTATTCATCAAACCCTTAAATGAAGTCTTTCACTGGAGCTGAACTGTGACTCCGCGATGTTTCTTGTATTGTTACAAGAAGGGATGACTGCCTTGTCAAGGAGGGACTGAGCTTTTAAAATGTAATAGGTATTTCTAACACAATGAGTCTACAGTTCATCCATCATCTGTTCACAACTCTGTCTAAAAGAGGAAAAAAAATGCAACGTACACCATGGTAAAGATGAACTAAAAATTTCACAGCTGGCAAGTCTGAGGCACTGTTTTCTCAGTAAAGAGTAAGGCCACATACAGAGAAACTGATTGACTGCTCACCAAGGGTTATTCCTCCCTCCCCGCCCCCCCACCTTTAATGTCTTAGTCTTGAACTCTGTAGAAACCTGTAAATACAGAAATTTTATTTTTATGATTTGATTTCTTTTTTTCTTCAAAACTGTATGAAAATAGTCTTACATTTAAAACTGAGGTTTGGAATTTCCTTCTGGTATTCTACTACATTTTGACAAAAGAAGTTATCTGAACTTATTCAAAAATTCCATTTATGATATATAAGAATACATTTCAGCTCCCTTTCTTTGCAATCTGAAGTAACATTTTTATTTTTGGAACAAAAGACTGCAGATATTACCTTTGTTAACTAGCTCCAGATCTCTTCAGCATGTTGTCCAGACTGTAAGTCCTCTTTAAAAGTTTGCATTCATAGGTAATATGCTACATAACAACAAATCAACAGGCTCAAATTCCTCTAAACTTTCTTATGTGTCTTACTCATTATGTGCCTGTATCAGCAGGCTTTTACTGAAAAAAAAATAAATTATGTAAATATAAATTAACCTCAGCTTTACCAGAGCTAATTTTGAACCTCACATGCATACACAGACTCAGGAAAGTTGAGAAGTTCCCCATGGACACAGAGTTTCCTCCTGGTGGAGCTGCTGGTTGGGTCATCGTCTAAGTTTATGAGTCTTCACCTTTTTAAAGAGGAGGAATGTGATCACCAAGAATGTGGTACGTTCACATATACTATGGTGATATCACATATGATCAAAAAAGCCTAAACACGTATGTTTTGGGTGGTTCTATACTTTTAAACTACGACTGAAATCTGCTCTCCCAAACCCATTATCCTCCCCCCCCCCCACTCCCCCCAAGAAGTTAGTAAATCTGTATCCAAAGCCTGGAGCCATTAGATCATGTTCTGGCAGACCCTGATGTTCACAGAGCTGGTTGGGCACCCAACCAGCACTATGCATTGACAGGATACTGCAACCACGTTTCAGAAACACAGAGCTTCATAGAGGTGAAAGTAAGAATTCTGCACAGAAATAAGTGTACTACGGAAAATGCTTACAGCTACATGAGCAGCAGGAGTCCTTTGCGGAATGCAACCTCACCATATCAATGTATGTACTGAAAAAAACCCTTAATTGCATGGTGATTAAGTAACTCCTCAACACTAGGCTAAGGAGAACCATCAGCTGCTCAAAGTTGCAGAATAACCCCCAGAGAGGTTGGAAATAGGGCTATAGCAAGGGTTTTATTAATAGGCACAAAAGGGGCAAGCTCCACATAACTTTACCCATCCATGCCTCACAAAACAGTCTCTCCTATTGCTTCATTCAAGTCCCAAGAATTAAAAAAAAAATAAAAATAACACTGTATTGTTTCACACTAGTCTGTCTTGGCAGCCTATTGCATTCTGGCTGTAGAAGTGTCTGCTTTCAAATTTTAAGCCTTCGCAGCAATTATCCTGCTCTCAGACTAAACCTACAGAGCATATTTCAAAAGAAGCTACATCTAAACAGAGGGAATTCAACAGTGATCAATGTTCAACGGGCCTCAGTGGCAATAAACTATTTACTGCCTTAACCTTTTAAGCTTGCATAACTGAAGCACTCAAGAGCCCTGTGATGAATTAACTGCAGTGTTTGGTTCTGAGTCGAGCAGCCGCTGGTTCAAATCATCTGTCCAGCAACACCACTCGCTTCATGGTCCGTGCAAACAACAGCTGAGTGCCAAAGCAAGTGTCTTCTCATCCCTTCTGGAGTTTCATTGCCCAGCTGTAGCTTCTGACAACTTTTGCCACGTCCACCACCCCTAATGGAGTCATTTATGGAAAACAAAGAACATCAAAAGCTGGGCATAGTCCTATTCATCTTTTTAGTACCTGCCTGATTATTACCTTACAGAAGACATAACATAGGGAAGACATCAAAGCACATTCGGCACACTCACTGCTACAGTAGCTGATTTGGATCTGCTACCGTCCTCCTGCAATATTGCCAAAATAAATTGAAAGGAAAAAATACCCATGCCAATTGCATTAGTGTCGTTGTCACCAATGCTTTCCCACCACCTCGCTGCTGAAATACAGTAAGAGGAAGAAATTCTCTACAGACGGCTGAAGACACCTAAGGCTTGGCAAAGTACTTGTGGAAAGCCTGTCTTGAAAGAAGTTAGTTTTTATAAATTTCAAGCAGAATTACTTTGCCTATAATTAAAAAAACAAGGCTAGCTTTTTTTCTTTTAAAGTTGTGGTTGCAATTCTGGGATTATTAGAATAGGTTTTTAAAACCAGTGAGACCTCTCTAGGTCTTCTGTTTTTACAGTTTCAGAAGAATTTGATTTCTATCACCCATGCTTGGAAATAAACCAGGTCATCACTACCTTGTCCTTGCAGTTGCAGCATCTTAAATTGTGTTTTTCTCTTTATGTAGATGCCTGTGAAATCTGTAAGCTAAAATACTACATATACATACAACAGTTATTTCTGGCTTCCTAAATAATCTAAGGAAATACAGAATCAGTTTTACATTTTGATTTTCCATATAAGATCTGGAGACATTATTCACATTTTTCTTTTAATTTCAAGAGGAGAAAGGTTATTTTTTTTCTTTTTTCTTTTTTATTAAACACTACTTCATTTTTTATAATTCAAATGCTTTAGTACATAGTGTGCCAGTTTAGGAATCCCAGAAACATCAATAACTGCTTAATTTCACATAGAGTAAAACATAAAAAGCCCTCATAGCTGGTATTATTTAAGTCCACAGGTGAAAAAAATTGAAAGAAGCATCAGCTATGCTGATACATGCATAAGTCCAAGGAAAACATGATTACTAAGGGAGAAAGAACACTTTTTTGCTGCAATAACTAATCCTACTTACAATTTTCCTTTTTCTAGTATAGAAGAGTCCTGCATAACACCAGCCATATGACTTCGCTCAGTGATTTCTTATATCAAGCTGTATAAATAGCTAGTAGTTATTTATATCTCTTAGGCAGGCATCCAATCTTGATTTAAGGACTGCAAGTAATGGAGAATCTTTTACTTCCTTTGGTAAACCGCTCGAATGCTAATTGTCCTCACTTTTAAAAATTTGCACCTCTTCTCTAGTTTGAATTTGTTTAACTTTAGTTTTCAGCACTGGATCTCTGCATAATTGCCTGCGAGGTTAAGCCCCCTGTAATACCAAACATCTTATTCCCTGTGTGAACAGGATCAAATAGCTCCTTCACATTCACTTTAATGAGGTAACTCTAGTGGTCTCCTAATGTCATTTACTGGGAGTGCTGTTTTCTAGTCCTAAAAATCACTTTTATCTTTCCTCTGAGTTGTTTCCTATTCTCAACGTATTCTGAAAAGCAGAAGACCTGTGGTGTTCTCATATTAGTTTATATAGGCAATACTGACTCCTTATTTCTACTCAGCAGAATCATAGAACAATTTGGGTTGAAAGGGACCATTAAAGGTCATCTAGTCCAACCCCCCTGCAGTGGGGGGTTCAACAGCAGGGACATCTTCAACTAGATGAGGTTGCTCAGAGACTCGCCCAACCTGACCTTGAATGTTTCCAGGGATGGGGCATCCACAACTTCTCTGGGCAACCTGTTTCAGTGTTTCACCACCCTCAGAGTAAGAAGTTTCTTCCTTCTATCTAGTCTGAATCTACCCTCTTTTAGTTTAAAACCATTACCTTTAAACCAATGGTTTAAAACCATTGTCTTATAGCAACACGCCTTGCTGAAAAGTTTGTCCTCATCTTTTTTACAAGCGCCCTTTAAGTAGTGAAAGGCCACAATAAGGTCTCCCTGGAGTCACCTCTTCTGCAGGCGGAACAACCACAACTCTCTCAGCCTGCCCTCATAGGAGAGGTGCTCCTGCCCTCTGATCATTTTTGTGGCCCTCTAGAGCTGCATGTCTTTCCTGTGCTGAGGACTCCAAAGCTGGACACAGCACTCCAGAGGGGGGTCTCATCAGAGTGGAGTAGAGGGGTAGAATCACCTTCTTCACCCTGCTGGCCACATTTCTTTTCATGCAGCCCAGGTTATTTTTGGCTTTCTGGGCTGCAAGTGCACGTTGCTGGTTCACGTCCAGCTTTTCATCCACCAGTACCTCCCACTCCTTCTCAGTAGGGCTGTTCTCAATCTCTTCATCCCACAGCCTCTATTGGTACCAGAGGTTGACCTGACCCAGGTGGAAGACCTTGCACTAGGCCTTGTTGAACCTCCTGAGGTTAACATGGGCCCACTTCTTGAGCTTGTCCAGGACCCTCTGGATAGCATCCTATGCCTCAGGTGTGTCAACCGCACACCTCAGCTTGGTGTCATCTGCAACCCTCACCTCTTGCTGAGGGTGCGCTTGTCTAGTCTCCTGTCAGAGCATCACCCCCACTGTTTTTCTGTCAGGTCACCATGCTGTGCATAGTTCAGCACTTACCACAACATTCTTCCACAGTTCTACTGTACAGGATGGAAAAAATCAGTGCTGCTCTGTAGCACTGATGCCCTGCCTTGGGGGTCTCTGTGTTGTGCTCCCATGTGCCTCACATCAGAGTGCCTCAGTGCCTTTACCTAGACTAAACACTGTATCTTACCCCAGCACACTTACCTTTATCAACCCAAGCTGAAATAAAGCTAAAGGAGGTATTCAACTAGTTTTATTAAACCTTTTTTTTTACATAAGAACTTAGAAACTGCAATCAATTCTATTTGCAAACTGTAAAGAAACTCAAAGATTATAGCAGGTTACTAAGGAACACTAGAATTTGAGTGTCACTCAAATAGGTTTGAGTGACAAACCTATTTGGAGGCCTGATAATGTGATTTTAAACAAAGAGATAAAAACAGAGTACACAAGAAGGAAGAAACAGGAAATGTCTTAGTATTATAATTCTGCCATATTTCTAACAAGCAGTAGTTTTGATGACACCAGGAAACCATCCGACAGATAAGTAATGATTACTCAGGATTCAGCTTTAAAAAAAAGCTTTCTGGTCAGTATGGGGAGCGGGAAGGTCTGCTTAAAGAAACTAGTGTTGTTTCTCTGGGGTTTCCATAAGGGAAACCAGCTAACTGGAAGTAGTGTTTTCTTGTGGTTTTTAAATTAAATGATATGTTGGGAAACTTACATCTTTTAAATTTGTGTACAGAATTGACACTTTAAAAAACAGTTTCTACACCATAACTCTACATTTAAGAGAGGGTTTTACACTGGTACCTGGAAAATCTCAGCAAATGGGTCCTGAGCACAGGACCCCCAGTACATGGAGGGAAGCAGCAGTGACTTAAACAGTTGCAGACAGGAAATCCAATTTCCAGGTGGTCACGACCCCTCTCATGGTGTAGAGCTTGAGCAGAAGTCAAAGGCATGCTACTGGAGCTTCCCTTGCTGCCGTGCCACACAAAAGCTATGAGACACAGTTAAGCGCTTGCTGTGCCTCCCCAAAAGGCAAAGTGGCAGGAATAAGACTCCAGCAAAGACAGCTGCATCAGACTCACCTCTCTTTCCGGCTCTGCTTGCATCAACTAACCGTCCATTCACAAGCAGATGCACTTTCAGACCTCTGGAGCTCATTTGCCAGATTAAAACAGTTTACCTTCATCAGCATCTTTATCAAATTAGGGACCTCACTCGGACTGACCCAAAATGAAAGCAGGAAAAAAAAATAATCTCCTAGATCAAGCAGACAAGATGACCCTCCCTCCCAGGCTTGTGTCTCAAAGTTGTGCTCCTACATTTATTTCCTGAATCAGATCACAAAACCCCTCCATCTAGAGGCAGAAAGGCAAAGTAGATAAACAGGACTGGAGCTCCTGAAATTCATTAACTTTGTCACAACACTTTATAAGACCAAAACATTCAGTAAATCTACCCCAAGTCTGTTTAATAGATCAAGCCAGTTCTGCTATATCTGTTCTTATTTCATCTGTAAAGAGTAACACGTTGGAAATAGCTTTTTTTTTTTTACACTATGAAAGCACTTCGTTACGGAGTTAACAGTAATTTGAAAGCAAATGAAAGGTATTCCTGGGCACCTTTCACTTGCACTGATGAGTTCCTCCTTTCATTTGTAGCAGTTTCTGCCAACAGCACAGAATATGCTTTCACTAAACTTCGCTATAAAGGTTTAGCAAATTATCCCCCCCTCAATAAATAAATTAAAAAGTAAAAAATAAGGTGTTTGAAAGTGTCATGAGGTGCACTCATTTTCTGGGGTAATGGGAGGAAAAAGCCCCAGAACCCAGAGACCGCCATTTGGATTTGTTGGGAAAAAGAAAATAAATCATAAGAAGCACTCATTTGGCTCATTCTGGGACAAGGCATTGTAGGAGTGAAATAATAAAAAATTTGTTTTCTTCTTGTTGGCTTTATCTCTCTGGCATGAAGGGATCTGGAGAACACAAATGAAGTAAACTTTGGAATGTCTGTAATGCAGCCAAAAAGCATTCAAGTTACTGTTTTATATATTTAAGACTATACATAGAGGGCCTTGATTCTAATTTACTGAAAGCGACAGCACACCACCTTTGGGGTACGTAGTAGAATAAGCCCTAGGGAGAATGTACACACTAAATTGCATATAGATATATGTGTACTAGCACCCCTCAAATACATCCACTCGTATTCTGATAACTGCATAAGTAAAAGAGTTTATCTGTATGAATCTGCTAAACAATATTTTGAGGATTTTTAAATAGTATCATGCATCAGTTTTTCAAAATATTTTCCCAAGTTAAGCAGGAAAACAAATTTATTGATAACATTGCTGTTTTCAAACCACAATATGCATTGAAAAACACAGAGTACCTACTGAACCTTTTAAGCTACATCATCTAATGGAAAATTTTAATATGCTTATGGACAGATTTTTCACATCCTTCTTCAAAAACAGACTTTTAATGATGGACAATTAACCTCTAACTATCAGAGCATATTCTTCTGAAAGTGATCTCTTTCTGCAGATGAACTAAAGGGGGTGGGGGAAAGAATAAAAAAATCAGACTTGACATACAAGTTTCCACAAGTTGTCTAAACATCCAACATCTGCTTTGGGCTTTAAATATAGATACATCTAAGAATACATAATGATTGTGTGTTCCAAAATAGCAGCAGGCAAGTTCCATTAGCTCAGAAAAAATGAGTGCATCTCTTGATACTTTCGAGCACCTTTTTTTTGGCACTACAAAACAGGAAAAACACATTATGTGATGAGTAGGAGTTTAATTGCTCCAGTGTTTTAACTTAGCCTATACAAATGCAACTTCTTGCATCGTCATATATAATGTGAGCCATCATTTATAAAGAATTTCCTATGCTATATTAGGAAAGCACATTACAAATTAATAGGCAAGCTAGGCTATACGCTGTCAAAGGAAAAAGAGTAATTTGTTGCTTTCTAACAGGTGTTGAAAGCCACAAACAACAGAATGATACCTGCTAAACACTGAAACGTGCCCCTTTTCCTCAAACAATGCCTGTCTGCCTGAAGAGCCCATCTCACCTCTCCTGAGGGGTTGCACAGCCAAGAAGGCAGCACAGCACTCCAGGACAGACACCTGCCCACTGTTCTTCCCTTGAAACACCATGTGAAGGTCAATCCCAGCCTCAGCCATTGCTGCATCCCCCAGAGAAGTCAAAAGACAAAGTACCTGAGATTTCTATTTTACAGAACAAGTTTATGGACGTGTCCTTTTGTTCTCTCAACAGCTGCAGAGCCTCTTGGCTTTCCAACTGTTTATAAATATCACTTTGCTTGACATAAAGACACACCGTTTTGGTTGACATACACCGAGATCTTACATACACAGCCCTGGAGGTCATAAAATTTGGCTGCAGCTATTCTCACAGTGTTATGGTAAGCCAGCAACAGTTCCAATACTCCTATGTCAGGCACACCATTAACACCAATTCTCAGGAAATGGTACCAACATTAACCTGGGAATTCAAAGAAAAACTGGAGATGTAGAAATGGAGAATCTGGCAAACTTCAGCAAAGACAGAAGAGAGGGAAAAGTGGATGCAGACAGACTTTTTGATTTACTTCATGCACGTTTTCCTTTATTTTAAGATGTGAGAAATGTGTTTCAGTGACATCTTTAAAAAGAAAATGTTTTTTTTCTGAATTTCCTGCTTTTCTGAAGCATTACAGTGATGGTTGTTACTCTGATCCCCTGGCAGCACTGATGCTGAGAGAGAAAAGAGCCGAGTGATGGATGCCTCAGTACTGAGTACTAGCGGCAGGAGGCCTGATCCAAAGTTTAGGGAAGCCAAGAGGAATCTTGCTCCCGACCTCATCGCTTGCTGGATCAGACCCAGGGACTGCAGGAGCAAACAGCCTTTGCTATTGAGACAAGGTACAGAAAGGAAGCTGTGCACGCATAAAATAGCGTTGGGGTATGAGTGCAAAAAGCTGTTGTCATGGGGGTAATCACATAAGAAATTACTTCAAGAAATGTTAAAGAAGGAGCTTTGTCTTAAGGTTCTTGGAGGATTTCTGACACTGAAGTAATTCCTGTATTTTAAGCAGTAAACCACTGTGTAACTGTTACTGTATCTACAGCATATGGTACCAGACACTTATTTTCTGTGCTTGGCTGTAATGTACAACACATTCTACAACTGCATGGGGAAAAATAACCGCTTAACAGTTATTTGAGGGCATGCGTGCACTCCAAAGCTTTAAAAAGCTGTGTTTTTTATGGTTTCTAGAACACGGGAACAAAGGTTCCACATTTTTTCTGTGTTTCCATAAAAAAAAATTTTAAAAAAGAAAAAAAAGGGAAGCGCATTCACTGAGGGGCTGTGTGTGAGTACACAGCAGTGATAACTACCAGGGCGATCCAAATGGAAAACGCGTCTCAGTCTCCGTGCTGCTCCTATAGCTCTTGCCTTGCTGAAGGTGGGTGGGCAGAACTTGGAGAATTTGGCACCTGCACGATCAGAGTCTGTAAAGTTAGCAATTTGGCTATACTACGGTGATGAGGAATGTCGAACAACGTCGTGACCAAAATTGACTCTGTCTAGGCCAGGCACATACACATGGAGCTTTTTCCTATGTTCTTTACATTGTATGTGGTTTCTAAGGGGTCCAAATACCAAAGGAAATAAGTGCTTATCTGTCAAAGAGTCAGGAAAACAGAACAACAAAGGTGGAAGGGATTTAAAAAAATTCTTTTGCTGTCCTACCCCCAACTGAGAAGAGCTTGGCGCTTCCTCTTATTCCCAGCTGTTCCTAGTGCATTTGGCTTTAATCAGGTGCAGGGCAGGAACTCAACATCCTGTTGCCTTGCTCTGATTAGGAGGAGTCAAATTCTACAAATTGGCAGATTTCTTCTTTTAGTGTTCCTTATTTGATGAATCATTTGTTTTAAAGTATTTGGAAAGGGCCATTACAGAGGCAGTGGACCCAGCTTGTTGCTATTTCCAAGTCTATTTATAACCGCTGCTCTAAAGAATTTCAGCACAACGCAGTTTCTTCTCCTTTAGCCACAGAAAGAACCATCCTGTTAAAGTAATGGCACAAAGGAGCAGTGATAAAAGGCCCGAGGCATCTATAATCGGCAACGTGCTAATAAAAGCACACAGAAATGTGATTTAGAAGCTGCATATCCAAGGTTAATGATCTTCTCTTTAATGTGCATTGTAAATATTATCGGTTTGAACATTTAAGCAATTTAACCTATTCCTACTATCAACTTTGCAAGCCTCACTTCAAATCTTAACGTCATGCTCTCTATCCATTCATTTTACTCCTTTCTTACAAAGATTTTGCAGTCATAATTTCACTGACTGAGCACCACCTGCTTTCCCACACTGCTAGCAGTAGCAAACCTGTAATTCTCAACATTTAGCTTTTGAGGATAGTCACTCAATTTATTGATATAAAGATAGCATAAGAGACATTAAAAAAAGGGTATCTTTTTGTTCAAGGCAAGATAATTGCTTCTCTAACTGAAAGTACTGAAGCAATATGACCATCTAAAATATTTTCCCTCCTTCAGCACTGAATATAAAAAGCACAACAAAAGAATACATTTTGCTACTACTCCTTTTCACTTGTCTTTTTCCTCCTGGTATAACTTGAGAGAAGCCAGCCAAAGAGGAGATAACATTCCACCCTACAAATGCACAGGATTTCCTCTTCCTTCTTTCTTTCTGCTTTGCATTCTCTCACTTTAAAAGCATGAAAACATAAGATGCTTCCCAGACCAGAAGTGTATTAGACTTTGGAATAAACTTTCGAAATTACCCTTATCGCTTATAGAAGAATCTTTCTCCTCAGGGAGGTCTCACATTCATTAAGGGAAGTCTAGAAATTACATATATCCAAGTTTGACTCAGATACTAATCTGTTTGGGTTCACTACAAAGCAAGAAGTTGCTGGAAAAATCTACTTTATATGTTACTCAAAGTCATTGGAGCATTGAAAATCAACTACACTGTACTTTGTTTCCAGTTTTTATCTGCTCCCAGTTACAAGCTGCTGCCCAATTTTATCATAAATCATATGTTTTACAATTTACAATTCAGACCATCATTTGCCACACGGAAGTCTAGCTCTTATGTTTGCTAACAGGTTCTCAACCATGAAATGCAATTCTGTACAATAAAAAGTAGATGGAAGGACTACATCTACCCTTCACCAAACTGATGATAGCTCCTAAGAAGCCAGGTCTCAAGAAGTAGATACGCTTGGTGTTGCTGAGTGGCCAACATCTGCTAACCTAGAAAGCCACAGAAGATAAAAGAGATTAAGACCTCTTAGCTGCGTCACTCTTCTGATGAAAAGCAGCTGCAATACAGAGACAACTGTAGGAAAGCTTTCTAGCTCCTGACCTGCACTCTCAGCTGGGTCCTTTGTGTTTAGAAAAGCTCAAAGTATGCCGTGGGGTGAAGAGGAAA